>CAWUFW010014452.1:0-412931 GCA_963921515.1 Calotriton arnoldi
TCTATGTGTGTGTGTACACACACACCAACTATGCTCAAATTACCAGCCACCACTTTGTTTACCATGCCGTGAAATTGCATTTGAAGAGAGCCCCCGACCCCTTCTTTCAGGATTGCGAGGCCGACCTCTCCTTGATTGGGGCTGCGGGCCTTGCATCATGACCCTTTGCAACATAAGTGGTTAACATTGTAAGTTTACAGGCACTCGTATACAAGGGAGCACAAATCACCTTTTATTTTGTGATGCACAACTTTATTACACATTTCCTAAAGGACAGTGTTGCAATCCAATGAAGATATAATCGAAACCTTTTGAGGAGCAACTGTCTCGGAAACACACTAAATCTGAGAGAGACTTATAGCTGCAGATTCCTTGCCTTAGAATAATCCTGAGGCATCAGACTGGATCTGGAATTTTTTTCTGGGCAGTACCCGTGTGCTGGTAGGTGGTGTCGTTTGGCTCCACGTGATGTCGGCGCCGTCTCCGCCGGAAGTGTCGTGCGCTGTGCCTATATAGTCCCCACCCTAGTGCACTGATGTCAGTTCCTTTCACGCCAGTCAGCGTAGATCCCAAGAACAGCTACCTCAGTCTTTGACTGACCTTTTTATGAATTTATTTTGCTTATTTGACTCCTGGTGCATCGCGGATGTCTGCTAGGAAGGCTGGTTTCAAGCCCTGTAGCGCCTGTCACCAACAGATGTCGGTGACGGACCCTCATTTGGTGTGCCTCTGGTGCTTGGAGTGCGACCATGGAACCAAGACCTGTGTCAATTGCTGCGACGTGCATTCCAAGGCCTTGAGGGAGCGGTCCCACAAGCTCTTCGTCGCTCATGATCTCGGTCAAGAGGAAGGTCCTGGGATTGGTCGTGGAGCCACTCCAAGCGCTCTTCATCGCAAATGAGGTCGTCTGAAAAATCAGGTAATTCACACTAGCACAAGAAGAGCAAGAAGTTGAAGAGATCTTCGACTTTGCGACATCCGTTGAAGTCATCCAGAGAGACAGGAGAGCGTTGGCACTCGAGGTCTAGCCCTATGGTGGAGCCTGCGCCTGCGCCTGGGACGTTTCCGCACCTCCCAGAGTTTTCCTGGAGCTGGAGTGACACCCACCCAGTTATGTGAATTTTGAGACCATGCACCTCCTATTTGAGGGGCCAATCCCACGCTGGAGTGTCTTCCGCCCCTGCTGGCACGGGAGGGGCCCTGGTCTTCCACTGGCAGGTTCGCCCCTGGATCAATTGATGGATCTGGAGCGGCGCTGGTCAAGCCACTTCAACCTTCCCTGGCGCCTGCTCCAGTGTCAACGCCCCACGGCAGCGCCATCCCCATCTTCATCCCTAACTCCGACACTGAGCAGGATGGGCATCATCCGTTACTGGCTCCGGCGCTGACAGGGGGCAGACACCCCATGGAGGAGCCACTGTCTTATTCGTATGATAGTCCTGGATTGGGGGACAAATGGGAGGGTCTGTGGACCCTTATGGATATCGGTTGGCAGAGGCAGAGGACAACTGGTACGAGGATATGGCGGATGTCAGTGGCCTGAACACCTCCCCAGACACTGGCCTGGTCTCTCCTCCCACCGTGGCTATGGAAGAGGGTGCCTCTTTTGCAATGATTCAAGTTGACAATACATACATCAAATATTAATCCAAACAGTACAAGTCAAAAACCTAAAAAAAAACAAAGACATACTAATCGAAGAAATATGAAGGATATCAAAAAAAGGGGAAAGAAAGAGCCCATGTACAAATAAATACAATTCATAAATTTATTAACAGGGATAATTAATTAGATCCTAAAACATGTAAGACAATGGCGCTCAAAACAGTACACAAACAGAAAAATAAACAATACAATGTGTAATCAAACAGGTGGCTGAGGGAAGGATTTATACAAAGATAAGGAGTTGAGGACAAAACTGAAACATCTGTTGTCAGTTGTATTGTTTATTTTTCTGTTTGTGTACTGTTTTGAGCGCCATTGTCTTACATGTTTTAGGATCTAATTAATTATCCTTGTTAATAAATTTTCTATGAATTGTATTTATTTGTACATGGGTTCTTTCTTTCCCCTTTTTTTGATATCCTTCATATTTTTTCGATTAGTATGTCTTTGTTTCTTTTTAGGTTTTTGACTTGTACTGTTTGGATTAATATTTGATGTATGTATTGTCAACTTTGAACCCTTGTCAGGATTCTAGTATTGTTTGCCCCTGGTTCAGGTTTTCAGGGCTGCCCCTGTTGTTTATAACTCTTTTGCAATGATGGTACGAAGGGAGGCTGGACTTTACGCCGCCCTCAGTCGCAGTCAAGACAAACATCTTGACGGAGGTGTTCAGACAGGAGTTGCAGGGAATCCAAATGGCTGGATACCTTCGGGAAGCGGATGTTCTCTTCCGCAAGCCTGGCACTGTGGTTGGTGAACACTGCATGTCTCTTGGGCCGATGCTCCCATAACACCTTGGACTCAGTTGCGCAAGTGCTGGTTGTGGAGGAAACCCGAGCCATACTCAAGTTATTGCTAATAGGAGGGATGCAGCCAAGTTCACCATACTATGTGGACTGGATCCGACCGACTCGCTGGGCAGAGTGATTTCATCATCGGTGGCCCTTCGGTTTCGGGTTTGGCTGGCCCTTTGATGGCTCTTGGTTGTTTGGAGAGAGATGGTGGACTGCACTCGAGTGCTTTAAGGACAGCAGAGTTACTGCCAGGTTCTTGGGCCTCTACAGAGCACCACGTCAGCCCCAGTTCGCCTTCCACCTTTTGTTGCCAGGGAAGGGGCTTCCAACTGTGTCTGTATACGCCCCGCCAGAAATCCACACAAGTTTTTCTTGGCCAAGGATGCGGTTCTCAGAGCACACGTGGGACAGGCAGTCAGAGATTGAGCTGCTCTGCCACTCCCCCGGCAGCCACAGCCCCCAAACCCCTTTAGTATGCCCTCCGTCCATCAAGGGCATCAGGTGGGAGACAGGATACTCCATCACCTGTGCCACTTGATGTCAATAACATCTGACCGCTCGGTTTTGCAGCTTGTCCACATGGGCTATCCCCCCCCTTGTGACCACTCCACCGCCCAGGCCACCTACTTATGACAAGCTGACAGGAGGACCACCCCTCCTTGCTTCGTCAGGAGGTGTTCGCTCTCTTGCCAAGGATGCTACAGAGAAGGTGCCGCATCAGAAGCAGGACGTGGTTGCTATTCCTGCTACTTTCTGGTGCCCAAGAAGGACGGAGGACTTTGTCCTATTTTAGACCTGCGCCTACTCAAACTTCCTGAAAAAGGAGAAATTCAAAATGCTTGCGCAAGTCCTGTCTGCCCTGGACTCAGGAGGCTGGATGGTATCGCTGGCCTTGTAGGACGCTTATTTACACATCCCACCCCCCACTGTCCTGCCTGCCCACAGGGGCTAACTACGATTCACTGTAGGCCAAACCTTCAGTTTCCCGTGCTCCCTTTTGTCCTTACTAGCGCCCCTTGGGTGTTCACAAAAGTGATGTTGGAGGTTGCAGTTCATCTGCGGAGGACCGGGGTTTCTAGTCTTTCCCTACCTCAATGATTGCCTGTTGAAGATGGGCTCACCCCAGGCAGTCGTCTTCCCACCTCCAGACTACTGCGAACCTTATGCATTTGCTGGGGTTCACTATCAATGTGCCGAAGTCACAGCTATCTCCCTCTCAAACTCTCCCTTTCATCTGAGCTCTTTTGGACACAGTGCAGTTTTGGGCCTATCCTCCCGAGCAGAAAGTCCAGGATATTCAGGCTATGATGCAGATCTTTCAGCCTCTATCCTGGATTTCGGTGAGACTGTTTTTGAGGCTGTAGGGCCTTATGGCCTCCTGCATCCTTTTTGTGACACATGCCTGCTGGCATATGAGGGCTCTGCAGTGGGATCAGAAGTTCCAGTGGGCACAGCATCAGGGGAATCTCTCCGACATGGTCCAGATCTCGGAGGGAACCCGGAAAAACCTACAGTGGTGGCTAATGAACTGTGATTGGGGTCAATGGCAGTCCCCTCTCCCTTCCCCAACCAGTGCTGACTGTAGTGACAGATGCATCACTTCTGGGTTGGGGCAGCCATTTGGGAGAGGTGGAGATCAGAGGACTCTGGTCTCCGGCGGAATCCAGACTCCACATCTACCTGTTGGAGCTCCGAGTGATCCGAATGGCATTAAAGGCCTTCCTTCCTTCACCGGCGAAGGCCGGTTCAGGTGTTTATGAACAACACCTCTGCCATGTGGTACTGCAACAAACTGGGCCGGGTGAGGTCATGGACCCTTTGCCAAGAGGCTCTGCACCTCTGGACATGGCTGGAACATCAGGGTATCTCTCTGGTGGTTCAACACCTGGCATGCTGTCTGAATGCCAGGGCAGACAAACTCAGTCATCGATGCCTAGCTGATCATAAATGGTGTCTCCATCCAGAAGTGGTGCAAGGTCTTTTTAAGAAAGGGGCGAGCCTTGGTTGGTTGGTTTGCCTCCATTAAGAACACGCAGTGTCAGAAATTTTGCACACTAGAGTTTCCATGGCGGATATCGCTCTGAAATCCTTTTGGTCTACAGTGGAGCTCCTGTATGCCTTTCTGCCAATACCACTCCTGCCAAAAGTTCTCAAGAAGATCAGGAACGACTAGGCCTAAGTCATTATTGCGGCCCTGGATTGGGCATGGAGAGTCTGGTATTCCGAGCTGTTGAGCATGAGCACGGATCCTTCAATCAGGCTGCCTCTTGGGGAGATTCTTCTGTCAAAAGTCATGGTTCTCCACCCGAACCTGACAACCCTTTGCCTTCATGTGTGAAGATTGAGTGGTGACAGTTGACAGTATTCGACCTTCCGCCTGAAGACTGTAACGTTATCCTGGCAGTCTGGCGTCTCTCCTTCAAGATGGTATACGCCTGCTATTGGAGCAAGTGTGTGGCATGGTGTTCAGATAAACAATGTGACCCCTTATCTGCACTCCTTTCCCAGGATCTGTTGTTTATTCTTATGTTGGATCAGCAGCCATCTCGGCATTCCTGCTGTTGTCAGGTCAGCCATCCCTGTTCAAGTCCCCTATTGTACATAGGTTTTTGAAAGGTCTCCAAAGCATGTTCTCACCTTTACCATGCCTCAGTGGGACAAAATTTAGCCTTAATGTTTCGTGTGCACTCCTTTCGACCTGTCAGGGCAGTTGTGTATCAGGCTCCTCACTATAACAAGCAATGCGCATAGCCAATAGGTCTCATCTTTGGGACCTGATAAGAGTTTAACCATGCAGCACATTATCCTCGGTGCTGTATTGCCAGGGATTAAAGAGCTATACTGTTACTACACACTGGGTCATGCAGTGCGATTCAGGAATACATGCTTGCCTCTGGACAAACGGGAAACATTAACCACTTAGAAACAACGTTTTTTAAAGGACACTAACGTAAGCAAATCAAAAGCTGCGTGCGGGCTGTAAGCCCACAGAGTGAATGCAGCATGTCTCAAAGACAGCGCATGCGCGCTGCCTAGGCTCGACCTAACAAAATAACACAAATGTCTATTTTTTTGTGAAATGTTGTACAATTCTTGGGCAATAAACAGAACTATGAACGCAGGTTATATTTTCCGTTTTATATTGTCAACACCTGCTGTCATTCACTGCCAATCAAAATTGGTGGGCACAGTCGGAAAGGACAATTGTAAACAATCTGGAGGCCATCATACCATACTGGATTGTTTGTAAATTCCATGTTTATTGCTGTTATGCCTTTACTTCAACAATGAATGAAATTAACATCAATGCGGAAACAAATGAGAAGATAAACAAAATACTAAATGCCAAATAAGGACTACACGGGTCTGATTTATTACAACGTATGCATGCAGAGCCTATATTAATTTTGTGAACTCAAAGATATAAACAAATGCTGCTCTCATACATGCACCAGCCTTTTCGAGGACAGCAGATTACCGTAGAAGCAAACAGCGGTACATTTTCAGCAGTTCACATGAAATATATGGTTGGACATGCAAATAATTTATATTTGAACCTCACAGAAACATGTTGATATGGGTGTTCTGAAGACGCAATGGACACTACAGTAGCCACTTATCTCTCCCAGTGCTAATGGACTGCTGGTACTGACCAAATGCTCTGGTGTTGTTTGTAATGTTCAGCCTGGCAATTGTCAGTAGCGTTGCAGTAAATTATGCAACACCGCGACAATCGATGTAAAACCGAACAGGGCAAAGTAAAAACCTATCGACTCATGGATGGAGTCATCTTACCTTCCTGCGGCATTCCCTTTGGCTTTCCTCTGCATAAAAACTTTTGGGAAGAAGCAGAGAAATGCACAAAACAAGTCCAGATACCAAAGCAACTTTCTGGAAAGTTGACAAGGCCCCAAAGATGAGGGATGCGGAGAAGGAGATGAATAGACAATAACACTGGCTGCAGCTCCATTCCAAACAAGCAGCCACAATAGCAGAACACCAGAGCCAATGGTTTGTTGCAAGTCATCCGCGGGGAGAAGGCTGCCTCTGCCTCGCAAGACAAGGCTATTTCCCATTGGTCGGTTCTAAAGCCTCATCATTGGTTAGTTATTTCTGCGTGACGTCTGTGTAAATTGACAGATGTAACTGTACGTATGAGTTTCATACAACATTCAGATGTTTAATAATGCCCTTTTAGAAATGATGCTTACATATTAAAGTTGCAAGGCAATTCCAACTATTTCCAGTTTCGTATTATCATATAGCTACCTCTATCGTAAATAAACTAGCAGTGCTTGCTGCAGCAGGGGTAGGTGATCAGCAGTGCTGAGCGGGCTACAGAGGAGAAAAGAGCCCGAAAAGCAGGGGGGATGAGCAGCCCGCCTCAGCCGGAGAAGGAGCGAATGGCAGTACCAGGGAAAGCCGAGAGAGCAGGGGGAGGACCCCCCCCCCCGACCTCTTAAAAAATAAAACACAGCGGACATGAAACAGTCGAAGACCTTCCTGTAAAAAGTTTTTTTTTTAAAACACTTTCCTGCGAACAAACACAAAACCGTAACAGTCAAAGCACCTAAAAAAACAGCAACACCAATATCGTGTTTTTGGAAAGATAAAGCGTGGCGTATGTGAAATGGGCGCAGCGTTGAGACAGAATAACAAAACACAAACACTTCTAAGAAGTGCTCATTCTAAAGTTTAAAAAAAAGTTCCAAAGGCACAAAATAGGAGACGAGTGGAAGAGTACAAGTCCTGCGGCGATACTCAATGGGAGTTAACAATTGAGAAAAGTTAGGGATGTGAGAGGATGTGGTATAACATACAGAGCTGCTGACTTTTTTTTTTAAACTCTTTTTATTGCATTTTGAATTATAATCAGCAGTTCCACCATGCAAGGTGGGTTACTCATTTACCCCCCAAAAAACAAATTATAACAAACCGAATCAAAAAGAAATAACAACATGAACCAATTATGATTGTTCAGTCACCTTAGGGGATATAAGTACAGAGCATTCTCTATAAGTTCGATACATCTTCAATGTGCCAGACGATTTATCTACATAACTTCTAACCCACTTCGTTCTGTAAATCCATCAGTGCCTTTTGTTGTAGAAATTGCCGCAGTGGCACCCAAATATCTGTTGGCCTGGATGTTGTCGGCAATTCCTCTGAATACAATTCCAGGTTATCCTTACAATATACAAGATCTCTAATCCAGTGGTCAACCTTCGGTGAGCGTTTACCTCCCCATGTTATGGCAACTCTGCGTTTAGCCATCAGCAGCGCTATACGTATAAATTTACCTATGACCCCTTTTACATGCGGAACGCAACACAGTAAACGTACTAAAGGCGTGCAATGGATCTCCGCCCGACCATTTCTTTTATATCCCGCACCACTTTTCTCCAATAGCAGGCCACTTTTCTACAGTCCCACGCAAGGTGCAGGAAATCTGCTTCGAGTTGACCGCATCTCTTGTACCTGCTGGAGTCCCGCAATCCATAACGACACAGCCGCGCCGGCGTGTAATATACCTGGTGTATGTTCTCTGTGCCTTGTGCATAAGGCACTATACGGTGGCGGTGCCGAGGACATTAAAAGACTGTTTCCACCCTACATTCCCCCACGCGCTCTTAGATCTGCCAGTCTAGGTCTTATAAGGACCACTAAGACAAGACGAGCAAGATGGGGTGGCAGGGCGATATCACAGTGTGCTGCAAAGTTATGGAACAAAATGCCCACGGCCATGAAACTTCAATCCAACTTGCAGCTTTTTAGGAAAGGATTAAAAACATGGTTGTTCACTTCCGTCTAAGTCCTCGGTTAATATAGTACACTGATCCTGTCCATACACTCTAGCGCCAAGACGCCACGGCAATCGAGCGCTATATAAACATATAAACATAAACATATATATTTAAAATGTATAATACGTAAATTTCCATTTGGAGTGAGTTTACCAGATAAGCTGCATATGTGTTCCCAATCTGTCAGGGATATCGGGGAGGTCAGTTTGTCATTCCATCTCTCTAGGCTCCTGTCCGGGCAGTCGAGTTTCTCAGCTCTAATTGCCCGATACAGTTTAGTAATTAATTTTTTATTAATGGGGGTGGTTAACACCAATTGCAAAGAGTGTAGTGCGGACGGCTCAGAGCTGCTGACTTTGCGACTGGGGAACCCGGTTTGAGTCTTTGCATCAGCTGTCCCCTTGCCTGCAAAAGACATGCCGATCAAAACAAATAAAATTAAACAATGGCGAATCGAAACAAAATACCAAACGGACACAAAATTCCGAATGCCGATCGGTACTACCTAGAACTCCCTTTGAGTGAACACGTACAGGAACAAAAGTCCCCATTTTTAACAACAGGCAGAAGAAAAATAAAACAAACCATAAACTGCGCATGACCAATTCAAAGAAAAAAAGTGTGCCGAACAATCTATAAATAAACAAAAGAGTAGGGGGACATGTAAGAGGGGCAGTAGCCATGGAAGTGAAAATCCCACCCACAGTCGAGGATAAATAGCAATGTTTCACCAATGAAAAGAAAGGAACTCAGAAAGGCACACGAAGGAATGAATGAAAAGTGATGGGCGTGATGAAAACCCACAGAGTAGATACAGCATGTCTCAAAGAGACAGCGCATGCACTCTCTAGGCGAGGCCTAAAAACGGCCCTGCTAGCGGCAATAACATCTGCCCGGAGAGAAAGTGAGCTACAGGTACCTTCGTCTCAGCCTCCATACCTTACCATCTACCCACACAAGCTGTTTCTACAGACTTGGGCATTCTTCCTACCGAAGGTGGTAACTCCCGTTTTATGAGGGCCAGTACAGCACCCTGCCTACCTTTTATGCTCCGCCGCACCCCTCTAAAGAGCAGGACAAACTCCATCAGCTGGACCCCAAAAAGAGCATTGTCGTTCTACCTTGATCACACAACAGAGTTCCAGGTGGACGTTCAGCTCTTTGTGGGGTACGTCGGACCCAATAAAGGAGAGGCGGTGCAGAAACGGACTATCGCGGTTGGATAGTGCTCTGCATCAAAATCTGCTATGCTTTGCCCAAAAAGCACCCTTCTGAAGGTTTACAAGCTCATTCCACCAGGACCAAGGCTGCGAGCACTGCGTTAGCTCTAGGGGTACCTATCCTGGATATCTGTCGGACAGCAACATGGGCTTGCCCGCACGCATTTACAAAACACTACTGCCTGGACAGCCGAGACTAGCTGCAGATTCCTTACTGACCCAACTATCCTTCCGGCTCTGTGAGCCGATGTGAAGGGCTGTTTCCCCTTAAGGGCCCTAGTTTCACACACCAGTGGTCTGTGTTCTTCGTGGCTCTGTGCTTCTGGCCTGGAAAGTCTTGAAAAGAAACTGATGTCAGCACGCTGGGGTGGCACCTATATAGGCACTGCACACATCACTACCAATGACACCTACGAAGTCGAACGATGCCACCTACTGGCTTGCAGGGGTACTGCTGACAAAAAGTCCCAGATCCAGTTTGATGCCTGGAGGATAATTCTAAGGTAAGGAATCTGCAGCTAGATAGTCTCTACCAGATAAGGCGTTAACAAAGGTAAGTAACTTGTTCTTCCTCACTGTTATACAACATTAAAAGCTATTTAAGGTATGTACCATTATTGTGTTATAAAACGGGGCATGTTCTGGGTCAAAAACAAAGTACTCCGGAAAGAGAAAAAAATTGCAAAAAAACATGACTGTTCTGTAAAATGACCGAGTTCAGGCAAAAGAGGCCCACAAATCAACTTACTAAAGGATAAGACAATTAAGTTTTGTGTCAAAAACAACACTGGCAAGAGTGAAACACAGGGACACAACTGCAGCTTCCAAAGGTGACTAAGTTCGGGCAACATGGGCTGACAAATTACACAATAAGGGGTAAGACAACAAACTTTCCACGTCAAAGACTAAGCATACCAATGAGGGTATAACCGGGGCCACAACTCAATTTCAAAAGATAATTGCGTTTGAGCAATAATGGTCTATGACTTAACTTTGAAAAAGGATTTAGTGCATGTAAAAGATGACCTAAACTAGAATTACAAAATACATTAAAAAAAATAATTAAATAACAGGACTGGGCTATGAAGGGTGGGTTGGCTTTGTTTGTAGAAGAGCTACCACTTATCTTAGAATAATATCGAGGTTAAAAAAAATTGACTTCTAATGAAGTTGAGTTGAAGATCTGCTATAACAAGACACTGACGTCGAGCACTCATACGGGGATCTCAATCACAAAAAGTAAGATTTAGATGACCTACTGGATGATTGCCACAACCTCACGGCAATGCTAAAGGAGCTCCCAAACAGGGAAAGGTAATGTAGCAACTAATACCCATGCTGGGTGCAGCTCCCAGAAAGGGGGAGAGTGATCACAAATCTATCTCCTATATAAAAAATGGTGAAGTCCGTTCCTTCCATTATGGATAGATGGAAAATAATATATTGTTTAACAAAAGAGGTCCCTCATTCTTTGAAACCAGGGGCCTTGTTCAGCGCAGCACTTAAATAGAGATGTACGCAAGAATCAAAACAAGGCTTTGCTTTGTCCCAAAAGCATTGATGTACAGCCAGCACAACTACAATACGATGGCACACAGACAGACAAAAATTGTACAGATTACAAAAGATGAAATAAGACCATTGTAGTAAGCTGGCTCTCTATATAGCGTACTAAAACGAAGTACACTATGAGTCCAGTGGGTCTCAAATTGGTTTACAGAGGTAAAGGTAGATAATTCTAACACTCATTTGTGGTAATATGAGTGAGCAGTTCCGCTTATCAGAGAGCAGTGCTAAGCAGAGGCAATAAATAAGAGACACACTCAAAGCATAAATCTAAGACCAAATTAGAAAAATAACACTTTTTATTTATGTTTTAAACTCGAGAACTTCCTTCAAAGGTAAGTACAGTTTTCTATGTATATTCACAGGTAAGTAAAACGTCCGAACCTGTGCGCTTTTACGCACAATGCAATCCTGTTGGAGGAAAAGTCAAAGATGCATAAAGGTAGGTACAGTCGATTTCAGGGGTTCACCTTCGGGGTTCGGAATTGTAGTGAGCCAAGGTCCAAAGTACTACCAGCAGTTCTTCAGGAACCACCTGGGTTCTACCAGGAGTAGGGTGCTGGTGAGACTGGTAGCTGTTGCGCTGTGTTGAAGGGGGGGGGCACCTAAAAACAGGCTGCACAGGGGGACAAGTCAGAGGCTCCCAAACGGGGGCTGAGCTCGCAATGGGTCTTGGAGCACGGGGCACAGCTGGTTCGTCGGGACCTGGGTCAGGCGACTCAGGTGCAGAGTGGTTGGGTGTGCAGGGCTGGGTGCGCAAAGATTCACCTCGCAGTCGGGGACAAACAGCTGGCAAGGGCAAAATCAATGCAATCAAGGAGAACTTGCTAATGTTTAAGAGCTGTGTGGTTTGTCTGGGAAAGAAAAACTTTTTCTTATGAAAGCCCTCACCCACCAACCTAGTTGGTGGCATGCTTCATCATCGGGCCCCACACGGTGGCACCGAGCGTGCCCCGGGTGTGCTACGACGCCTGTTTACAGCGGAGCGGGTTTTTGAGGAGTGAGTGTGCTGGGAGAGTGCGAGTTAAAAACTGTCCTCGAGTCCCTTTACCCACGGGGGTTATTTAATAAGTGTGCCTTTGGCAGTAATAAAAACATGGCGGATGTATCTGGAGTTAGTAATGGTCTCCTACATCCATTGTGGTCGACATGTTTCAGCCAGGCCTTGAAACTACTCTGGCTTTCTTCAGGACCTATGTGCATAAAGTGAATGGTCAACAAATCAAATGAGGAAGACCAATTATGTGCTGCACTCGCTAAGGTGCATTATAGGTAGAGGGTTAATGCCCTCCCGAGATCTACTCTTGTGATTGACAAGGTGAACCTCATGATTATCCGGCAACGGGGTCTGGCGGTGAGTTTTTGTCACTGGTCCGGACCCTCGTAATAACCTACTTGGTTGCTTCGGTTCTCCGTCGACCTTAGCGAGTGCAGCACATAATTGGTCTTCCTCATTTGATTTGTTGACCATTCACTTTATGCACATAGGTCCTGAAGAAAGCCAGAGTAGTTTCAAGGCCTGGCTGAAACATGTCGACCACAATGGATGTAGGAGACCATTACTAACTCCAGATACATCCGCCTTGTTTATATTACTGCCAAAGGCCCACTTATTAAATAACCCCCGTGGGTAAAGCGACCCGAGGACAGTTTTTAACTCACACTCTCACACAATCACAGCACACTCACTCCTCAAAAACCCGCTCCGCTGTAAACAGGCATCGTAGCACACCCGGGGCACGCACGCTCGGTGCCACCGGGTGGGGCCCGATGATGAAGCATGCCACCAACTAGGTTGGTGGGTGAGGGCTTTCATAAGAAAAAGTTTTTCTTTCCCAGACAAACCACACAGCTCTTAAACATTAGCTAGTTCTCATTGATTGCATTTATATTCCTCGGGGAAGGGAACTAGCCTCTCTGTTCCTCCCTCTCTTATTGATACTCAAAAGGGCAAAATCAAAGCAGCTGGGCCACTCTCGAAGTGGGTCTCATTGATGCTGGCGTCCATCAACGGCTGCTTGGTCCTGGTGCAGTGAGGATCTGGACTGGACTCTCACTGTTGGTGTTTGGTGCAGGGCGTCCGGTTGTTTCTGGTGTTGCATGGCTCCGGTTGTTTCTGGTGTCTTCACACTCCGTGGGAAGACATATCTGACCTTCCAGAGCACGAGTACTTTCTCCTGATAGTCTGTGGCATCGGTCGGGCCGGGGAGCTGCAAGGCGGTGGACCACACTCTGCTTGTTGCTGCCTGCAGACTGCATTCCAAAGCCTTAGTAGGTTTTTTAAAATTGTATTTATTGACAAAATTATCTGCGTACAATCTGACTGAATACATCATGACCGTAACATTGCAATGTTGTGTGTGTATATCACAGTGTGGCACAAAGCACTGGTCACAGTAGTGTACCTTCAAGCAATTAGAATTCTGGGCAGTTGAACAGGTATATTATGGTGGCGTTCCTTGAAATCAATATAGGGCAGTCAGTCACATAATGGTTTCTTGTCTAGCATGGATCACCTTGGCCAGCTTAGGCCATATCGTTCCTGTTATTGCAGCATAACTTTTTCATACAAGCTCTTAACACTCTTCCCATACAGCTCCCTCCCCGCCACTGACCAGAATTTCACAGCACCTCTACTTGCTCTCCCTCTGCTTCTCCCATTTCTTTAACCACTAAATACGTCTGGTATGGACCCCAGTGGTCCTTGGGACGGCTCTGTGGCGGAAGGAGCTCGATCTGCAAGTCTGATTGTATATTACAGTATACCATGTCTGTATGCCTTTCCTCCAGTGTGGAGACAGGACCCATAGCATCGCCACTTGGTGTTTGGCAAGCAGAAGACCAATCATTACTAGCCTCCTAGCCGTTATGTCCACTACCCTGTCATAGTCTTGCAGAGCCAGTATCGGGCCCATCTCTATTAAAAAGCTAACAATAATTCCCAACTCTTTGAAGACCACTCTCCAGAACTCGTGTACTCCCAGGCAGTACCTTGCAATGTGTATGAACCCAGCCCTCGCTCACGACATCGCTGGCATTCTGCTGTGTCACACAAGCCGTAATGGAAAAGTCTCTTTGGTGTGTAGTAAACTCAATTAACATATTTAAAGTGTATTAGTCAGTGCCTCCCATTCAACGATATCTCCTTTGTCTTGGTACAGTAGTACCCCTACCTAGATCTCTCTGCCATTCTAATCTTGCCTTTCTCACACCTGGCCTACGTGCGTCTTGTGCGAAACTATAGAATGTTGTTACCAGTTTAACAGGAGCATCCTTCTGGATCAGGGATGAAAGTGCTGGCTTGTCCGGTGGTTCGTGCATTTCGTCTCCTAGTAAGTCGCGTAATGCATGTCTTACCCTATAATATTGATAGCAAGTGAGAGTTGATGGTGCATTCTCGCTATCTTGTATAACCTCTCATTCACTTACCACACCACTTTGGAAGAGATCCCCCATCTTAGTTATTCCCAATGTGTGCAAAGCCTTCTTAACACCCTTTTCCTGTCCCACCGGGAACGAGGAGCACCATTCTAGTGAGACACGTGGTGAGTACAGTAGGGACCCGGACTGTTTCTCTAATAAACTCTGCCAAGAATTTATTGTAGCATTCAATGAATGAATGACAGGAGTTAGAAAGCGCTCAGCTACTCCAAAAGGAGTGTCCCGGCGCTGCCGAATCACACAATACTGTCATAGAGATGGTTTAACTCCCAAAGAGCCAAGTTTTCAACAGTTTTTTAAAATTCGTCAGGTCCGTAGAAAGTCTAAGGGGCAGCGGGAGTTTGTTCCATGCCTGTGCCCCCAGGAGGCTGAAGGATTTACCGCCCCTACGTGCCAGGCGCACCTTAGGGACGCATGCATACGCTGCCGAAGTTGATCTAAGTGCTCTTGTCGGGGTGTACCAACCGACACGTCTTCTGAGGTAGCTGGCCCCCATGCCATGAAGAGCCTTAAAGAAAGTTACTATGGTCTTAAACTTTATCCGCTCCCTCACCGGGAGCCAATGAAGGGCTTTAGGATGAGGTGCCATGTGGGACCTAGGTTTTGGACGGAGAATAGCCCTGGCTGCAGAGTTTTGTACCACCTGAAGGCGTTGTAGGAGAAAATCCGGCAAGCCCAGGTAGAGGATGTTCCCATAGTCTAGTCTGGATGTGATCAGTGCCTGGATCACAATCCTTCTAGAGTCCAACGGGAGAAGCGGAAGGAACTTTCTCACCATCCGAAGTAGTCCGAAACAGGTCCCCACCAGGGCCTGAACTTGGGAACGCATAGAAAGAGCATTATCAATATGGATTCCCAGATTCCTAACTGTGGATTGAGCCACACTGGGAGGGGAGAATTCTTCTGGCCACCATTGACTCCAGTTGTGCACTACGGGCAGGCCGAAGAAAACAAGCACTTCAGCTGGTTCTCCTCCAGCCACCCGAAGACCTCTGTGAGGCAAGATCTAATCAGGCCCCCATCAAACTCATTGCCTCTGTTGCAAGAGAAAATCAGCTGAGTGTCATCAGCATATGAAATTATCTTTGCACCATAGGTCTCCACCAGTGTTGCTGGGGGGGGGGACATATACAGGTTAAAAAGCGTTGGGCTGAGGCAGGAGCCCTGAGGGACTCCCACCTGTAAGCTGGGCATGGGAGAAGAAAAAGGGGGAGTCCAAATAACCTGTTCTCTGTCCTCCAGGTAGGATGCTAGCCAGCTAGAGCCCTACCGCCAAAACCCATTTCATCCAGTCTATCGAGGAGCCTCCTATGTGGCACCGTGTCGAACGCTGCCGACAGGTCCAACAGTATGAGGATCACTCTACCACCCTGATCCAGCTTCTCCTTTAGATGTTCCGTCACCTCCAACAGAGCCGTTTCAGTGCTATAATTAGCCCTGAAGCCTGACTGAGTGGGGTGCAAAAGATTATGATTTTCAGCAAACTCCATAATTATTTTGTTTACGTGCTTCTCCAGCACTTTGGAGAAAGCCGGAAGGAGGGAGATAGGCCTGTAATTTGTGGGTATGTGAGGGTCAGCGTTCGGTTTCTTTAGGAGGGGCAGGATTTTCGCCTGTTTCCAGAGAGGCGGCATAATACCAGCTGCCAAAGAGGAATTCAAAACCTTATTGATTTGTTGATTTATGGTGGGAGCAAGGGCTGGTAAAAGCTTCACGGGACATGCATCCACTGGTGAACCAGATTTCAGGCTCATCAGATAGGAGAGTGAATCCCCAATTTCAATGGCCGGGAAGTGTAATAACTGAGGGCCTTGAGGGGGCTCCAAGGATGGAGGGGGCCTAATTGAATCCACTTCCGTACTCAGCAAGGACATGTTAACTTTGGATGACACCGAGAAGGACTGCTGGATTGTCACTATTTTGGCATGAAAGGACTGGGCCACCCGGTGCGTCCAGTCCTCTGACAGTGGGGCTGCTTTACTGCTTGCCTTTGGAGCCGTAAAGGACTTCACGATCCCAAAGATCTCTTTGCTCTTATTTTTTGAAGCCGCGATTTTACTCTGCCAGTAGTTCATCTTGGCCTCTCTCACCATTTTATAGTGTACTTTTAAGGCTACCCTATAGGTATTCCTATCTTCCAGAAGATAAAGATTACGCCACTTCCTTTCAAGCTTTTTACATTTACTTTTACTGATTCTTAGTTATTCGTTGAACCAGGGAGTTGAGTGACATGTGCCTCTAGAGGTACGCACGGTTAAAGGCGCGACCACGTCGATGTTCGTCCTTAACCAGGAATCTATGGCATAGGCATCCTTTGCAGGACTGTCTGACAGTAAGGGGACAGATGAAGCAAGAGCCCTCTGTAGGGATGGTAGCGATATCTTATTAAGAGCTCTAAAGTTATATTCAGCGGCTTTAGTCTCTGAAAGCTCACTCTTCCCTATTGTTGATATCCAAAATGGGACTAAAAAGTGATTCGACCAAATAATAGGGATCGGGGAATCAGTGTCCAACTTCGTGTTGCAAAAGACTTGGTCCAATACATGACCCATCTTATGTGTAGGCTCCTTAATGAGGGGCATTAGCTTGCAGGCAGACATTATTTCCAACAAAGCAATCACCTGAGGATCAGAGGGTTTGTCCATATGTAAGTTCTGTGCGTCTGTGTGAATCTGTGTTCTCAGATAACGCACTAACTCCATTGTCCACCTCAGAGAGAGCATTCAAGGAATCTAATATAATATGGTATCGTCTCAGGTTGCAAAATAGTGTCTGAGGGAGAGTGTGAGGGTCAGCGGCAATTCTCTCAATATATAGGTGTGGCAGGTCATGTAGGCCGTGGAGCCTGTAATGTGCAAATGAGCTCTGTACTGCTTTAAAATATAATTCCAAATCTGGTGAATTTAGGCCACCCATGTCATAGGGCAAAGTAAAGACTTCCCATTGAACTCTTGATTGCTTCCCAGCCCATGCTAGCTTGATCATCAAGGAATGCAAAGTGGTAAATACAGCTTGCGGCAGGAGCATTGGGATATTTTGAAACCAGAATAGCAGTCTGGGGAATGCAACCATTTTCATGAGGGCATGAATGGCAATCTAATCCAGCGATTTACATCTTCCTCCAGTTTTTGTATCGCCTTCCCATAATTATCTAATAGAATTATCGCTGGGTCTGTGTGAATCTGTGTTCTCAGATAACGCACTAACTCCAATGTCCACCTCAGAGAGAATCTAGCGTTATTGGCGGCATAGGGGGGGTGAGTGGTAATATGATGGTTTTGTCCCAGTTCACACTGAGGCTTGAGAGTCCCCCGAACTTCACCACTTCCCGAAGTACGGGCGAAAGGTTTCTTTCCAGATCACGAATATATAACAGCATGTCATCAGCGTATGTTGATATTATAAGATTGTAACCAGGGAAACGCAGCCCTTTATGCCTGTGATATTCCCAGAGGGCACATGTCAATGGCTTCGCCACCAGCGCGTATAGTAAAGGTGACAGGAGGCAGCCCAATCGGGTGCCTCTGGTGATCGTGATTGTGGCCGTAATAACGTTACCGACACAGATCTGGGCTATCAGCGCAGTATAGAATACCATAATTAATTGCACAAATAACTTTCCCACTCCGATACGTCGGAGCACAGCTCACATAAACTCCCATACGACAGAGTCGAATGCCTTTTTGGCGTCCAAAAAGATGGCACCACTTTAACTTCTGGGTCCACACGCGGTATAGCACCGAACAATGTTCTGAGATTACTAGATATACTACGACCCGGCACAAATCCGGCCTGCTCTGGGCGCACCACCCCTAATAAGATTGGGGGCAGTCAAATTGCCAGTACTTTGGCGAATAATTCAGTGTCAACGTTTAATAAGGACAAGGGCCTGTACGAGGAGCATTTGTTGGGTTGCTTACCAGGTTTCAAGAGAGTTACTATCAGTACCTCATGCATTGAAGGGGGCATTATGCCAGCCTGTATCATCTCTTCAAATAATGTGACCAGGTGTTGTATATGTAGGTCTTGATAGGCCTTATAGAAGGCCACCGTGAGGCCTGGCGCCTTTCCAGCTTGCCTGCTTGTGAGTGCAATGTGGATTTCTATGTGATTCAGTGGTGCCATCAGATGCTCCCTATACTCTGTAGAGAGCCATGTCATTGCTATGTGTTCTAGGTAGTCGATAGTGGTGGCATTGTCCGGGGTTATTCGCAATCGGTACAATTTAGCAGAGTATCTGCAGAACCTTTCTGCTATTTGATCTGTTTCATGCAATGGCTACCCTCTTTTATCTTGGATTTCCATAATCACCTCTGCTTCCCTCTTTGGGTGCATCAAGGCTACCAGCGTGGCCCCTGGGCATTCTCCCTTACCATATGTCCTTGAGACTGCGTATTTACCCATGTGTTTGACCTCACTGTTGGCTATTTCATGATATTCTTCTACCTTATTCTTGATGTCCCCGAGGATATGGCCATTGCCCGTGCTCTGATGTCTCAACTCCATATCTGCCATTTCCCTTTCCAAGCATGCCAATCTTCCTCGTAGCGATCTGAGGACCCCCGCATGCTTTGAAATTGTGATACCCCTTATGTAGACCTTAAAGGTCTCCCAGACTGTAGCAAAGCTATTGACTAGGCATATATAATTAAGAATTTGTCTATGGCTTGCGCTATTTTGGCCTTGATGGCTGAGTCAATTCGGGAATAAGGGGGGAATCACCAGTTGAAAGCAACGACCTTACAGGTGTGGAGCTCTAGGTCCACTACAACCAGTTAGTGGTCTGAGTAGGTTCGCGATAGAGGCTCACATTTAGTGACACGGGATACTAGACTCCTGGATATCAACCAAAAGTCTATTTGAGTATGTATGTTGTGTATAGCGGAGTAACGCGTGTACCCCATGCCCTCAGGCGAGCGATGTCTCCATATATCTTGTAGTCCCATGTGGTCAGCTATGTCTAGGATTGCCTTGGCCACTGCAGAGGGTCTGCAGGGTGGGCCCTTCGATCAGTCTTGTGCCAGGTCTAATACACAGTTGAAATCTCCCCCGCCAAATCTGTGGTAGGTCTCCCCACTGGTGTAGGCAGTCATAATTGGGACCATACACTCCCACCAGTAGCACTGCTAACTCCTCCTTATAGCAGCGGGCCACCAGAAACCTACCACCCGGTTCAGTACATACTTTTTGTAACTTAATTCCAGTTCTTGAGTCCACCCATATGAGGACCCTGCGGGCATGCGAAATGAGGCCCGAGACGCAGAAGCGGCCCAGTAACTTCTGCTGTGTCAGTGCGCTGCTGCCTGGGGCCAAGGGTGTCTCCTGTATTATTGCCACCTCAACTTTGTGCCTTTTAAGGTAAGCCACCACTTTACGGATCTTTCTATGATCATTTAAGCCTCTTGCATTCCACGTAAGTAACCTGATCTGCGATTTGGTGGGTTGATCCGTTACCAATGGCTCTATGTCTCCTATTGTCCTTCGGCATCTATCGTACTACGGTCATGATCAGCCAGGCAATAAACATCACTGTTTTTCAATAATAACAAAAATACAACAAACCCTATGAAGATCCCTACCATGCTATGTAAAACCATACTTTGCATAGCAGGATTGGGTCCCTCCCTAGCAAAGTCCCAAAAGAAAAATACAAATAACTACAATCTGCCCATGGTGGTGCACATATGGAGGTGTATGTTGCTGGCTTACATACTTCTCCACCTCTGTATGAAATAATTCTAAACTTGTGCCCATTATTTAACTAAGGAATCATTGGTATGTTGCCATCAAAGGTCCAATACCTTCACCGCTAGGAAAGGTGTTGGGTGGGGGAGAGGTTCAGTCAAACAGTCCCTATGAAGGGGCACATACTACACCATGCCAATCCCACCAGTCATCTGTTCATGGGGTCTTGCCTTGGGACAATTTGGAACTGTCTTACCAGCATCTCATGTCCAGGGACAGATGAGGGGAGCCCCCTCCAGCTTTCCACTTATACCGTTATAGGAGGGTCCATCTGGGTGAAGGGACTGTAGACCACGAAGGTGCCTTTATCTATCGCTAAGTGGCGATCCTCTCAGGTCCGTCTTACTGCCGTTAAGGCAACAGGGCTTCGACTTGTTACTAGCCGCAGCAAGCATTTTGATGCTTTTCTATATCCAGTGTGTCGTCTTCATCATTGGAGGCGGTCCTAGGGAGGCTTCTCCTGCGACCTATTTCCGCCTTCCGTTTGATGAATTGGGGTACTTGCTTTGGGTCGGTGAAAAAATGTGCCTTCTCCTCCGACATAACCCGTAGCTTGGCAGGATACATCATACTGTTTTCCATTTTAAGCTCTCGGAGCTTTCGTTTAGCTGGAACTAACTGACGGCCGGCTTCCTGGATCTGTTGTGTAAAGTCGGGGTAGAGGGACAGCTCGGCACCTTCATGTCTCAGCGTTCTTAGGTCTTGTGCCTTTCACAGAGCAGCGTCCCGATCCCTGTAATTTAAGAGTCTCACTATTATTGGGCGGGTGCTAGCACCCGGGACCGGTCTTATCACCAGGGAGCGATGAGCGCGCTCTATAGCAAAGATTTCAGAGAAAGCGTCCCTATCCAGCATGTCGACAAGGAGGCCTTCTACAAACTGTTGCTTGTTTTCTATGTTGGTTGGCTCCGCAACACCCACGATTCTTATGTTATTCCTTCTGGAACGCGCTTCTAAATCTTCTGATTTCGTGTAGTGTGTGGAATAGTTTGTCCATTTTCTTATGTATTGTCGATTTTTTTTTTTCCCATCTATTTTTGTCAAACTATGTTGCATAGCTGCTAGTATTTGTTTCAGTTTCCGGTCTGTGGTGGGGTCATTGGTCTCCGACTCGGATTCCACAGCATTTGTGTCGGTGTCCCTGGATTTAAGGGCCTTACGTGGTTCAAATTGGAGCTTAGCTTGGGACCTATCCATCTTTCCCATATTGCTCACTCTCTGTTGAGCGTCAGTGGACACTAGGCATGTGCTTTGCAGGAGTCTCTTAAGTGAACGCTGCCCTGCGCACACGTATCTTCCCTGAGCGATGTCACAGCCAACTACCCCGATGTGTGTAGCGATATATGTCCAACTTGTCGAGACGGTGGCCCCTGTACTCTTGAGGCCAATACCATACTGAGTTACTGTGTTGCAGAGTAGCTCCACCAGCAGCCAATGTGCTCCAGATAGCAGACAGCCCACATGTACAGGCCAGCCTAGGCCAGGCCCACGACCAGTATGGTTAGAGAGGTCTCAGAACCACATGCCACCAACTTTCACAGCGCTAGCATGCCCCCTGTGCCTTGCCGATGAAACTCTCCCGCAGAGGAACCCTGGGGCAGCGCGTTGGGTGATGGGGGGTCTCCTCCCTGACGTGGGTGTCGGCTCCAATACCGCTGTTACCTATGGGGCTGCACGTTCCGTCTCTCCCTGGCTCCGCTATCTTCTGATGCGGTCCGGCTCAGCCTCCGTAGCAGCGGTCCCGCTGGGCCTCGTAGTTCCACCTCTTTGTAGCCACCAGCCCCCTCCCGTGGTACCTGGGCTCTGATCCGACAGAAGTTCAGCAGCGGCCATTCTGGGTGCCACCACACTCCGTCATCGTTTCTCAGCTGATGTTGTACTCCAGCAAGTAGGAGGGGTACGCGGCCTCGCTCCTCGCGGCTCAGCACTCCTCCTGCGTACGGGCTCCTCTAGGCCCGATCCACTCCATTGGTTCTCCAGCTTTCAGGACGAGTCACTCTGTTGTGATTGTCGAGGACGGGCTGAGGATGGCAGGATTTCACACCAAGGTTCTGCTGCAGTTCTCGCCAGTCAGTGATTCTTCTTCATCCTTCTGTTGCTCCGTCAAATATGAGTTCTTGGGTTCAGGGGTGCCACCTAAATTCTAATCAATTTAGGGGTGTTTACCGGGAGTGACAGGTAGTAGCCAATGGGCTGCCTACCTTTAGGGTGGCTACACCCTCTATAGGAACACTTCCTGTGGGAAGTGGGCATAACCCTGAACCTAGAAGGCTAATCCCGTCCAAAACAACATGGAGGAATCTGAAAAGTGGGGTCCACATCAGCTGGCCCGCCTAAGGGTGGTCCTGACTGAATGTGGGCACACCTCCTAATCTTACAAATTTTCCCGCCTGTCTTGAGCCAAAGTGAGGTCAGGACAGGGGGGTGGGCACCTCCACAATATGGAGGGGCCCAGGGTTGCATAACAAAGGCAGCAGGGCCTTTGAAGCTTCCCGCCCTGGAATGCCCATCCTGCTTGGAGGAGGTGCGAATATCTCCCTCCTAAAGGAGGCCTTGTTCCTGACATTCGAGAGCGAAGGCTCTCACCTGAGGAGGTCAGAAACTAGTCTGTGGTGGCTGGCTAGTCGAGACCAGGCACTAGTATTCGGTAGGTGTTTGGGGGGTACCTCTAAGGTGCCCTCTTGGTGCATTTCTTAATTAATCCAACACTGGCATCAGTGTGGGTTTATTAAGACGAGGTGTTTAGCACCAAAAACCTTGGGGTACAGTGAAGCCATCATGCAGCTGGGAAATTCTTAATGAAGAGTGTCTAGCTCATGTACTCTGTATGACTTCCCTGTGCACTAGTAATATCAAAGGGTGAACTTGGATATCACCAGGACATATCCACTCCCACAGATATGCCCTCAAATGAGTATAGTGCACCCTGCCTTAGGGCTGTAAGGCCTCCCGTAGGGGTGTCTTACCTATGCCACATGTAGTGCTGGCAGGCATGGCACACAAGGATGTGTGCTATGTCGACTCTTCAGTTTTCTGTGCACCAAGACACGCAGGCTGTAATGGCAGTTTGCATGAGCTTGGTGAGGGATCCCTTAGGGTGGCATAATTTGTGCTGCAGCCCTTAGGAACCCTCGTTAGTTCCAAAGCCCTAGGTACCAGGGACTTACAGGGATCCTAAAGGGGTGCCAATTGTGGAACAATCGTACAGTTTAGGGAAAGAACAATGGTACTGGGGACCTGGTTAGCAGGAACCTGGTTAGCAGGAACCTAGTACACTTTCAGTCAAAGTTGCACCAGATACCAGGCATAAAATGGGGTGGGTACTGCAACAAAACCCAGTTTCCTACAACCATAGATTCACTTTGGAATTTATACCACATAACACTTATGAATAAGAAATTTATAAGTTAATCATAAGATGTACAAATCACTCAACTTTGGAGTCTAAGACACAAGAACATTTGTACCTGTGTCAATGGAATACACATTTTTATAGTTGCTGTCATACAGCGGACTCCCAAACATTGGTGACAACACATCAAAACAGCTTGTATATTATTTATGTGGACTTGATACATTTGTATGTGGACGTTTGTATATATTTTTGATACAATAAACTAGTGTTTGGTGTCAGTGAATTCAAATACAAAACATTGTAATATCACAAAATGAACTCCGTTATTAAAATATTACTTCATCTAAATATAGTAAATTATATTAATGACACTTTGCTCACCAGCAACATCGTTATCTTTCACACGTTCCATAAACATTATTATGTAGAATTAGAGGGCTGATTTAAAGTTCTGTGTCAATTTATTAAAAGTTTGACAGATGGCTCCGTCAACATGATGGTACTGTCCATCAAACTGTTGTTTCCTTCTTTCAAAAACAAAATCCCAAAGCAGGTTTTTGTTTTTTAAAATTAAAAAAAAAAACTAACAACCGCTGCACCATGGGAGTCGTGTCCCATTGTGTATCACTTTACAGTTTTCACTCACCCTTACCAATGAAAAATAAAAACTGGCCATTTGATCGCCAACTCTGAATTGGGTGTGTGGTCAAAGGGCCAAACCTTTGACGTTCCCTTACTCATTCAGGCCGTAGGAGGAGTTTGTCAGTGACATAGATTGAGTAGTCTTTGTGGCTGACATACAGGAGGTCCGCACGACTATAAATGAGCCGGTGGATGTTCAGTTTGGTGGAGAGGGTACTCTGTCACGATGGAGTACCCTCTCTGCCAAACTCTAAATCATGCTACAAGTCTCAAAGAAGGACTGACTGTTATAAAACATTTATTTAGCTCTATTTAATCTTATAATTTTACTCCCTCCTCCACGTGGCTTAAATACCACTACAGAATCTATGTACATCATGTGAATCTAGATCCGGTGTGCGCTGCAAAAAGAAACTAGTTATTTACACTTAATTGTAGTTTTTATAGTGTCCTCCACCCCCCTCAGTTAGTGTGCACAATAAATAAAGGGGAAAAAACAATACTTAAACTAATAAGTTGGAGGGTACAAATGGTAATTATGGGTTGGTGAAGCCAAAGATTACATAGAGTAGTTAATATTCCCATACACTAATAGTACACATGTTTTTCCGACATACGGTCACATACTTAGCAATCAGCATGAGGTATGTGGTGCAAAGTATAATCGCATTGTTGCTTCGTCACAGAACTACAAGCAATAAGTTAGTTGAATAATAAATAAATTAATGTATTAATTGTTAAGTACAATGTGCAGCTGTCCACATACAACTGCAACAAGTGTTAATGGTGTGCATATATCAACAACCCATGGTAGCATATGGTATTTTTAAAGAAGAGAATGTCGGTCCCACAAGGTGTGTGATCAAGGAGTTGTGTGTTTAAAAAAATACAGACAGTAAAAATGTATAATCCAAATAAAACCACATGCTGCTAACTAATACAGAATCACATGACATAAAAAATAATCTAGATACTTAACCAATTGAAGGGTGTTTTCTAGCCCTCCCTTGAGTGATGTTTCAGACTTACCTTTTACATGTTTGGTTTTAATAAGAAAATAAATGGCACTTTTCGATTCCCACCACAAGGTGGCAATATCTATCTGTATGTATACAAAAGTATTGCTGCAGTTGGGAGCTAGTTTCTTCTTTCCAGGCAACCGCCAAATCCAACTCTCAGACTATTTATTTCCTGCAGCATTTAAGTATTCCATGCTACCGGGCGTTTTCTTCTCATTTTCTATCACACCATCACGTTACGTCATTGTCTGCCTTCCTGTCACAGTCCTTACTGTAAGGGTCGGGGCCGTAGGCCCCCATTTTTTAATTTATTTTTATATATACCTTTATTTGCATTTTTCCAATATATAGGTAACAATGAACACATTCGAGGTAGGGATCTGGTAACCACTGCAGGTGCGATAAACATTGTCATGCATACTGTTTAAATATTATAAATTATAACCAATACCAGTTCTGTGTAACAGACAAATGTACATGTGAATTCCATACATGGTGTCAGACGTATACTTCAGAGGAATCGCACGCTTATGTCCATTAGGGTGACAACGTATTTGCCTTACCCTACCC
The DNA here is from genome assembly GCA_963921515.1 of Calotriton arnoldi. NCBI lineage: Eukaryota > Metazoa > Chordata > Amphibia > Caudata > Salamandridae > Calotriton > Calotriton arnoldi. Next base: position 25,822 of record CAWUFW010014452.1, read on the forward strand.
CGATGCTGTGGTCTATCCATGCGCCCATTCGGCATTCTACATGGGTTTCTGTACCTCATTGTCCATTTCGGGAATAAAGTTTGAAGCAAAATATGATACAGTTTATAATCAAACAAGAAAAAGAAAACCATCGTCAATTCGCCACGCCTGGGTTATTGTATGTAAGGAATATAGACTACCATCTCATCTAAACTGTACTAGGCTCGCCGCCCCTTCCTTGTAGTACCCGAAGGGATGAGCAGTTGGACCTCTCCTCTCCGGGCACACATGTGCCCTAGTAATGTCTCCCTCTCCCTTGCCACTGCTCGATTCATCATGGGTCTGGGGTGTCTAGCGATCAATTTCCCACCTGTCAGCCGTTTCTGAGGAGTTACTCCCAACCTCTCTATCTGCATGTGTCAAGTCCGCAAGTATTGTATCCCTGTATTACACAATGGGATATTTGCGCAGTCCGGCTATTTCCTCCCTACGCAATGACGTGCTTTCTGCCTGTGCCCACACGAGGAGCGAATTTTTCCAACTGTTGATGGCAGGGGGTCAGTATGTTTCCATCATTTGGTAATTAGTCTCTTTGCTACTATGAGGCCCAGGTCAGTAAACCTGGATGTGACCCTGTGCTTCTTCGGTCTGGGGTAAAAACCTAGTATGCACGCTTCCCACGTCTGTAATGGTGGCCTTCCGGTGCATGTCGCAAGCGCCGCAATTATTTCCTGCCAGTATGTATGTAGGGATGCACAGGAGCATAGCATGTGGAGGAGATCCGCGTTTGTCTGTAGACAGCGGGGGCATGCCGAGGTGGTCGTGTGAAAATATTTGTTTAACTTATCCGGGGAAAGGTACGCCCTATGCGTGATATATGTTTGTATAAGCCTGAATTTGGAGTTTTTTGGTATGCACGTGGGGTTGGCTAAAATCGTTTCCCAATCGCGGTCTGTCCATGGATTTCCCCTATCTGCCTCCCACTTTATACGAAGGGCCGCCATGGGTTGTATTGTGTGGGTGAGTAGCGCCTCCGCCAACCGGTGTACAATGTGGGATCCGTTACCCATGACATGTAAGTATTGTATCAAGAGATGCATCTCCGGTTCAGAGGTGATGTCTCCCCAAACCGCAGAGAGCGATCTTGTGATGGAGTTATGTAGTAGGAATTGGCCTGTTGTTAAGTCGTAATCCTCCACCAGGGTCTCGAAAGGTATCAGAGTGCCTTCAGCGTATAGGTCACCTAGCGTGTGTAATTCCGCTGCGTGCCAACGTGTAAGCACCCCACTAGCGGTGCCCGTCCTACCTCTGGGAGTCCCCAGAAGTGGCAGTAACTGGGCATAAGGTACCGTGATCCTGGTAAGGTATAGGCTCTTCCTATAGCAACAGTGGGCTAGGGCAAGGCAGGTCTGTGATGGGCACGTGGGTCGGGCGACAGGATGAAACAGATGATATATCTGGGATTGGGACCATGGCGGCTGTGTCGTCTAGGCCAAGGCCATCAAGCCATTTTGTCACCCACTGTAGTTGTGCCACCAGGTAATACAGTTCCATGTTGGGGACTGCCAGACCCCCCCCTACTGGTGGGTGCATGGAGTTTCCATAGCGCTATTCTGGGGCGGCCCGTATTCCAGATAAGGTCCCGGATCAGTTGTTTAAGTTCACGAAATATTCTGGCTGGGACATAGACCGGGAGGTTGGAGAAGTAATATAACAATTTGGGTAAAACTACCATCTTCGTCAGCGCAATTCTGCCCATCACGTTCAGAGGAAGTGTCTTCCAGAACTTAATCTGCGCCCTGATGGTAGATACAGCCCTAATTAGGTTTCCCTCCAGGATATCAGTGGGATCCCGGTATATGACGATGCCCAGATATCGGACCGTGGATGGCTGCCAGCGGAGGGGAAAGTTATTCAAGCGCACATTCCGATCAGTGGTCTCTCCCCAGAAGGGATATAGGCCCGACTTTGCCCAGTTTACCCGAAGACCCGATACCCTCTGGAAATCCTGAAGCGTGTCTGCTATGGTAGCGGGGACATCATGCAGGTCCCTCAGGTATAGTAGCAGATTGTCTGCATAGAGAGAGACAGCATGTAGGGTGTCCCCCAGCCGAATGCCCCAATCCGGTTCCTCCCTACGAAGCCGCGCCGCTAGTGGTTCCATGGCAAGCGAAAAAAGGAGCGTCAACAGGGGGCACCCTGCCTAGTACCTCTGCTTATCCGTATGTTGTCTGGTAACAATCAGCCCGTCCGAACTCTAACGGAGGGCTGCATATATAGTAGCCTGACCATGTGAAGGAATGTGTCACCCAACCCGTATCCTAGCAACACCTCAAAAAGATATGGCCACTCCAGAAAGTCAAAGGCCTTCTCCAGGTCTAAGACCAGACAGTTTGAGCGAGGCCAAGTGTCTGTCGCATAATGTTGCACCCTGAAAAGTCTGCGGATATTAAGCGCTGTGCTCCTAGTGGGGACAAACCCATTTTGATCCGCGTGCACCAGAGTACGCACCAATGGGGCCAGTCTTGCAGCGATTATGGACGCTAGGACCTTGTAGTCTGTATTGAGTAGCGCCAGTGGCCTATATGAGCCTAGCACCTCCAGATCCTTGCCGGGCTTAGGGAGAGAGATCAACAGCGCCTCATTCTGTGTGGCAGAGAGTATGGAATCTGCTATCGAGGCGTCATAGATCCTCTTGAGTTGGGGCACCAGGGCTTCTGCGTAGACCTTATAAAACTCCGCCGGTAGATCGTCCTGACCAGGAGTTTTGCCGGTTGCTAATGTACGTATGCCTGCCCTAATTTCATCTAGTAAAATGGGGTCATCTAGTTCAAGTCTTTGCTCGGGCGTAACCTGTGGTGGGGTAATGTCTTCGAGGTACCTGCGGATATCGACGGTTGTAGCTGGGGTGGAGTACTTGTACAGTGTAGTGGGCCGTGAATTACCGGTGTATGTCCCGCTGCGAGTATAGTGTGGTGCCCTGCATAGAGCGAAGTGAAGTGACGTGCGAGGCTGTATCGTCCTGTCGAATCAACCAAGCTAGGAGTCTGCCAGCCTTTTCGCCCGAGTGGTGTGTACGCGCTGAATGCGCTGCATAATTAAGGCAGCGGAGTCTCTCTAGCAATCGGGCGTGTTCTTCCCTACTATTGACTAGTCGCGTGTTGGAGCCCTCAACCACCCCCTTCTCATGTGACCCCAGTCTCCTTTCCACGATGGTAAGGTCCGCCTCCAGCCGTTTGCGCATGCCAGCTTGCGTGCCTATGCAGTGCGCCCGGATAACTGTTTTAAAAGCGTCCCATTCTATCAATGGTGACGAGGCCGAGTCTGTATTGTCCTCAAAGTATTGCGCCACGGCCGTTCCTAGTGACTCCCGGAAGGCCGCATCTAACAGTGTGTCCGGTTGCAAGCACCATCTTGGGATCAGTAGTGTGCCACTATTCCAGTCTAATTGGAATGTGTGCGGATTATGGTCTGAAAGGGTTCCCCCGAGGAATTGGGGTTCTGTGATGACTGGTAGGAGGTCATCAGACACCAGTATCAGATCAAATGCCCTGGGAAAAAATGAGTATATCCTGTCATGCGGGTTCCTGTGCGCCCACGCGTCTACTAGGTGCCACTGCGTAGCCCAGCTGTTGAGTGCCTTCATGGCGGCGGTCGTGGGCGCACAGGGGAGAGGGGGAAAAGAGCGGTCCAGGGACACGTACAAAACACTGTTATAATCACCCCCCAGAATAATCGGGACCCCAGTGCCAGGCAGCTAACTTATGCGAAAGGGTGGCTAGAAATGAGGCCTGCTCAGTGTTGGGTGCGTATATCGATGCGATAATAATGGGTTGGCCATCCATCCTGCCCCTTACGATAACATATCTACCCTCTGTGTCAGTTAGAGAATCCTCTATGCGAAATGGGGTGCCTGATCTGACCCAAATTAATGAGCCCCTGGCATACGCCGAGTAGCCCGTGGCATGTAGTTGCCCCCTCCATCTTCTCTGTAAGTTCTTCACTTCATACCCTGCCAAGTGCGTCTCCTGGAGAAGAGCAATCTGTATGTGGTGTTGTTTAAGATATGAATAAATTAGGTATCTACGGGAAGGGTTGTGTAAGCCTCTCACATTCCATGTGCATATTTTAATGGGTGCCATGGTACCAGTACGGGGGTGGGTGTGTGGCCCATGCAAGGCCTAAAGACCATGTTGGCGGGCGCGGTGCGAGCAAAAAGTGAAAACTGCTGCTGGCTAGCTATATATATTCAGTTCTCAGTGCATGTCGACCCAGCGCGTGACAGATGGTAAAACTACACCAAACTAAAACATACAATGCCAAAAGGGCCGAAGTGCAACAAGCAGTCGTCCAAACAATAAAAGCAAATGACATTCTGTCAGTGACAAGGGGGGGGTTCCCACACGGGCGGAGCACATCCACAATGCAATGGACACAGTTTCATGATAACCCCCCATACCTGAAAAAGGAAGCATATACCGAGGCCTCATGGTGTTAAACACGGGCCGGCTGCATAGGGGAAGCCACACAGCATTTAATGCGGGCATGTGCTGTCCTGTGCCCCATCTCCCCGGCACCCGCCACCCATAATCTATAAAGGCACACATATAAAGGATAGTAGACTATTATTATAAGACATTTACAACAGAGTCCTTTTATACTTGCGTGGACAACAACGCAGTCTGGTTGATGTGCACTCAGAGTTCTATGCCGGACACTAAATTATGCCATCAGCGGTTTGAGGAGTAACCTCCGGAAGGCTTTCTGAGTCCTGCGAGCTCAGGGTCCCATCTGATAGTTCCACATCACTGTGTCTCCCTTGTAAACTGGATGCGGATGATACCTCGCCTTGTGCCCCTCCGATTTCCGCTGCCGCTTGGAGGGCGTTACGCTGATCCTGTATCATCTGCTCTAGATTGGGGCCAAGGCTTTGTGACAGTTGGGTTTTATGCGACTCTTCTCCGTCCTGCGTTTTCCGGAAAGGCTGCCGGGGTTCGTGTCTCCTGCTCCCGCCGCCGATGAAGCACCCCCTGCGGATTCCCATGTGTCCAGCCATTACCCCACTGCTCCTGGGGTGTCGAAGAAGTGTGTTCTGCCTTTTGCTATCACCCGCAGACGGGCTGGGAATAACCGGGAGTACTTGAGATCTTGTTGCCGGAGCCGACGCTTCACTGCCATGTAGGAGTATCTTTGTCTCTGTACCAGTGCCGTAAATTCGGTGAAGAACATGACTGTGTGGTTACCCACTTGCACATTTTGTAGCTTCCTGGTTTCCTGAAGGATGGCATTCCTGTCTCTGTAGTTCAACACTCTGATTAAAAGTGGTCTGGGGTTGGCTTCCGGGGGTGGAGGCTTGGCCGGTACCCTGTGTGCACGCTCAACAACAAAGTGGGGAGAGAGCGTCCTCTCCGGCAGCAGGTCGCGGAGCCAGGAATCTATGTATGTTACCGCATCCTTCCCTTCCTCACCATCCGGAAGACCCACCACGCGCACATTGTTGCGTCTCGACTGCCCTTCAGCGTCTTCAACGCGGTTTTCCAGGAAATCCACCCGGGCTGCGAGGTCTTTGATGCGTTTCTCCGCAGCTGTCGTCTGTGGGGAGATCTCCGCCATTGTGGCCTCCATTGCGGATGTCCTGTCCCCAAGCATGCAGTGGTCCGCATGTAGGAGGTTCAGGTCAATCGCCACCTTATCTATCTTGCTTTCGAGGGAGGTGCGAGTTTGGTCCATGGTTGAACCCAGTTTCTCCATCGCTGCCAGGACAGCATCCAGTTTGCTAGACATTTGGTCGGATGACGCCTCCCCGGACATCTTGTCGGACTGGGCGCGGGTTAAGGGGGGCTGGGTCAGTGGGCCCCCAGTGCCTGTCCGTGGCCGGCCTCTGTGTGACATAGGGCTACTGCAGAGCATGTGGCAGCGACCACCTAGGTATGTCAGTGTGGAGAGGGCGAGAGGAGCCTGTTCCTCAGTCCTGCCAACCAATGAAGCAGTATGCTGTGGTGTATGTCCAGGTGTGAATCACATTGGCTGCGGCAGTCCGATCGCAGAGTTTGAGCCCTGGGGCCCACAAAGCTGTGCCACCCCTATAGCAGTGGGGGCACTTGCATGGTACGAGGCGCACTAAAGAGCGCATGATGCACAGTCCGTGATGGGCAGCCGAGGTCCCAGAGACATAAGGGCAGGAGCCGAGGTAATGGGAGTCACGGCCCAGCACACTCCAGCCACCACAAGTTACAGACATACGCTCCTCTTCTCTGCCCCCAGTTCACAGCACGCTCTTTGTGGACGTGCCCAGCCTCATCCAGCACCGCCCTGCATTTAATGTGTACTCGCCTGGTCCGGGGGTGCCTCCGATGTTGTCTCCTTTGCGCCGCCGGGATCCGCACGTGTTGCAGGGATCACCGTCGGCTGCAGGGCTGCAGGTCCGCCATGTCAGGGCCGTGTGAGCACTTCAGCCCCGTGTGTAGTCTCGCCGTCGGGATGCCGGCTGTCGTGCGTGTGGTATCGCCAGAGCCCCGGCCGACCCCAAAATCACGCCGCCTCCAGCAGCAACCAGGAGAAGTTTGCGGTAGCGGCGCGCTGATAGTCGCAGCGCGACACAGCCTACTGGTGGTGGCTCATCCCCGACATTTCCTCAGGCCTGCAGCCAGGCTGCCTTCACTTCCACCCGGGCGTTCCTGTCGCTGCACGGTTCCGGCCGCGGCCTTCCGCAACCCCAATGGCCACAAAACGCACAGTTCGTATCGGGTCCGACCGGGGCTTGGAGGAGCTGGTTGGCGGTCCCGGGAATGCGGTGTGTCGGATATTTTTAGCGGATAAAGGGGAGTCAGTGACGGAGCTCTAGCAGAACACGTCCGACTCCATTGCCTGCGTGGCCACACCCCCGGGGCCCTAGGCCCCCATGCAGTTAGAATGATCGCACAGACACGGTGGCATACTATCTAGAACTGGCCCAGGGCACGTCAGCGGGCCCCTTTTTATTGGCAGGGTCACCTAACCAGTGACACCTGTGATGGATGGGTGTGGGGTGAGTGTGGCAGCCAGCCCTCAAGGAGTGGCTGTTGGAAACACATTCTGGAAACACTAGACCGTGACCAGCCGGTCACTATACTAATGTAGTGAGCGGTTCTGCTTGACAAAAACTCTATTACCTAGCCCAAAATAAAAAGTTCCAGCAAGATGGACACCAACTCACATCAGGCAGAAAATATGGAACTTTGTATGGTTACTTCCTTTTTCTTTTCTTTCTGATGAAGGGACCTATTACTCACCCGAGTTTTCAAATAAGTGTTTTTCAGTTTTCTTTCTCAGTGTTTATTTTATGTATATTCTAAATTACATTTCTTCCCTTAGAGTTTTGCTTTAGCAGTCTAGATGCATAAGTTGGCCATTCCATTCCATCCTGCAAAGCAAGTGAGACAGATAACAGCACATTATTACACAGGACTCACAGAGCGGGCTTTTGTTTTCTTTCCAGGTCAAATATTTTTATTACTTTAGTTAAAAAGAAATACATTTGCAATACAGTAGCAATACATAAAAATCAGAAGCAAATATATAATAATGAAGAATTAAAAAGGACTACATAACAAAGAACATCTGGACTGGGATAAAAAGATATTAAAGTTATCCTATACAAGTGATCAGATAATTGTCATGACAGATAACAGGTATTACAAATTCATCAAATATTAAGTATAAACCCCAGAAAGATGGGACAGATGGAACATCTACATATATCCCAGCAAAGAGTTTGTATTGCTCGGTAAATAGGATACATCAGCGAGGGAAAGAAGTGAAAGATGGGAAGAGAGAAAGAGGAAAGGATACTAGAAGGATGAGATGGTGGGAGGGGACATCTGCTACACCTATAAAAAATAAGTTAAGAAACGGATTCAAAAGGATATTGAGCTACCAACCCCTGAGAAGACAAATCCATATAATTATCCAAAGAACGCCATACACTACTAGCAATTGAAGGCGAATAATGTTAATTTTCAACAAAAGTATGAGCTCCACGAAGATATGAAACCCAAACCCACTGGAATAGTACTAATATCTTCTATCAAAAATACTATATCCTTGTTTCATGGAGGCTCTCTCCTACTGCCCGGCACAATCTGACATCAAAATGGTGGCACCAGCGAGATTTTGGTAGCCGTGTGATTTTGATGCCTAGAAAAGCGATCGAGTAGGAAACAGCGATGTCTCTGTGTATCAGCATGGATGGCAGTGAGGAGAGTGACATTTTCAGGAGAAGGATGGATGAACAACCTGGCCCATCCAGTGAGGTTCCTTCTATGGCAGCCCTGCAGCACATGGTAAATGCTGTGGTGAAAGATGCTTTTAGAGCACGAGGGGTCTGGTCTGCTCCTCCAGCGGCTAAGGTGTCAAGGATACCACTTAACAGTGCTCCCACAGGAGGAGGAGGAGGACAAGAGAGGTCGTTTTGTGCCAGGTGTGAACACTCTGAACTTCTTCAGCACCTAAGGGACAACCTCAGTTTTCCAGCTCCTGCTTCTGAAGATGACGAGGTAGACTTTGTCACCCAGTACCATCGGGTAGAGCTAGAGCCTTTACCACTGCACAGTGTGCTGCGTCGAATGGAAGGGAATTGATAAAGTATTCTTTCCAAGGTTCCTATTCAAACGATACTTTTGGAGTGATTTTCCGAAGTTCTATCACATGGTTAAGGTGGATAACCTTATTGCTGGACTATCCTCACAGGGCACAGTGGTTTTGGAGGATGCCCTTCCTTTGGATTAAACACACAAAGTGGAGAAAGCAGTTTTAAAAAAAAACCATTCAGCAGCAAACTTCTCTCTGAGTGCTAACTGTGACTTATACAGTCCAATCCATTTTAAAGGATTTTCAAACTCTGGCAGAACTAATGAACGAAGGAGTGGATACTTCTGCTTTGTTATCGATGATGGAGCAGCAAGTCAGTTTCTTGGCAGATGCTACCTTTGACAATGTATGTGCTTCGGCTGCTACTTCAGGTAGAGCTATAGCAGTTCAGCGTCCTATTTGGGTATGGTCCTGGAAAGTGGACGCTACCAAGAAATCAGTTCTAATGAAGCTGCTTTTTGGGTGGTCTAAGATCTTTAGCCAACAACTTGGAGAAATGGTCAAGAAGTTTTTTTAGAACAAGAAATGAATGCCTCCCTCCCTCCCCCCAACCCCCCCCATTCAACCAGTTTCCAGGGGCAGAGGCTTTGGCTATTCTCCACTAGGTCCAGCGGGAATAGCCAGCCCCTTTGTGGTAAGGGTTGAGGCCAGGGGCTTCCTGCTAGCGTCAAATCCCCCTTTCAGCATCCAGGCACCACCACGTCCCTCCAAAATCATATCTATTCCAGCCTGCCTGTCATAGGTTGTCTTTTATTCTTCCAACAAATCTTCAGTAACAGACTCCTGGGCCAGGCAGTTACCTTCAGGGGGGAATACCGGGTAGACTTCTCCACCCTGCTGGGTCATTTATCCGATCACATCCCTGTTTCAAAAGATTCCGTACAACCTCGGGCACTCCTCACGGGAATACAAATTCTGCTGGACAAGTCAGCAATATCTATTGTTCCTCCTAATGAGAGACAACTGGGTTTTTATTGCATTCTCTTCCTGGCGCAGAGAGCTTCAAGCAAGGAGATTTTCTGGTCCCATTAGACATGATGGATGTCTATCTTCACATGCCCATCTACGACGACCACCAGAAATATCTTCGCTTTGTGGTGGGGAAAGATAATTATCATTTCCAGGTGCTCCCATTTGGCCTCTCCTCAGGACCAATGGTTTTTACCAAGCTCTAGGCCCCACTGATGGGTATTTTACATTCCAGAGGAATTCAAGTTCACCTTAAATGGTTAATGGCTGCTTCCTCTTTTTTCTTAAAGCACATAATCATGTTCAGAAAATTTGTGACTAGCTTATGAAACATGGATTTAATCTAAACAACAATAAATTCAGTCTGTAGCCTTCACAGTCACTCAAGTTCATCAGGGCCTTGTTTCCGACAAACCTAGGAGAGGTTTTGCTTACAGAAGAAAGAAGATCCAAGCTAGCATCCCATCTCTCAAGCCTTCTGTCGAAATCCCAGGCTTCAGCGAGACTGGCTAAGCAGCCAATGGGAGGTAGCCTCAAAGCTAGCAATTCTACAGGGGGTTGCCTCGACCTTTATCCTTTGGTACACCATCTTTGTCACTGGGACCCAATATCTCAGAATTAAGAAACATTGGTGCCTGTGACCAATGTTCCCTCTAATTTTGTTCCTCTGTGTGCGGCAGAGTAAGGTCTCTGTGTGCTGTAGCCAAGGCTAGGTGCGCCAAGAACCCGACCGCACGTGTAGACCAGAGCTTTAAGTGGGATGAAAAACTTGGGTGTCTCTCAAAGGCTCGTGACTGATGCAATTAAGGGCGTGGCTTAAAAGCAATTAAGCTAAAAATCTGTGCTTAGCATAGTGTGCCACCCGACTGATATTTTGCTTCTTCTGCCATTACATCCAGATATCTAATACAGAAACTAAAGATCTGAATACTACTGTAACATTACACCTACAAGAAGCCAGGACTATTGGCTTTGTCAATGGTTGTTTGTTGCATAAAGTTGTATATAATATTGAAAATGCTTCTGCTCTTGTGGTAAAGGTTGTGGCTTAATGCTCGAGCTGCCGACTTAGGAGATGCGTTTTGAGTCTCAGGTCAGCTTCACATCCTGTGATTCTGGGCAAATAAATTAATTTCCCCATGCATACCAAAAAAAAATATAATAATAAATCATGTAAAGAGCTCCAATACTTTTGGGTTGAGTTTGCAATATATAAAACTTGCTGCATTTCTTTTCTAAATGTGGGGCTGATGGTTTGCCTTTTGAAAGATCTTATGTTAAATGCAGCCCATGACGGACGCTGTGAGTAACATCAATTCTTTCAAAAGGCCCACTATCAGCCCCGCAGCCGTGCTGCATTAAGAAAAGAAATGCAGCAAGTCTACAAACACAGCGTGTGCTTTCAGGATCATATGAAAGCACACGGTATGCTTTTAAACTTGACGCATTTCTTTTCTTACAGTGCAGCTGTGGGGCTGATTGTGGGCCTTTTGAAAGTATTTATGTTAATCACAGCGCCCGTCAAGGGCTGCATTTAACATAAATACTTTCAAAAGGCAAACAATCAGCCCCACAGCCGTGCTCTATTTAGAAAAGAAATGCATCAAGTTTAAAAGCACGAACGTGTGCTTTCAGATAATTCTGAAAGCAGACCTCGTGTTTGTAGACTTGCTGCATTTCTTTTCTAAATAGAGCTGTGGGGCTGATTGTTTGCCTTTTGAAAGTATTTATGTTAATCACAGCGCCCGTCAAGGGCTGCATTTAACATAAATACTTTCAAAAGGCAAACAATCAGCCCCACAGCCGTGCTCTATTTAGAAAAGAAATGCATCAAGTTTAAAAGCACGAACGTGTGCTTTCAGATAATTCTGAAAGCAGACCTCGTGTTTGTAGACTTGCTGCATTTCTTTTCTAAATAGAGCTGTGGGGCTGATTGTTTGCCTTTTGAAAGTATTTATGTTAATCACAGCGCCCGTCAAGGGCTGCATTTAACATAAATACTTTCAAAAGGCAAACAATCAGCCCCACAGCCGTGCTCTATTTAGAAAAGAAATGCATCAAGTTTAAAAGCACGAACGTGTGCTTTCAGATAATTCTGAAAGCAGACCTCGTGTTTGTAGACTTGCTGCATTTCTTTTCTAAATAGAGCTGTGGGGCTGATTGTTTGCCTTTTGAAAGTATTTATGTTAATCACAGCGCCCGTCAAGGGCTGCATTTAACATAAATACTTTCAAAAGCAAACAATCAGCCCCACAGCCGTGCTCTATTTAGAAAAGAAATGCATCAAGTTTAAAAGCACGAACGTGTGCTTTCAGATAATTCTGAAAGCAGACCTCGTGTTTGTAGACTTGCTGCATTTCTTTTCTAAATAGAGCTGTGGGGCTGATTGTTTGCCTTTTGAAAGTATTTATGTTAATCACAGCGCCCGTCAAGGGCTGCATTTAACATAAATACTTTCAAAAGGCAAACAATCAGCCCCACAGCCGTGCTCTATTTAGAAAGAAATGCATCAAGTTTAAAAGCACGAACGTGTGCTTTCAGATAATTCTGAAAGCAGACCTCGTGTTTGTAGACTTGCTGCATTTCTTTTCTAAATAGAGCTGTGGGGCTGATTGTTTGCCTTTGAAAGTATTTATGTTAATCACAGCGCCCGTCAAGGGCTGCATTTAACATAAATACTTTCAAAAGGCAAACAATCAGCCCCACAGCCGTGCTCTATTTAGAAAAGAAATGCATCAAGTTTAAAAGCACGAACGTGTGCTTTCAGATAATTCTGAAAGCAGACCTCGTGTTTGTAGACTTGCTGCATTTCTTTTCTAAATAGAGCTGTGGGGCTGATTGTTTGCCTTTTGAAAGTATTTATGTTAATCACAGCGCCCGTCAAGGGCTGCATTTAACATAAATACTTTCAAAGGCAAACAATCAGCCCCACAGCCGTGCTCTATTTAGAAAAGAAATGCATCAAGTTTAAAAGCACGAACGTGTGCTTTCAGATAATTCTGAAAGCAGACCTCGTGTTTGTAGACTTGCTGCATTTCTTTTCTAAATAGAGCTGTGGGGCTGATTGTTTGCCTTTTGAAAGTATTTATGTTAATCACAGCGCCCGTCAAGGGCTGCATTTAACATAAATACTTTCAAAAGGCAAACAATCAGCCCTACAGCCGTGCTCTATTTAGAAAAGAAATGCATCAAGTTTAAAAGCACGAACGTGTGCTTTCAGATAATTCTGAAAGCAGACCTCGTGTTTGTAGACTTGCTGCATTTCTTTTCTAAATAGAGCTGTGGGGCTGATTGTTTGCCTTTTGAAAGTATTTATGTTAATCACAGCGCCCGTCAAGGGCTGCATTTAACATAAATACTTTCAAAAGGCAAACAATCAGCCCCACAGCCGTGCTCTATTTAGAAAAGAAATGCATCAAGTTTAAAAGCACGAACGTGTGCTTTCAGATAATTCTGAAAGCAGACCTCGTGTTTGTAGACTTGCTGCATTTCTTTTCTAAATAGAGCTGTGGGGCTGATTGTTTGCCTTTTGAAAGTATTTATGTTAATCACAGCGCCCGTCAAGGGCTGCATTTAACATAAATACTTTCAAAAGGCAAACAATCAGCCTACAGCCGTGCTCTATTTAGAAAAGAAATGCATCAAGTTTAAAAGCACGAACGTGTGCTTTCAGATAATTCTGAAAGCAGACCTCGTGTTTGTAGACTTGCTGCATTTCTTTTCTAAATAGAGCTGTGGGGCTGATTGTTTGCCTTTTGAAAGTATTTATGTTAATCACAGCGCCCGTCAAGGGCTGCATTTAACATAAATACTTTCAAAAGCAAACAATCAGCCCCACAGCCGTGCTCTATTTAGAAAAGAAATGCATCAAGTTTAAAAGCACGAACGTGTGCTTTCAGATAATTCTGAAAGCAGACCTCGTGTTTGTAGACTTGCTGCATTTCTTTTCTAAATAGAGCTGTGGGGCTGATTGTTTGCCTTTTGAAAGTATTTATGTTAATCACAGCGCCCGTCAAGGGCTGCATTTAACATAAATACTTTCAAAAGGCAAACAATCAGCCCCACAGCCGTGCTCTATTTAGAAAAGAAATGCATCAAGTTTAAAAGCACGAACGTGTGCTTTCAGATAATTCTGAAAGCAGACCTCGTGTTTGTAGACTTGCTGCATTTCTTTTCTAAATAGAGCTGTGGGGCTGATTGTTTGCCTTTTGAAAGTATTTATGTTAATCACAGCGCCCGTCAAGGGCTGCATTTAACATAAATACTTTCAAAAGGCAAACAATCAGCCCCACAGCCGTGCTCTATTTAGAAAAGAAATGCATCAAGTTTAAAAGCACGAACGTGTGCTTTCAGATAATTCTGAAAGCAGACCTCGTGTTTGTAGACTTGCTGCATTTCTTTTCTAAATAGAGCTGTGGGGCTGATTGTTTGCCTTTTGAAAGTATTTATGTTAAATGCAGCCCTTGACGGGCCCTGTGATTAACATAAATACTTTCAAAAGGCCCACAATCAGCCCCGCAGCCGCGCTCTTGTTAGAAAAGAAAGGCAGCAAGTGAAGGAGCATTTTCTGCCTTTCGGCGCACGAACGCTCTCCCGGGTTGTGCTGTGTGTGCGCGCTTCACACTGCCAGCTCTGGAGGACAGAAGTGCGCGCACCTTACAGGGAACAGTGCTTGTGACCCCAGAGAGCCATCCAGGATCTACAGTGGTGGCTATTTCTGGAGAATCTGTCCAAGGGTTACTGTTTAACTCCTCCTCCTGTCACAATCCTATGACAGATGCCAGCAGTGTCGAGAATTCAAAAGCCCAAGCCAAATGGACCAGTCTAGAAAGGTCGCAATCCTCCAACTGGAGGGAACTGGCCGCTATACATAAATCTCTGCTGTTGTTCTCTCCCTTCATACAGAGTCGCTCTGTCTGTGTTCTTACAGATAACAGAGCATACCTCATCCGTCGGTGGGGGGGGTGTACAGTCTCCACTTTTTCTCCTTTCCCAGGTGATGTATCGAAGTGCCTAGAGAAGTCAACGTTGGCTGTTTATCTTCCAGGAAAGGAGAATAGGCCTGCTGACTAATTGAGACAGAAATTACCCTCCTCCGTTGCTCTCTGCATTGCACCCCTTATCTTTCAGGAGATTGTCCTCAGGTTCGGTCAACCTTGGTTGGACCTGTTTGCCACAGAGGAGAATGTTCTCCTCCCGCAATTTATCAACCTAGTTGCATTGAGAAAAGCCTGGGTAATAGACGACTTAACCATTCCTTGGCCCCACGGTCTCCTCTATGCCTTCCCTTCTTTTCCCCTCATTCCCAGAGTTTTGAGTACCTCCCCAAAGCTCTAGTTGTACCAGAATGCTCCAGGTGACTGTGGTTTAACCTACTATTGAAACAGGAGGTTTGCCTTTACTGGCAATTTCTCATCCTACCATGACCACTGAGATCACCTATCCTCAAGTCAGACTCCCTCAGATGTCTGAAGCTGGGAGTATGGCTCTTGAGAGGTGACATCTTTTAGCCCAAGTATGCTCAAGGGAGGCCGAAAGTATCCAACTCTCACGGAAGCCCTCCACCCTGAAGACCTACAGTTGCCTTTGGCAGAACTTTGAATCCTGGTAAAAGATAGAGGTTTATCCTCTGAGGCCAGTGATCCTATCAGAGCTTTAGATTACTTAAGTGATGGGTTCAGGTTGAGATTGGCAGAGTCCACTATCAAAGTTCAGTAAGTGTCAATTCAAGCATTGAGGGATTCTGACATTTCCTCAGTAGCTTCATTAGCCTCCTGTCTGCTGAGTCTTTTCATACAATGTCCTATTACTCATTGCATGGTTCCCTCTTGCGACCTTCCCTTGGTGCATCGTGCTTTGGTGGATCGCCCTTTGAGCCATTACAGGCTAAAGTCCTTTTTCAGGTTGCCCTCTACTCAATGCGTAGGATTGGGGAAATCGGGGCTTTACTTGCCTCTCCTTTGTTTTTGAGGTTCTGTCATGATAAGGTTATACTTAAGACAAATCGCTTATTTCTTCCTGCAGTTCCTTCGAAATTCTATTTTGAGGGGGAAGAAACATTACATACACTGTATGTTCATAGAACTATCTCCATCTATCTAGTTAGGATGGGGCCCTTCAGGAAAGTAGGTTCCCTTTTTGTCAGCTATGGGCTTTCAGGTCAGGGTCTTCGTCTCACTTCATCCACTCTCTCAAGGTGGATAACGCTTTACATTCCAAAATCATGAGTCATCAAAGGTGGATCTGCCTTCCTCCATTCAATGTAAATCCACAAGGAGGTATGGCTTCCTCATGGGTGTTGTTTAAAGGATCCTCCCTAGATCTGCTGTGAGCTAGGCTACACCACATACCTTTATGTCACACTATCAACTTCAGTTATGTGGCAAAGCATCAACAGAGTTCATAGCTCTTGTTTTGTCTTCTGTTCATCACTTTTAGTTTAATTTATTCTATCATTAAAATTCATAGCTGCAGCATTGAAATTTGGTGGTTTTGGTTTCATTGCTTTGATTTAAAGTAATACATCAAAAAGAATCCGTAGGTGACGGATCAAAAGAACCTAGCCAAGAAACAAGGGCGGGTTCACCAATTGGGGTGAAGGACACCTCTGCTGGTAGAAAAGAAACATTTCTTTTCTTGTGTCCCCTCACTCACCCAGGTTTGCCCCTAGGTGACATGCTTCATCATTGGGGCCATCCCAAACATCTACTGATTGGGGCGTGCTGCGACTTGCGGATTTACGTAGGAGCACTTACCTTGTGAGGCTATGTGTCGTGCAGTGTAGGGGGGAGTGGTGTAAGTGATGTTTAAAAAAAAAAAAAAATTACCTAACTAGTGAGCTATTGTTTTATTCCTGCTCCTAGTTGGTAGGGATAAAAAGGGGGTTAATAAAAGGGAAATGTAACTGTTATGTAATTATAATCCCTTCTATTATGTCAACATGTTTCAAGGTATCCCCTAAACCTTTTCTTCAGGACAACAAAGGGACCAGCCCTTTGTGTACCACTCCGTGCCGGACCTATAATAAAGTGAAGTGAAAAATTATTAATGCACACCTATTGTGTGAGCATTGGGAAAAATATATACATACGGTTGCTTCTGAACACGTAGTAACTGTCATTGGGAAGAAAAAGCAAAATGCAAATTAATACATACTGCCTGCCCACCGTTCTTGTGGGCAGGTAAAGACGTTACGCTGCGCGTAAAAGAAGGTACTTCATACTGTGGTGTAAGTGCCCATAAAAGCAAACTTAGTTAGTGCTCAGATCTTGTGTGGGTAATACTACACATGATACCTTAATTGTGAGCAGGCAAGGTTGAAAAGACATAATTTAAAAACACTTGTAGTCAAGGACAAAAAGGACACACACAACATGTAACATAAAATCGATTTCTTTTTGAAACATACTTATTTTTTGGCAAAATTGCGCCTCATGGTCTGTCTGGGTGGAGGGGCCTGTAGAAACCCTATATTATAATAATAGACAAAGGAATGAGATAATGAGGATTTGTTATAAGCCACTCATTACTTGTGCCTTTCTATGACTGGTTTAGAAAGAGCAAATGGAATTTAGTAAAAAAAGCAAGTAAAGTTATGTAAATTCCTGTAGGGAGAAAAAAATTGATGATGTCCTGTAGGGAGAAAAAAATGTCTTACTGTGCTCAGCAACCCTCCGTCAATACGACCTATTCAGTCCCAAGGCAGACCGCATCTTAGCGTGTCTTTGCCTTAGTGCCGGTATAAGTAGTCTGAAAAACAGCCGAGTCATTCCCTCGTGCTGTTAGAGACTAGAGCGTGTAAAGCGTAGTCTCGTGTTGTGGTGTAAAAGGTCCACCATGTTGTTGGTATTTTATGAAATGGGGGTGTGATTTTTGAAAGTCTAAATTACTAATTAGAGTGCAGGAGTACCTTATACGAAAAAAGAATGACGCCCGGTATTTAGTCAAAATAGGTTGGGGTCAGTATCGAACCCTGATCACAGGGACACCGTGAGTTTCTTAAATAGCGGCCATATTGGAATGGTCAAAAAAACAATAAACAGAAAAAGAAAAGGAAAAAGGCTAGGGATGTTTTGTCATACTGCCTTCAATTTTATCAAAAAACGAGGTAGAGGATTTCATTGCCTTTGTTCTTGATTTAGATTTTCATAAAATGCCGTTAAGAAACATGCCAGATGGAGTTTTTTTATTTATTCTCAGATATCGGGGTTAATTTATCTAGTGAAATGGCCCGATGGTATATTCTCGTTCGAACCTCTAATTTTATGAAAAAGGGGTTGTGTTTTTAGAAAGTCTAAATTAATAATTTGAGTGCAAGAGTACCTCGTACTAAAATAAAAGGACGCCCGGTATTTTGTCAAAAAATAGGTTGGGTCAGTATCGAACCCTGTTCAAAGGGACTCCATGAGTTTCTTAAATGGCGGCCATATTAGAATGGTAAAAAAAAAAAAACAATAAACAGAAAAGGAAAAAGGAAAAAGGGGAAAAGGCTAGGGATGTTTTTTGTCATACTGCCTTCAATTTTATCAAAGCCCCAAGACAAAAGTAGCCAACAAATACTCAGTACTTTACCAACGGGCCACCACCCATGTGGTAACTGCAGTGTGTGCCATCTCACAACAACCACCAAAAGGGTCATTTTCAATACAGGGAAATCATGGGATTTGCGAAAATTCACCACTTGCAACACTATAGGAGTTGTGTATCTAATTACGTGCCACTGTGACCTACATTATGTGGGTATGACCACCAGGAAGGTGAGCACAAGAATCTGCGAACATCGGAGCAACATCCGATGCCACAGAGCAAGTACCAGAATGACGGCACACTTCAACGAGAAACAACACACCCCAAATGACATGCGGTGGGTAGTGTTGGAACATATAAAACCCTGTGAAAATTTAGAACAGATACTACTAGAGAAAGAGCAAAGATGGGTTTTCAAATTACGCACGGATATTAGAGGTTTGAACGAGAATATACCAAGGAGCCAATTCACTAGATGAATTAACCCTGATATCTGGCATGTTTTTTAACGGCATGTTATGAAAATCATAATCAAGAACAAAGGCACTGAAATCCTCTACCCCGTTTTTTGGATAAAATTGAAGGCAGTATGACAAAAAACATCCCTAGCCTTTTCCCCTTTTTCCTTTTCTGTTTATAGTTTTTTTTTTTTTTTTACCATTTCAATATGGCCGCCATTTAAGAAACTCATGGAGTCCCTTTGAACAGGGTTCGATACTGACCCAACCTATTTTTTGACAAAATACCGGGCGTCCTCTTATTTTAGTACGAGGTACTCTTGCACTCAAATTGTTAATTTAGACTTTCTAAAAACACAACCCCTTTTTCATAAAATTAGAGGTTCGAACGAGAATATACCATCGGGCCATTTCACTAGATAAATTAACCCCAATATCTGAGAATAAATAAATAAAAAAACTCCGTCTGGCATGTTTCTTAACGGCATTTTATGAAAATCTAAATCAAGAACAAAGGCAATGAAATCCTCTACCTCGTTTTTTGATAAAATTGAAGGCAGTATGACAAAACATCCCTAGCCTTTTTCCTTTTCTTTTTCTGTTTATTGTTTTTTTGACAATTCCAATATGGCCGCTATTTAAGAAACTCACGGTGTCCCTGTGATCAGGGTTCGATACTGACCCCAACCTATTTTGACTAAATACCGGGCGTCATTCTTTTTTCGTATAAGGTACTCCTGCACTCTAATTAGTAATTTAGACTTTCAAAAATCACACCCCCATTTCATAAAATACCAACAACATGGTGGACCTTTTACACCTCAACACGAGACTACGCTTTACACGCTCTAGTCTCTAACAGCACGAGGGAATGACTCGGCTGTTTTTCAGACTACTTATACCGGCACTAAGGCAAAGACACGCTAAGATGCGGTCTGCCTTGGGACTGAATAGGTCGTATTGACGGAGGGTTGCTGAGCACAGTAAGACATTTTTTTCTCCCTACAGGAATTTACATAACTTTACTTGCTTTTTTTACTAAATTCCATTAGCTCTTTCTAAACCAGTCCTAGGAAGGCACAAGCAATGAGTGGCTTATAACAAATCCTCATTATCTCATTCCTTTGTCTATTATTATAATATAGGGTTTCTACAGGCCCCTCCACCCAGACAGACCATGAGGAGCAATTTTGCAAAAAAATAAGTATGTTTCAAAAAGAAATCGATTTTATGTTACATGTTGTTTGTGTCCTTTTTGTCCTTGACTACAAGTGTTTTTAGGTCTCGCCTACGCAGCGCGCATGCGCTGCACGCATGCGCTGCATAGGCAAAAAGACCTTTTGCAATCGATTCGGCTTTTCAGCCAAAAACGTGCACGCGTTCCATTGCCTTCAATGGCAACGCGTGCACGTTTGGCGATTCACTTGCAGGAGCGAGCAGCTGGCGCCATATGGTAGCAATTATCGCTCCTGGTGCCGCTCGCTCCCGCAAGGGAATCGCACTCCCCCCACCCCTCCCACTTCTTTAACCCGGAGTACTGTTGTTTCCGTGCTTGTTTAGTTCCTCTTTATTTATGCCAGGTTGTGTGTTTCCTCTCAGGGTCGGGCTTCTCATTCTCACTGAAAGCTTTGAGTCATTCCGGATAGAGTAATACATCACAGGCGGCTGGTGAATTTTAATTCGGAAAGTGGTGGTGTGTAAATTCCTTGCAAAAAAGTATGTTTTAAAGGCATGGGTATGACGAATTACATGGCATATCATTTTAAAGTTTGAATCGTATTGATTAGCGTTTGTGACTATACATCCTGAGGTGGGCATTCCGACCGTAAAAATGAAAGTAAACAGTTAATCGCTCTTCTTGCACTCACCCCCGCCCTCTTGACGTCCCGTCCCACGTCTAATGAATTTGTTTTTAGCCCGCATCACCAGCATCTTGCCCTATAGCAAGTAGCGCTCTTTGTCGGTCATCTTAAAGCCAAGGCGACTCTGAGCACGTAAGCCACCTATTGCCATTCAAGTCGGTTAGCGCTGGAGACCACAGTTTGTTGAGTTTCTGTGCGCTCCTCTTTAAGTCTTAGGCTATCTTCTTGTGGCCTGAAAGAGTCCACAGTCTCTGGATCCAGCGCGCGGAGGGAGACGCTGTAACCTTATCCACAGGGACAGTATCACTTGTTTGGTGTCTAAAAGAAAACCAGATGTTCCTTTCCCAGTGTTTGGATTCGAAGGGTACATACCGTACACTGCAATTCTTGAGATACGAGATTTCTGGGCATTCATCTATTTTCCTCCCAATTATCTGGGTTGTGATTAACAGTACCTCATTCCAAAAGTTACCCAGTTTCGGGCATGTCCACGAAATATGAAGAACTCGCTCTCGCTCTCTCGCACTCACACACACAGTCTCTCTCTCCAAAATAGATTACATTTGGTGTTATCGCATCTATATAACTGTGTAATACCATCTGTACAGGGTCTATGTAGCACCTCTCTTCCCTGTACGTGATGGGTAAAGTTGTTCGTTCTCGTGTGTCCTCCCGTTGTTTGTGGTCGCCAGTAGTATTCAGATCTTTAGTTTCTCCCACTGTTTTTGATTTGCATTTGATGTGCTCATGTATTATTAACTACACCTGCCTTTGATACGAGGTGCTGAGTGTTTGAATAGAGGTGGGAAAACCGCACAATTCATCTGTAGAGCTGAGCCGAGCCCAGAGTCTGCGTGGCTCAGAGCCGAAGTACTAGCCCAGCCCGGAAAAAAGCACGCGAATGAATTCAAAGGGCCCCTGCATTGGCACTGGCTTCCAATGGTTGCCCCCTTTCCAAAAGAAAAATGCTGGCCCTTCATTCAAAGTTTTAAAAATGTGCAAAGGCCTCACATTAGGGTTGGATTGGGATCAAAAATAGTCCTATAAGGGGGTCCTATAAAAGAGGAGTGGCCCAAAAAGTGTAACTGATTCATTTCCAAGATGCATTGTCTATGTAATTAAGGATGTTTAATCATGTGAACTAAAGCCCTGTGCCTGACCAGTATTTGTAGAGCTGGCTGTGGGTTTTGTGTTATTGCAGTCCGACAGTATTCCCAAGTTCACCATTACAAGGTGAGCAGAAAACGATGAAAAACATATCAACTAGTCAAGCTGCAATTAGAGAGGGAGCAGTAATCGATGCTCCGTTTAACCCTTCTGTCAGAGTATCAAAGTCCCAGCAGAAAAACATTTTACCAAAAAGCCTCAGAATACCCATCGCCTGAGAGAGGACTCGACTCTTGTGACTGCAGTTAACATTATTACAACAGAGCCAGTATGGAGGACTGAACCTAGGGCACGAGTGGGGGGGGGACACGCGGGTGGACAGCGTCCCCCCACTTTTTTCACAGGGTGGACGCCGTCAAGAAGTGTGGCCCCATTGTAAAATATGCTGAATTCGTCCAGGTGTAATTTACAAACACCAGGACACATCCTGCAGCGCCTGCACGTTGTTATCTGCTTTCTATCTGCAACAACGTGCAGGCGGGGACGGGGCTCTCTTAGTTCTGACTCCTGCTGGGCCCATAACAAAGGGCGAATCGGAGTGGTCATCAGGCCTCCTTTTGTTCGAGTCTTGTGGCTGGGAGCAGTCAGGAGCCTCACACCTGATGCAAGTGCAGTAGAGGGGAAACAAAGGCTCACACCTTGCTAGCACTTCACACATACTTAAGAGAGGCAGCTTTTAACTTTGTTCAGGCTCTGTTTAGGAGATATGCATGCACTGTAAAAACTTCAGATGTGTTGATGTTTCCCAGCATTTGCACAAAATAAATAGCATTTATATATCGCTTACTACCCCTGAGGAGGCGTTGTAATAATTTACATATCACTATCTTTTAAAGCACTATGGCTAGAGAAAACTTAACGCTGATAAAAGGTAACATTGTTTTATGTGTAGCTACAAAAGTGTGAATCTTCTGCCTAAATCAGGAGGGTTTGCAAGTTTACTCGAAATGTGCTCAAATGTACTCATGATACACCTGCTAAACATATATGTGAGGGCTTAAGATCTGATGTCACTTCTTGTGATGCCACTTCCTGTGATGTCACGCGCTGTGATGTCACGCGCTGTGATGTCAGGCGCCGCGATGCCACTTGCATACTGATTAACTAGGTTAGTCCCCCCACTTCTTTTTTTAGCACTTGTGCCCTGACTGAACCGAACCAGTGACAGTGTGATGACCATCATCATGCAGTAAGTGCATTAACCTACTGGGCTGCCAGACTAGCTGTAAAGATCCCCCAAGCACATGTTGACTCTTAACATTGGTTTTCTTAGCTTCACTGATATAAGCGCAAACGTTTACAGCACGCATCCTTGTGCATGGATAGGGGTGAACCCCATCTGAACATCTGTGAGGAGATACCAGCAGCATTGGCATAGCCAATAGGTCTCGCCATTGGGACCTTATAAGTGTTTAGCCATGCAACAGTTGATGTTGTTGCACCAAGGATATTGTGCTGCATAACTAAATACTTATAAGGTCCCAAAAGCGAGACCTATTGGCTATGCCAATGCTTGTTAAATTATGTCTTTTCAACCTTGCCTGCTCACAATTAAGGCATCATGTGTAGTATTACCCACACAAGATCTGAGCACTAACTAAGTTTGCTTTCATGGGCACTTACACCACAGTATGAAGTACCTTCTTTTACGCGCAGCGTAACGCCTTTACCTGCCCACAAGAACGGTGGGCAGGCAGTATGTATTAATTTGCATTTTGCTTTTTCTTCCCAATGACAGTTACTACGTGTTCAGAAGCAACCGTATGTATATATTTTCCCAATGCTCACACAATAGGTGTGCATTAATAATTTTTCACTTCACTTTATTATAGGTCCGGCACTGAGTGGTACACAAAGGGCTGGTCCCTTTGTTGTCCTGAAGAAAAGGTTTAGGGGATACCTTGAAACATGTTGACATAATAGAAGGGATTATAATTACATAACAGTTACATTTCCCTTTTATTAACCCCCTTTTTATCCCTACCAACTAGGAGCAGGAATAAAACAATAGCTCACTAGTTAGGTAATTTTTTATTTTTTTTTAAACATCACTTACACCACTCCCCCCTACACTGCACGACACATAGCCTCACAAGGTAAGTGCTCCTACGTAAATCCGCAAGTCGCAGCACGCCCCAATCAGTAGATGTTTGGGATGGCCCCAATGATGAAGCATGTCACCTAGGGGCAAACCTGGGTGAGTGAGGGGACACAAGAAAAGACATTTTCTTTTCTACCAGCAGAGGTGGCCTTCACCCCAATTGGTGAACCCGCCCTTGTTTCTTGGCTAGGTTCTTTTGATCCGTCACCTACGGATTCTTTTTGATGTATTCTGATCACACAGGAGGGTGAACCTAGCCCAATCCTCCTCCTCCCCTTTTTCTGATTGATATCTAACAGCGCAAGCTGTGGGAGTTTCTCTCAAAAACGCTTTTACACTTGCACAACTGGACAACACACACATATAACACCATGGCAGAAGTAACTGGCCTGACATTCACTGAGGAGGAAGTGGAAAGGATAATAGCCTCTATGACCCCTCTTGTTGATATACCAAACAGAGATAGTAATGAAGCAGCCCAATGTTGGGAGGAGTTAACAGAACTCAAGAGAAATCAGGTAAAAACGATCATCCATGGAGTCATGATGACCGAGTACCTAAGGATAAATGCAGCGCCAAGGGGATTGATCGTGCGTAATGAGCCATTTATTTTTCAAACGGATAAGTCTTTCAAAAAAGATTGGTCGCTAATCTCTTGGCATTGCACAAGAGATTGGCTGGTTATCATTATAAAAACTGCAACACGCCTGGCACAAGACATGAAGGAAGAAATACACACCTTAGAGGTCAAACTTAAGACTTTCAAGACACCAGCAGAATTTAAAAAACGATTAGATGAGCTTAACAAGACCATGACAGAATTTGAGATGACACTAAAAGAGACTAAATATGAAAAGTTTAAGAAAGATGGTAAAAACTTCAGCCACGAGAAGGCCTACCCTTACATCAGGGATGACTATCACCTGTCAGGGAGGAACCCTGGATATAACACAGACACAGATGGGTCGGACACTAGCTCAAATGACTCTGACAGTAGTTATGGGCATAGAAACAACACAAGAGGCCGCCGAAATTTCAGAGGGAGGTTGAGAAATAGAGGAGGACAAGGAGGCTATGGTTGGCCCCCTTACCAACCACCACCTTTCTCAGCACCACCTTACTTCTAAGGCCCTCCACAATACCAACCACAACCGTATTCCTACTGGGAGACAGCCCCCCAAGCAGAATATCCACCGGTTCCTTTTTTAGGACGAGGCAGAGGGGCTCAAAGAAGCAAGACGAAAAGAGGGCAGCAGGTACAATGGGCACAACCTTTGGAGTCAGCACAGAGTCACACGAGGAGTATGGGCCCACCGCCTCTACCGAGCACCAGCAACAACTGAGTATAGTTGTAAACTTATCAGGAACCACTCTATCTACAATACAACTAGCTGTTTTGGAGAAAGGATTGGGTTTCGTGCCTACCCCAACATTGGACAAATTCCTACTAAACTGTGAGCTGAACAGATTCATCAGGAAAATAAAATTGCGGGTTTTTTGAAAACAAAGAAACAAGTGATATACAAAAAGGAGACACTGGCCTATACCGAAAGTCAACATTCACACCACCTTCGGCCACCCTACCAGTGGAATTACTGGCTTTTGAGAAGGCGGTCTTGAGGGAAGTTGGAGAGATGGACCCAACCACCATGAGAACATTCCATAATACGACGAAAGAGGAACAGGAAGCCATTAAAATTCTGGCTAACAATAAGGACATAACCATAAAACCGGCAGACAAGGGAGGAGGGATTGTCTTACAGAGTACAGGAGCATACCGCCAAGAATGCCTCAGACTCCTGTCGGATGAAAGAAAAACTACAGACGCATCAGAGAGGATCACTACAGAACGGATCAGGATTGGAATTACAAGCATGATAGAGGAAGCACTCGCCCATGATTGGGTAACAAAGAAGGAAGGGAATTTATGATCAACACCCACCCGACAGTACCCTACTTCTACACAATCCCGAAGATTCATAAGTCAGTAGTAAAACCACCAGGACGACCCATTGTTTCCGGGATCGGATCCATCCTGGAACCACTTTCTAAATTTGCAGATGCCTTCCTACGTCCACTGACACAGAACACTAACACCTACCTGAAGGACACCAAGGCAGTACTCTGCCTACTGAGAGATCTTCATTTTGATCCTACATGCAACATCCTGATTGGCCTAGATGTGGAAAGCCTTTATACAAGCTTACCACACAGAGCAACTATGGACATTCTAGAGGAAGTTCTATATGGATCAGCATGGCCCTACCACACACCACAACATGTGGTCCTAGAATGTTGTAAATGGGCTCTAACAGAGAACTACTTCTGTTTTGAAGAATCCCTTTTCCAACAACAACACGGTACCAGCATGGGCAGTACTTTCGCGCCGAGTGTGGCAGGCTTGTACGTTCATCATTTAGAGGAACAAAAGATCCTATCAGACCAAAACCCACATCGCCAAAAGATTGTGATATGGAAGAGATACATTGACGATATCTTGGTGATATGGAAAGGTGACGAAACAGAGGCTAACATCTTCCTGGAATGGCTCAACCTACAAGACCCTTTCCTTAAATTCACCCACACAATGAGCAGGTCTGAGTTAGTCTTCCTTGACCTCAACATCTATGCAGTAGATGGCACACTCAAAACCACTACACATTTTAAACCAACTGCAAAAAACTGCCTCTTACTGTACGATAGTTTCCACCCACGACATCTGAAAGAAAATTTACCATTTGGACAGTTTCTTAGACTTAGGAGAAACTGCCCGGAAACATCGGATTATGACAAGCAGGCAAAAGACCTAGCAGAGAAACTGAAAAAACGGAAATACCCTTCTAAAATCATTGCAAAGGCAAAGAAAAGAGCACGAAATAATCATAGAGATGCCCTTCTAGAAACATATGAAAGACAGGAGAATGAGAAAGAGAAAAGACCCATCTGTATTACAACTTTCAGTGTAGCATCAGACAAAGTCGCAAAGGTAGTGAAGAAACATTGGCGGATTTTAAACAGCGGTACCTTGAACATACCAACACCGATGTGCTCACATAAGAGGGTAAAAATTTGAAGGATATACTGGTACACACCACGCCCGAAGCCCCAAGACAAAAGTAGCCAACAAATACTCAGTACTTTACCAACGGGCCACCACCCATGTGGTAACTGCAGTGTGTGCCATCTCACAACAACCACCAAAAGGGTCATTTTCAATACAGGAAAATCATGGGATTTGCGAAAATTCACCACTTGCAACACTATAGGAGTTGTGTATCTAATTACGTGCCACTGTGACCTACATTATGTGGGTATGACCACCAGGAAGTTGAGCACAAGAATCTGCGAACATCGGGCAACATCCGATGCCACAGAGCAAGTACCAGAATGACGGCACACTTCAACGAGAAACAACACACCCCAAATGACATGCGGTGGGTAGTGTTGGAACATATAAAACCCTGTGAAAATTTAGAACAGATACTACTAGAAAAGATCAAAGATGGGTTTTCAAATTACGCACGGATATTAGAGGTTTGAACGAGAATATACCATGGGGCCAATTCACTAGATGAATTAACCCTGATATCTGGAAACCCCACCTGGCATGTTTTTTAACGGCATGTATGAAAATCATAATCAAGAACAAAGGCACTGAAATACTCTACCCCGTTTTTTGGATAAAATTGAAGGCAGTATGACAAAAAACATCCCTAGCCTTTTCCCCTTTTTCCTTTTCTGTTTATTGTTTTTTTTGTTTTTTTTTTTACCATTCCAATATGGCCGCCATTTAAGAAACTCATGGAGTCCCTTTGAACAGGGTTCGATACTGACCCTACCTATTTTTTGACAAAATACCGGGCGTCCTCTTATTTTAGTACGAGGTACTCTTGCACTCAAATTATTAATTTAGACTTTCTAAAAACACAACCCCTTTTTCATAAAATTAGAGGTTCGAACGAGAATATACCATCGGGCCATTTCACTAGAGAAATTAACCCCAATATCTGAGAATAAATAAAAAAACTCCGTCTGGCATGTTTCTTAACGGCATTTTATGAAAATCTAAATCAAGAACAAAGGCAATGAAATCCTCTACCTCGTTTTTGATAAAATTGAAGGCAGTATGACAAAACATCCCTAGCCTTTTTCCTTTTCTTTTTCTGTTTATTGTTTTTTTGACCATTCCAATATGGCCGCTATTTAAGAAACTCACGGTGTCCCTGTGACCAGGGTTCGATACTGACCCCAACCTATTTTGACTAAATACCGGGCGTCCTTCTTTTTCGTATAGGGTACTCCTGCACTCTAATTAGTAATTTAGACTTTCAAAAATCACACCCCCATTTCATAAAATACCAACAACATGGTGGACCTTTTACACCACAACACGAGACTACGCTTTACACGCTCTAGTCTCTAACAGCACGAGGAATGACTCAGCTGTTTTCAGACTACTTATACCGGCACTAAGGCAAAGACACGCTAAGATGCGGTCTGCCTTGGGACTGAATAGAGTCGTATTGACGGAGGGTTGCTGAGCACAGTAAGACATTTTTTCTCCCTACAGGACATCATCAATTTTTTCTCCCTACAGGAATTTACATAACTTTACTTGCTTTTTTACTAAATTCCATTTGCTCTTTCTAAACCAGTCATAGGAAGGCACAAGCAATGAGTGGCTTATAACAAATCCTCATTATCTCATTCCTTTGTCTATTATTATAATATGGGGTTTCTACAGGCCCCTCCACCCAGACAGACCATGAGGCGCAATTTTGCCAAAAAATAAGTATGTTTCAAAAAGAAATCGATTTTATGTTACATGTTGTGTGTGTCCTTTTTGTCCTTGACTACAAGTGTTTTTAAATTATGTCTTTTCAACCTTGCCTGCTCACAATTAAGGCATCATGTGTAGTATTACCCACACAAGATCTGAGCACTAACTAAGTTTGCTTTCATGGGCACTTACACCACAGTATGAAGTACCTTCTTTTACGCGCAGCGTAACGCCTTTACCTGCCCACAAGAACGGTGGGCAGGCAGTATGTATTAATTTGCATTTGCTTTTTCTTCCCAATGACAGTTACTACGTGTTCAGAAGCAACCGTATGTATATATTTTCCCAATGCTCACACAATAGGTGTGCATTAATAATTTTCACTTCACTTTATTATAGGTCCGACGCATGATGGTACACAAAGGGCTGGTCCCTTTGTTGTCCTGATGAAAAGGTTTAGGGGATACCTTGAAACATGTTGACATAATAGAAGGGATTATAATTACATAACAGTTACATTTCCTTTTATTAACCCCTTTTTATCCCTACCAACTAGGAGCAGGAATAAAACAATAGCTCACGAGTTAGGTAATTTTTTTTTTTTTTTTTAAACATCATTACACCACTCCCCCTACACTGCACGACACATAGCCTCACAAGGTAAGTGCTCCTACGTAAATCCGCAAGTCGCAGCACGCCCCAATCAGTAGATGTTTGGGATGGCCCCAATGATGAAGCATGTCACCTAGGGGCAACCCTGGGTGAGTGAGGGGACACAAGAAAAGAAATTTTTCTTTTCTACCAGCAGAGGTGGCCTTCACCCCAATTGGTGAACCCGCCCTTGTATCTTGGCTAGGTTCTTTTGATCCGTCACCTACGGATTCTTTTTGATGTATTCTGATCACACAGGAGGGTGAACCTAGCCCAATCCTCCTCCTCCCCCTTTTTCTGATTGATTTAAAGTAAGGCATAAGTAATCAATCGCCTTAGGCTTGGGTATTGGCTCACTATGTAAGGACTGGGACAGGAAAGCGGACGAGTAGGTAATCACCCAGTTACTTACTAGTAATCTTCATTACTTCAAGTTCTGGTCTTCCAGTCACACTCATGAGGCCCTCCCTCCTTGGGGACTGATTTTTATTTTTGTTTTATTCGGTTAAGCTTTAGAAATCGGGAAACTGTCATGCCAAGTTGCTCTTTTTCTGACTGGTGGGAGTTGACAGTCATCTAGAAGGAAACTTATATTTTGAGCTACATAATAGAGAACTGCTCCCTACAGAAAGACTGTTACAGGAAGAACTGGACTCGAAGTAATGATGAAAATCCATATATACAAAGACTTTTAGACGAGGATTTACTCCAAAATCCTGCACCTACCTGAGGCTGGCATATGGAGGAAAGATATCTTTATTTCTCCTCGTTTGGTTTCCTCTTTGCAAGTGTGCTGCGTACTGCAACCTACATACATACAGGAAATAGCCTTAAAGCCTAGTTTTTGTGCAGGAAGGAAGCCATTTCTGCACAAAAATTATGCAGACCACAATGCAGACACCCATGCACTGTGGCTCGAGGGTGCCTGCATTGGTGCATAACTGCAGAAAGTCCGCCAGCACATTGAGAACCCAGACCTGTGTCCTTTCTTTGCAGGTATGACACAGTCCTGCTCTCTCCAGTTCGTGCAATGCAACAACTTTGCTTGCTGCCCTATGTTGCATGAACTCTTAGTAACCTGGGCCCAAGTTTGAGATACATTTTTCTTTGCCTTTACGTTGCTCGGACCAGTGCGCACTGACAGGAAATGGGGTAAAGGTGAATACCTTCATGACAGAACATGGAAGCCATGGAATGTGAGGGGGAGGTGGTAGTAAAGAAGCAAGCACCTCAGCGAAAGGAGATGATGTTTAATATACACACTTTTTAATGTTAGGAACATGTTCGCACGAGTGCATGAAAGTATTAACAAGCATTGGCAAAGCTAGTAGGTCTCTCCTGTGAGAGCTATGGCTTTGCTGTACAGCAGCATGCCAAGTTCCTCTTTTTCTGCCTGGTGGGAGTTGACAGCCATCTAGAAAGTACCTTTTATTTTGAGCTACATAATAGAGAACTATTCCCTATATAAATACTGTGACAGGAAGAACTGGACTTGAATTAATGATGAAAGTCCATATCTGCAAAGACTTGTAGATGTGGAATTACGCCAAAATCCTGTGTCTACCCGAGGCTGGCGTAAGGAGGAAAGGTATCTTTATTTCTCCTCGTTTGGTTTCCTCTTTGCAAGTGTGCTGCTGGGAGTATTTGGGTATATTATATGATATGCCTGTGCTGCCTTATTATGGAATACACGCAAAAACTGTCTTGGGTCCAGTCAGACTTGTTTGCAAACCTTAAGCTCGAACCTGGGTAGCTGAGGCTTCGAGCAGCAAGACTTAAAAAAGAAACTTAGTGTAAAGCATTTAACAACACCGAACAACGAAATAAGAAATTCACGCAACAAGAAAAGGACACAACAACAATTTCTAAAACTAGATCATATTTTTATGATTTTTTAGAGTCCTTGATCATCAAAATCCACCGGAGGGTTCTGGATTTTTAAAACATTAAATAACATTTAATCCCACAGCAAACAAGCATTAGTCAAAAAAAGTTGCGAACTTTTGGAAAATTTGAAAGTTTGTGGATGCCGAACCGACTTAGGCAACAAAATTCAACAGGGCGGAGGTCTAGGAGTTCATTAAGTTTACTTTGGACAGTTACCTGGCCACCAGAGCCTTTTCCAGTAAAGTTCTAGCCTTTAGGAGTAGTCCTGATGCTGAGGGTGCAGGCAGAAAAGATGCTTAAAGATGCCCCTGGAGCTGTGCAGTTGTGGGGGGGTGAGTTAGGGGTGATTCCTCGGTCCACAAGTGAGGTGGGGTGACTTTGACCACTGCACTCAAGGTCCCACAACATCCTTTTTGCGGCAGTAGAAGGCCAGCTGCGGCTGGGCTACCGATCTCGCGGCACAGCGTTCACAACAAATATCTATAGTGGGGGCTAGTGTCCCTCTTGGGTGATGAATATGGACTTGGATAGCACCCCCTGGTCTAGCAGACTTGGGTGGAACTTTTGGCTATCTTGGATTTGTCTCTAGGTGCGCCCAGCGGCAGTCAGTGGCGATTCCTCAGAAGTGGCTACTGCTGTGCCAGTTTGGGCTTCCTCAGCTTTGATGTCCCTGGTGCTGTTCCAGGGGGCCAGCTGACTGACCCTTGGAGTGACTGCTTTGATTTGGGGGCGGAGAATCAATTTCTCCCTGAGCCAGGAGTCACAGGCACAGTCCAAACTTCGCTAGCCCAAAATGCAGCAGATGCAGTCCTTCTGACGGTGCAGCCTCTTGCCGTGCAGTTTCAAGGGCAGCAGGGCAGTCCTTTCTCCAAATCCAACGTGTACTGAGGTTTGGGGTGCCCATTATATCCCAGGAAAGTACCCCGAAGGTACAACGCAGTCAGCCAATGGGCTAGTAGTTCCCCATCTCTTTGGTGTCAAAGTTCCGGTGATGTGTGGCTTTTGACAATCCCAGAGTGCAATTTTCTTGCCACTCTCAAGATTTCTGAAGCTTTCCTCAACTGTGAGGAGCTTTTTAGCCCACCTCATAGGTATGGCTACCTAAGGGCTACATGCCCACAGGAAAACTGATTTGGGGATGAGTTATCCCTCCCTGGCCCGGTCTCCAACTTGTCTACATGAACAAAAAGCAGCCTGCTCTGGAGTGTTGCCACTGGCGGCCCTTCAAAGGTGGCTTCCCCTTTGAAGCTCACCTTTTAGGCTAACACCCCAAGTAGCCTTTCTTGGGGAGGAGGTCACACCTCACTATTCGGCAAGTGCCTTTGTTCCTAATCCTGGGAGTCACTCACGCAGGCGGGCAGATAGCTGTCTCTTGGCCAGGACCTGTGCAGAGCCACTGGACCAGCTGGGGCACAAAGTGGCAACTTTCTAAAAGTTGTTTAACTTTAATAGTGACATTAATTTTGATGATTAATTTGATATCTTACAGTACCCAGTTAGATTGTCCCATTCAGTAGTTAGCCAGGCTGGGATGGCAGCTGGTAATCCTGTGTTAGCCAATGGGGCTACTAACTTTTCATCAGCAAAATTTCAACTTTAGGGGTTTTGCAGCTAAGACATATATAAACCTATATGTCTTGCTTAACAAGATACAGCTCCCTGCCATAGGGCTTGATAGGCCTTCCTTAGGGGATACTTACATATATTATTAAGGGAAGTAAGTGGTGGCTTTGCCATTAATGGTAATGGAAAATTTGAACTAGTAGTTTAAACATTGCCCTTCAAGTCTGCAGTGGCAGACTAGTAGCCATTTTATCTTTTGTCACACTCAGGGTGGCACAAACAGTGCTGCAGCCCTGGGTGGACACTCCGTGCTTGCCAATTGGGGC
The DNA here is from genome assembly GCA_963921515.1 of Calotriton arnoldi. Classification (NCBI taxonomy): domain Eukaryota; kingdom Metazoa; phylum Chordata; class Amphibia; order Caudata; family Salamandridae; genus Calotriton; species Calotriton arnoldi. The sequence continues at coordinate 58,719 of CAWUFW010014452.1, forward strand.
ATCCAATTCGACATATCTTTTGTAATGGGTCAGAACAATGGCACTGGGGTCTAGTTAGCAGACCTCAGTGCACACTCAGAGTCGAAAACCAGCAGTTCATACTTCAAATGGGGGCAAAAAGTGGGGGGGAACCTGCAAAAAGCCTGTTTCCTTATAGTTGCATTCTGCAGTCCACATACATACAGGAAATAGCCTTAAAGAATAGTTTTTGTGCAGGAAGAAAGCTCTTCCTACACAAAAACTATGCAGACTACAACCCAGACACCCTTGCACTATGGCTCAAGTGTGTCTGTGTTGGCGCATGGCTGCATAAAGTGTGCCAGCACATTGAGAGCCCAGAACTGTGCCCTTTCTTTGTAGGTATGGCACAGTCCTGCTCTCTCTAGTTCATTCAACGCGACAACTTTGCTTGCTTCTCTATGTTGCGTGAACTCTTAATAAATCTGGTTTGAGATCAGTTTTCCTTTACGTTCCTCGGACCAGTGCGCACTGACCGGATATGGGTTAAAGGTGAATGCCTTCATGACAGAACGTGGAAGCCATGGAATATGAGAGGGAGGTGGTAGCAAAGAAGCAAGCACCTCAGCAAAGGGAGATGATGTTTAATACACACACTTTGTAATGTTAGGAACATGTTAACATGAGCACATGAAAGTATTAACAAGCGTTGGCAAAGCTAGTAGGTCTTGCCTATGAGACCTATGACTTTGGCAATGGCTTTTAGCCAAGCTTTACAGTAACATGGCTTACCAAAGCATTAGGCAGGAAGGCAGTAGGGGGGAGGCACATGGGCAGGTAATGTTGTTATATGGCCGTTAGGGTCATTGTCGACATTGCTAAGTTAGCATGAGCTTTGCTGCCATGATGCTGCATTTGCGCACGTTACTACATGACTTTATTTAGCAAGACTCTGTTTGTGCCTTTCACATGAGAAATGTCTGTTTTCTGCGTTCTCTGCCTGTTCCTGGAGTTCAGTCTGAACACGATGTGCAGGGTCGATAAACAATGCCCCTTGTTATTCTGTTCTGGTCAGTCCCTAGCACCTAGACAAAACATGCTAACACAGGTGCGCTGCTGAAAACTTGTGCTTTGATATTATGGGGATGCATGTTGTTCTAAAACACACTTGGAGAGGGACCTTTCCATGGAGAAGAGCTATGCTATTCCTATGATATAAAACTTCCATCTAGGTACTAAGGTATGGGGGTCTTCTGACAAAGCCCAGAGATCTTCTTTTATATAATAAAACTTCTTCTTACCAAGGGGACGGTAGTTAGGCCTTATAGTCCTTTATCTACTGTCGGTATACAATGACATCCCCCTTTATAATCTATGGAATTGCAACAATGCTAACTGTTTTAGGTTTGTGTGTTATGCTGCTGGTAGTGGCTCATATACTGCATTATAGAGCACGATAGGTACAATAAACATTTTGAACTATAACAGTGACTGTCAATTCTTATTGTGGACAAGTACGAGTGAGTGAGCGAAAGGGTACGTCTTGCTGCCGCGATTCCTGAGAGAGTCGGGAGTGTTGTGTTCTGGGTTGTCTAATCATTTGTAGCTTCATGATTATGTAGGAGAACGAATGAGACACTATAGCTAGTCGGTTTTGGGATTTTGGGTGCTAAGGTGGTAGGAAGGTTCAGCCCCTATACACCGAGGTCCTGTTTTCCTGCGCATAGTTCTGTGTATGTGCAGAATCTCCGCAACATGGCGCCGCCAACGTTTGGTCTGGTACTTATCTGCGAGACACCTGAGTAGTGCTTGTGCTTGTCCACAATCCCCTCACACTGTTTCCGGAGACAGTTGTGACGGTGTAGCCTCCTATATTGTAAAGTTATAGGTTTTTCAAGCTTGAATTCTAAAAGGTCTTTCTCTATCTCAAACCTAGTGTTGCACTGCCGCGAGTAGGTTGTTTCGCATTTTTCTTCTATTATGGCAGTCGCCATAGCGCCTCCGAACCACGCTCCAGTCACCGCTTATTTGACTCAATATGGAATCCCCAATGGTGGTGCTGATCTTATTTTTGTAGTTGAGGCGGATGCAGCGCACCGCTTCGAGGTGTTTTATTCTTGGGTAACCTTCCCGGCAGCGGATGGCACAGATAACTTCTTTCACAAGTATATTGCCACCGCGTTACTGCGGGATTATCGACCTTATCGATCTCTTGAAGTTCCGTTGACAGCTTGGCAACACACTATATAGTCTAATGGCGCCCTTCCTCACCCTATGACAGCGATTCGTTTAGGCCCCTTATCGATTGATGGGGCCACGTGGCCCGTTTTGGCTGGGTATACCCCACACCCCAATTATCTTAATGCTACAGTCGCAGAGCTACGAGGATTGCATACTTCGTTGATACATGTACATAGAGCTGTTGTACAGTTCATGTCGCGCAACATGCAGGTGCGACCACCTGGAGTTGCTACCGAACCACTGGGACCCGGTGGTGTAGTTATCAGTCCTATCATGATTAATTCAGTGATGGGCAAGCGTTCACAAAATAAGGACGAGCTTCCTTATTAGCTTGCTGAAAAATTTGGGCAACTCGAAGCTGTTTTTCCAAATACCACACCTGTGGAGAAGCACAGGATTCTGACCATAAGCTTAGCTAAAGGCCTTGTTCCCGAGTTGGCTGATTGTAACACTTGAGGTAGAGTGTTTGCAGCGGTATATTCAATGTGCTTTGGCACTCCCTCAATGACCGTTCTCCCTTCCGTGATAAAACGTGTTCAGGATGAACATGGGGCCGAAGCTGCCCTAGAGTTAGGAATGAGACTTGTGGGAGTGTTCGATATAGTTTGCGATATGATCCTTGCTAATGTGAAGGGTGAAGCTGTAAGATTACAAGTGGCACAACGCTTGGAGGCTGTTGCTGACGCAGACAAACAGTGCGAATTGTCGAAGATTATTGCTAAAGCTTAGGGCGCAATAGTCTGGGAATAAAGCCTTTTACTCAAACTCAAACTCAACAAAAAGCCCAGACTGATAAGGATGGGCGCCCGTTCTTTCCTAAAAAGAACTGAAGAAATAAGAAACAGGGGCAGCAACAACAGAAGCAAGGTTCTCGTGCTGGTTCACCCACACCTGATTCTTCTGAGCGTACTTATGATTTGCGAGACCGCGTGAAAATTAAGACTCCTGATAGATTTCAAGTCCCTGATCAGTGCTCTCCTCGTTCTTTACAGGACACATCGGACTCTCAAATCGGTGGAGGGGAACGCCAGGATCGTGGAAAAGGTCCGACCGCGCAACAGGGACGGGATCAACCTCGACAGTTTGACATAAAAGACAAACAAGAGGGACTGCCTCGTTTTCGACCCCCATATCAAAAGAAGAAAGTTGCCACTTTGACTGCAAATATGCCTCAGACGGTGAGAACGCTACTCCTAGACTGGACATGGGCAGTGACTCTGCTTGACAGCGCGGTGGAGGTTACCATAGTGCGGGAAGCATTGCGTCCCTGTCTGGAGGCGAGAGCAACTGATACATTTATTACAGTAGAAACAGCAGATACTCGAGTTGCGCCCCCTGATAGACTCTATGAAATTGTCTTGCAAATTGAAGGTACAATTACAGCAGTTTTCTGGGAAAATCTCACCTTCTCATACGACATTTTGTTGGCAGAGGCGGATTGGCCTCCACCTTTTGTTCTGGCTGCTTCTCGAGGGGAGGGCGTGATATTTCAGAGTTTTTCACGTTACGTCCCTGAGGAAGCTAAACAGGCTTACGCTTTAGAGTGGGCATTGGCCCTTGCCCCAGCGGTGTACCGTAATCAGGTGGGTTGGGATAAAGATTCACCGGCTCATGAGATACCATTAGGGTCTATGCCACAGCCACAACCGCAATATTCAATCAGACAAGAGGCTAAGGCTCCCGTTTGTGACATTCTGACACAGTTGGAATATCAGGGAGTAATTGAATCCTGTGTATCACTGATGAATAATCCTCTTTTTCCGGTATCGAAATAGGACGGTTCATATCGCATTGTATTAGATTATCACAATTTGAATAGCCATTGTCGTACATTTGCGATGCAGAACACATACAGCTCTGCGCTAGTAAACAGCCTTATTCGCAAAAAATACAAAATGACTCTAGATATATCCAATGGTTTCTACAGTCATAACTTGGCTCCTGAGAGCCGTGACTTGACAGCATTTACCGCTGTCGGAAATCAGAAAAATTTACGCGCTTGCCTATGGGGTATAAGAACAGTCACGGGGCTTTTGCTGCACGTGTTGTGTCTTTGTTGCACAGCATAGATCCAGATGTGTTCTCGTACGTGGATGATATTTATCTGACGGTCGACGAACTGATACCGCATCTTGTCCGAGTCGACCGCATCATTCTCTCGTTTGCCCACTATGGATATAAATTCAATTTTGCAAAATCACACATCGCTCATTTTGCGGTGCTCTTTTTGGGCTATGAGCTCAATAATGAAGGTAGGGGGTTAGCCCCCCACTATCTAGAGAAATGTGCACAATTGCAACCTCCATCTACACTGAAGAAGCTTCAGTCTTTGCTGGGATTTTTGAATTTCGGGAGGACTTACATCCCCGATTATGCCCAGCATATCAAACCGCTTTATGCGTTGATACAACCAACATATTCTTCTGACTGCTGGCTTCCGGAACATACCTCTATTCTGCTATCTTTGCAGTCAGATCTGCTTGCGACTAACTACTTGTTGACGCGTGATAATTCCACAAACCAGGTCATACGTATTGTACCGGGGACGGTGGGTTTCACTTATTTGACGTTCAATGAGGGAGACACAGTGCCTATTGCATACAAATCACATTTGTACACAGCTGCTTAGATGCGATTTTCGAATGTTGAAAAGATTTTAACTGCGGTCCAAATGGCGATTCTAAAAGAACACTCACTGGCGCAGGGGAAACGTAGTCTTATGGTTTTGCCTATCCCTGCTTTAGAAGCAGTGACTAAGGCAAGTGTACCAAACTCTAAGGCTTTACATCCCCGTTGGATACAATGGGCTACTTCTTTGACATCGGCTGATGTCACGTTTATCTTTGATTCTGCTCTTCAGACACAGGAGTTTTTACAGTATGAACATGTTCATCCTCCTCCATCGTTGTTGCTTCCTTTGGATGAGTACAAATGTATCATTTATACCGATGGCTCGGCTCAACCCGCCATCGAGTCCAAACACGCTTATTCAGCGGCTTGCGCTATTGTGGCTGGTTCCATTGTAAAAGGAGAATTTAAGTCTTCCATAGTGCATACACAGGCACTTGAGGACTGTTCAGCGCAATTGGCGGAGCTGCGTGCTCTGATTCTAGCTCTCGAGTTTGCTGATCCAAATGTGAATACTCTTATTGTGTGCGATTCTTACTACTGTGTTCAGTCTTTTAATGACAACTTATTCTTTTTGTCGCAAAATGAATATCGAGACTCTAAAGGCAGCACAATAAAGCATAAAACGCTTTGGGTTCGAGTGGCAGAGCTTAAAGAACATCTGCCACTCACACAGGTTATACATACTCTTGGCCATCAGCGTGCGGGAGCACATGCTGTTGGTAATTCTTTGGCTGACGAGGCAGCCAAATCTGCAGTAGCCACGTGTTCAATCAATCAATCAGGGAATTGTAAGCGCGCTACTCACCCATGAGGGTCTCAAGGCGCTGAGGGGGCAGTCCTCAGATCTGTTTAGCCGAAGAGCCAGGTCTTGAGGGTCTTCCTGAAGGGGTTCAGGGAGGGGGCGCGTCTGATGTCTGCCGGTAGCTCGTTCCAGGTCTTGGCTGCAATGTGAGAGAAGGATCTTCCGCCTGCTATGGCTCTGTGGATGCGCAGGGTTTCGGCCAGTGCGAGGTTGGAAGATCGGAGGTTTCTTTTGGGTACGTGGAAGTTGATTCTGTCGTTGAGGTATTTGGGTCTGTTGTTGTGTAGGCATTTGTAGGCGTGAGTGAGGATTTTGAAAGTGTCTCTTTTCTCCACGGGGAGCCAGTGGAGACTTCGTAGGTGTTGGCTGATGTGTTCGTGTCGGGGGATGCCGAGGACAAGTCTGGCAGCGGTGTTCTGTATTGTTTGGAGTTTGCGGAGTAGGGACTTGTTGATGCCGGCGTAGAGTGCATTTCCATAGTCCAGGCTGCTGGTGATGAGTGCGTGGGTGACTGTCTTCCTTGACTCAGGGGGGATCCACTTGAAGGTCTTGCGGAGGATGCGGAGGGTGTTGAAGCAGCTGGAGGTGACGGCGTTGACCTGTCGGTTCATGGTGAGTGATGAGTCGAGTATGATGCCGAGGTTCTTGGCGTGGTCTGAGGGGGTAGGTGGGCTTCCAAGGGCGGTTGGCCACCAGGTGCTGTCCCATGCAGAAGGGGTGGTACCGAGGACGAGGACTTCTGTCTTCTCGGCATTGAGCTTCAGGCAGCTGTTGGTCATCCAGACTGCGACATCTTGCATTCCTTTCTGGAAGTTGAGTTTGGCAGTGGTGGGGTCTTTGGTGAGGGAGAGGATGAGCTGGGTGTCGTCGGCGTAGGATACGATGTCGAGGCCGTGTTGTCGGACGATGGCTGCGAGGGGGGCCATGTAGATGTTGAAGAGGGTGGGGCTCAGTGATGAACCCTGTGGGACTCCGCAGGTGATTTTCGTGGGGTCGGAGAGGAAGGGTGGGAGTCTGATCCTTTGGCTTCTTCCGGTGAGGAATGATCGGATCCAGTCCAGGGCTGTTCCTTGTATGCTCTGGCGTCGTGTAGTCTGGCGACTAGTGTGCGGTGGGAGACGGTGTCGAAGGCCGCTGATAGGTTGAGTAGGATGAGGGCTGCGGAGTGGCCTTTGTCCAGGAGGGTGCGGATGTCGTCTGTGGCAGCGAGTAGGGCGGTCTCTGTGCTGTGGTTGCTTCGGAATCCGAATTGGGACGGGTCGAGGACGGCGTTCTCTTCAATGAATCGTGTCAGTTTCCTGTTCACTGTTTTCTCTGCAACTTTGGCTGTGAAGGGGAGGAGCGAGATGGGCTGATAGTTCTTGAGGTCGGTAAGGTCAGCTGTGGGCTTCTTGAGCAGGGGTCTGACTTCTGCGCGCTTCCAGTCGTCTGGGAAGGTGCCTGTTTTGAAGGTGGTGTTGATGGTGCATTGTAGTTCGGGTGCGATGGCAGCCGCAGCTCTGTGGTAGATGTGAGGGGGGCAGGGGTCGGTGGGGGCCCCCAAGTGGATGCTTTTCATGGTCGAGGCGGTGTCTTCGGCCGTGATCGGTGTCCAGTTGGAGATGGTGGGCTGGCTGGTGTTTCTGGGGGCGGGGGGCCGTCTGTGGCACCTGGTGGATGGTCGATGAAGTTGTCATAGAGGTTTTTGATCTTGAGGTGGAAATAGGTTCCAAGCTTGTTGCAGAGGTCTTGGGATGGTGTGATGTCTGTTGCTTCGCTGCGTGGGTTGGTGAATTCCTGAATGACACTAAAAAGTTCCTTGGAGTTGGTGAAGTTGGCCAGGATTTTGTTGTGGATGAAGTTCCTCTTGGTGGCTCTGATCTGGTTATGGTAGTCCGTCAAGGCGTCCCTGTAGGTGGTGTGGTTTTCGGTTGTCTTGGTGTTTCTCCAGTTCTTCTCCAGGCATCAGCAGGTGCGTCTGGCTTCTTGGAGAGTGGTGGTGAACCAGGCGGCTTTCCTGGGGCGTTGTCTGTCGGGGTTGCGTAGCGGGGCGAGCTCGTCTGCGCAGTTGAAGATCCAGGTGTGGAGTTCTTTGGCTGCGTTGTTTGCGTCGGGTGCCCCGGTGTGGTTGTCTCGGGTGAGGGTGGAGTTAAGTTGCTCGTCGGTAACCTTGCTCCAGTTCCTTCGAGGTGGGCGTGGGGCTGGTTTGGGTGCCTTGGGTTTGTTGATGGCGAAGTGTACGCAGTGGTGGTCGGTCCATGGCGGCTGTGTTGTGTGGCTGAATTAGACGCTGTTTCCTGCCGCGAAGATGGGGTCGAGGGTGTGTCCTGCTCTGTGGGTCGGTGTGTTGATGAGTTGTTTAAGTCCGATGCTGGCGAGGTTGTCATGAAGGATAGTGGAGTTGGGGTCACTGGGGTTGTCGACGTATTCCGTTGCAGGAGTTACAAGATCCATGACTAAGATAGATAATGACATTTTGGCAGCTATTGCTGCTACGAGGGATGGAACTGCTTATCCGCATTGCTTCCCTTCAAAGTATTCTTATCATTTATCTCCCGAACAAGTTCCTTATGCTACAATTCCGTCAGTTGGGGATTGGCTGATTCCCAACATGGACCGCAGACTTGCTTTGATCACAGCCGCACACGAATGCATGGCTTCTGCACATGCCGGGGTTTCTGCGACAGTCTCTATTTTACAACAACGTTACTGGTGGCATGGTTTATATAAACAAACCCGTAAATATGTGCTTTCTTGTGACGTTTGTCAGCAAATCAAACCATCTACGGTTGCACGACCACCACAAACACAGCTATGTATTTCCAATCAGCCATTTGGCTGTGTATATCTTGATCACTGCGGTCCGTTGACTTCTGATACTGCACATAAATATATTTTTGTTGCAGTTGATTTGTGCACTAGATTCCTATGGGTTTGGCCACAATGCAGCGATGACGCTCGAAATGTCATTAGAGATTTGCGTGTCTTTGTCGGTACGTTTGCCTGTGGCACCTTCCATTCTGACCAAGGTCCAGCGTTCGCCTCTAAGTTGTACAAGGACGCGATGAAGTCGATGGGAGTGCTGGTGCAGTTTTCGTCTCTATACAGGCCTGAGGGCAATTCTATAGTGGAGCGAATGAACTGTGACTTAAAGCAATCTTTGACAGCTAGGGTCTTGGGTACTGGCAGGAACTGGCTGGCCCATTTGTATGGAGTTCTTTGTGCACTCAATAATCTCCCTAGAAGATCTCTGGGTGGGCGGACCCCATATGGAATGCTCTTTGGCATTCAAATGTTTGTGCCAGACCTTGATTGTCTAGACGTTGTGGCGGCTGCCGCAACCTTTGACATAGATAACCATTCTACTATGTTACAGGACCTACAAAAGACCAGTGACAGCTACGCAACTGAACATATGCCCTCTCCCAATGACACGGCAATGCTGATTCTGGTCGCCGGCTGGATTCCTAAGATTGGAGATCTGGTACGAGAAAAGCTGGAGAACAAAAAACAATTTGGTCCCTCTTATCGTGCACCGGTCCCAGTACTTAGATTGAAGGGTACTCGTACAGTGATACTACCACCTTTGCCTGGTCGCAAAGAAAACAGATACATTTCAGTCGACAATGTCAAACTACACCGTCTGGCCAATTCTGAATAGTGTAACTCCTGCAGTTTCATGAAACGCTATCTCTTTGAATCCGGTGCATTCAGCCTCTTCGACTGCTTCCTGTGTCGATGAGGGTGAGATGGAAACTACTATTGACTTTCTGCCCGTTCTGCCTCCATCCACTTCCAACGCAGAAGTCGAGTATGCTTATCCTACGGATGAGTCCCACATTGAGGTGCCGGACAGTCCTCTACAATATCAAGCATATGCTGCACTACCACCGTTAATGACCATGGGAGCGAGCGGTTATTTTGGGGACCGTACGAGCTTCTCTTATGACTCTTTCTCCTCGTCCTCTACTTTGGCACTTCCACCGACAAAAGCAAGTATTTTCATCTCTTGGATCAAAAAGACTTACCTGGTCCCGTCCTGGACCTACATCTGGTTGGTACTTATCCTGATTTTCCTCTTCATGTCAATTGGATTTGTAACAGTATTTTTCTTGCTCATTAATGGTCATAATTTGCCAGAACGCTCTGCTGTGAAGTTGGTCGATGGAATTCTGGCTCCCTATACATCGTCCCATATAATGAAACGTGATCAAGCCCTTGTGAACATTTTGGCTTTCTCGGTTGCAGATGGCATCGTTTGGGATAAAGTTGCATTCGAAATTCACGGCCCGACTGAAGTCCTCAAGATACCATACGTGTTTCGCGTTTCATTAGGAGATGTGGTAACACAGGACATACATTCCGATGATTGGGATGTACAAGCAGTACATTCATTGTTTTCTGATTTAAAGTATTATGCTGCCTTATGATGCTGAAGATTTATATTTCAATTATGCCAATTATGCTGATTTATTCTGTTATCAACATTATGGCCATCATTTCTTACACAAAACAAACACGTTAAGGCCTGTTTTTAATTATACACAATGGGAACATTGTCCAACTCCCTTACAGGGGAGTTCTTAAAACACTTAGAAATAAGTTCACCTATTTCACTGATTATAACACGTCTAATCCGGAATCCTATTTCTTTAAATTGACATTGCCATCACAATCTAAATTTATTCTCACACACACGAAATTAATATATTCAACTTCATTTAGGACTGAATTGACCTTACAGGGTTATGATCACTGGAAAGATACCATTGATTTGAAATCGATTTGGGGCACTAAGGCTTGGCAGGTTCAGGGAACTGAAGCGTTGCATCGTGCCTGCCTAATTCCGGCTCAAATATTATTTTTAAATGACACAGTGCACCAGACTACTTGTTTTGGACTGGCAACTGCAAAAAATTTTAATATCCCATCCATTCCGTCATTGGAGGAGTATGATAATTGGCATACACACACGAATTATACGATCGATATATTACAAGCTCTGTTTCAAAATGACACTTTCAATGTCTCTGATATTGATCCGTCCGGATGGTTGTTGTGGCAAACCAATTCAAATGCATGTCAACTGCGTTTTTATAATGCAACGGCTGGGTTCACACAGACTAGACCAGATCCTCGTTACCCACATTCACATTCGATCACCACATATTCAGTGGGAAAACTGTGCCAACAGTGGTTGGAACACTCCACTCTGTCGTCAGTAAAACAACACCTGTCTCTTTTGTCGAGCGAAATCAATTTGGCTGATTTTATCTTAGGTCCTAGGATTCCTAGAACAAAGAGGTTCATCTATGCAGCTTACAATGAAGTATGGAAACTTTCACAGATAGAAGCAGCGTCCCGTCTGCGCCAAATTGACAAAGCAAATTTAGAAAAAGTCCTTGCAGTGGTCGACAATAGCATCAATACACTATCTTCACGCATTTATACCTTAGATAATATTGTTTCATCGGTTATTGATATTGTTCAAAGTGATGTATCTGTATTATATCAACGTCAAAATCAATTACGATCTGTCATGCAATTTGCTTGGACGTTACAAACTCTGAAAATGGGAAAAGTACCAAGGGATTATTTGAACGCATCTGCTTTGTTCTTACCATTTAATCTAACTGATAAACAGAGATTTATGTCCATGAAAGTAGCTACATACACGCTATTACACATTGAGCAATTAGCACACTTGCCATTTTCTGTGGCAGAGACAGATTCAGCTGTATGGTTAATTCATGGCGCTATCTCTCTCCCATTTTCGCTGTTTCAGTTTAAATCTTGCGTGAAACATTTCCCAATTGGCCGCTTTGAACCCCTGGGTAGTTGGCTTCTCCATTAATTATGGTCCCTACCTTTCACCTACAGATGTCAACGGGAGGATAAGGAAGTTTTCCTAAAAGGGGAGGACTGCGATTCCACAGTAGGACATTCCCTAGTTTGTAAACATGTGAAGTTGCATGGCGCATGTAATGTGTCCGCACCTAATCTTGCTTGTTTTTTTTAAAGGAACTCCCGTCCCAGCAATAATTCCCGCTTTAACATTGCTTTCTAACGGCAGTTATCTTATTTTGAATAACCACGACTGCTGTGGTTTACGGGCAGGAATCCCGTATATAGTAACAGTTTCACAACGTGTTACTTGTTGTAGCAATGTGCTTTTTCCGCCCCCGCATGGGAATGTAGATAGTTCCATTTGGCCTTCCATTCCGACTTTGAAAACAACAAATCAACAAATTAAGTAGACTCAAAGCGCTATTGTTTCAACAAGAAGTGGCTCTCACTTCGGCTCGAGAGACCTTCGAATTGCAGGTGGCTAGAACATCTAGTGAGGTTCAGTCGCTTCTGAACACGAATCTCCCACTACATTTTGGGGAACTGATACATCAAATATTTAATGCGTCTGACACAGAAGGCCTGGCTCATTTTTTTAAACTTGTGGGATCCGGCCTTGTGACTTCTTTTCAGACGATATTTGGAGTAATACCGGCCTTTATTCATTCTATTTTTCCCAGCGCCTTTGGAGGATTACCAATAATCCTAGCACTGGCGGGTGGCTTCCTGGTTCATCTGCTCCTGTTACGCAATGGCTGCCCAGCATGGGGTAATGCACAGACCCAGCCAATTTTAACTGTACCGTGACTGAATGCAACAACTTTTTGGATTCTTGTCATTTGTGACGCTTAGCGTAAGTTATGGACTAACTTTTCGCTTTGCCTACTTCACTTGCGTGCAACCAGTGTTCTGCTGTCAGTGGTGCCCTTTCTATTGGGCTTTGGATTTATGCCTCTCCAATACCTCATGTTCGGACCCGGATTATGACCAGTTGATGGATCAATTAGTGGCCCATGAGCAGGCCTGTTCTGGGGATGGCGGTATGGCGCGTGCGGCTGCACTTGGAGTTTTGGCTGAGTGGAATATCTGTGCGGCTGCGCAGAACCTCTTGCGACGGAGTTTCATCGAATATCACGCAAGTTGCCCGGATATGCTCTTGGAAGCATCGGATTATGAGGAGCACGTCTGTTCCTTCGGCCTACTTGATTGGATGGCCTCCATTTTTAGGTCTCGCCTAGCGTTGCAGCACATGCGCTGCTCGCTCGGCGAGACATATAGTGAGATAGGAGATTTCAGAAGGGGACTTGAAGCCCCGCCCATCATTTTCATTGGGTCGCGTCAGCGTTATGCTAAACGCTAGCTTCCCAGTGAAAAGGATGCTTTTGGTCACTGCCCTTTCTCCCTTTTGGACGGCCCATCCGGACTGGGTCGTCTGCTTCACGGCTGTCGTGAAGCACTTTCTTATCTTTAGGGGGGGCCATCTGTTTCTAATTAGCATGGCCTTAGCGCGGCCATGCTAACTAGAAACAGATGGCCCCCTAAAGATAAGAAAGTCTGCAGGCACTACCCTGCACACTGAGGTCTCCTCACTTCAGCGTCCCCACCCCCCCCCCCTCGGAGCACACATCCGCTCAGGGAGCCTCTCCTCGCTTTAGCCCCCCCCCCTGCCTCGGAGCACACGTAACTTGTTTTTGGAAGCCTCCCTTGATTTGCACTTTCTCTGATCCCCAGTGTTAGGATGTTTATATACGTCAGCCCTCGAGTCTCTCAGACATTTGCAAAGCCAGCTTCTAGCCCATGCCGCGAACATCAAGGTTTTATTTGGTTTCTTAGGTATCCTGCACCTCTATCGGGGGTAAGAATTCTCACCATCTGCCTTTTTTTGCACCTGAATCTTTGTCATGTAGAAAGTTTTCAATCTGTTAAGTAACTAGTCTGCAGTTTTTTTTAAATGCTCCAATAATGTAATTGATCTATTTTATATAGCGTTCACATTACTTGGAAACACACTTCAGTGTGCTTGATGTTGGAAAATAGATTTTAGGATTAGTGTACTTCTGTGGTGATGCCCTAGGGAGGGGCCCAGATGTGTGCATTTCATGGCTTGGAAGGAAGGCTGTGAAGATGGCCGGCGTCTTGGCCCCGACATTAAGGGTGCTGTTATGCGTCCAGTGCTAGCTGTGTCATTATGCTTTTTTAGCGTCCTTTTGCTGTTACGCCCCACCTTCCACCTCCCCTTGTCGCCATTCTGATCCACTCAACCGCCGTTCATGTTTGGTTTTAACCTCTCAGAGCCCGGGCCCTTGGTCCTCGCTGCAGAGTACTGGGGCTGCAGGCTCTATCTGCCTTGTAATGGAGAAGGAATGCGGCGAGAGGGATGGTGCAGGGGAAGGGTGCACGGGCCCCCTTCTGTGCCCCCCCGACGAGGCCTGGCTGTAATCATTCCAGAAGAACATGTGGAGAGTGGATGCTGTTCAGCACAGATGGAGGGACATGGGAGAGGGAGGGATGGGTGTTGGTGGGGCCGGAGGTGGGCGAGGATTCGGAATGGTCTGGGAGAGCCTCCCATGGTGTGCTTCCAGCAGGTAGAACAGCCCTGGACTCTGCCCTCCACCTCAGCCGGTAAGACGGTTCGTCTCAGATCTTGTAGGCAGCTTATTCAATAAGAAACGCATGTTTCTATATCTGCATGCCTCACAAATGCTAAGGTTAATTACGGCGTACAATTGTTTGGATACTTTTCGCCATGAATGTGCGGCTTGCAGCCTTATCTCAGGACAAAAGTGCCATTTTCAAGCGCCATCCGACGTCGCATCACCAAACTTCAAAGAAGCTTTAATAGCAAATGGCAGCGCGCAGATTTACATTTGATACAGCACAGTAGGCGCAGAGATATATGCACGGATGTTGTAACAGGTCGCCGTGTCTGGGCTGGCCAGAGCGTACATGCCAACGTTTTAGAAGAGGAAATTGGAAGATTTAAAAAAAAAAAGATCGGTAGAATGTATTTCTCCCATTGACTTCTATTGACGCAGAGGAAACTTTGGCGAGAGTCAAAATAAAGTAATGTTTGCCTTATTTTTTCGGGAGTCTGACGCCTGAATGTGCCAGTGAAATATATATTTAGGTTTGAACAGCAACAGCGGTAACAAACTTAAGGTAACTTCTTTCAGTGTCCATAAATTTGGTAAAGTGGTAAAAGTCTGTATTCTGCAAGCTGGTCTCTGCAGTTTGCTGAAGCAAGGGGCGGGAGGAGGGGGACTGAACTCCGGTCACTGCAGACTCCAATCAGTGAGGGTCATTTGGAATCTGTGCCGTGTAGATGTTGTTCATATTAATACTAATGTTCGGCTCTGTAGGCGTTCTAATGCTTCCGTCATGTGACGTATTTAGCTTCATATCAAGATCCGATGTACGATGAAAAGTACATGAACTGTTCATTGCGTTTGGTCTAAGGGGCTTTATGGCGGATATGTTGCAGCACTGTATGCAGTACACGCTGCTTCTTGCTGCTGGTGTAAAGACTCATTACTTTACTAAGGTTTATATTAATGTTTGGGAGGTTTTTCGGACCACTCAAACCCTGGGATGAACTAGCAGAAGACAAAAGAGAGCAGGTTTCGTGTGTAGCGCACACTGCTGCTCAGAGGTTACGGCCTGTGTGCCGTATGCCAAAGTCCAAAGCTGAGCAAGCTCCTCTCACTGCCTGTCCCTGCGCTCCCAGCTCCTCTCACTGCCTGTCCCTGTGCACCAAGCTCCTCTCACCGCCTTTCCCTGCGCACCAAGCTTCTCTCACCACATGTCCCTGTGCACCCAGCTCCTCTCACAGCCTGTGCGCACCAAGTTCCTCTCACTTCTGTCCCTGCGCACCAAGCTCCTCTCATTGCCTGTGTGCACCAAGCTCCTCTCACTTCGGTCCCTGTGCACCAAGTTCTTCTCACTGCCTGTCCCTGCACACCCAGCTCCTCTCACCGCCTGTCCCTGTGCACCAAGCTCCTCTCACCGCCTTTCCCTGCGCACCAAGCTCCTCTCACCGCCTTTCCCTGCGCACCAAGCTCCTCACACTGCCTGTCCATGCGCACCAAGTTCCTCTCACCACCTGTCCCTGCACACCAAGCTCTTCTCACCGCCTGTCCCTGCGCACCACCCTCCTCTCACCGCCTGTCTCTGCTCACCAAGCTCCTCTCACTGCCTGTCCATGCGCACCAAGCTCCTCTCACTGCCTGTCTCTGCGCACCCAGCTCCTCTCACTGCATGTGCGCACCAAGTTCCTCTCACTTCTGCCCCTGCGTACCAAGCTCCTCTCACTGCCTGTCCATGCGCACCAAGTTCCTCTCACTGCCTGTCCCTGCTCACCAAGCCCCTCTCACTGCCTGTCCCTGCGCACCATCCTCCTCTCACTTCCTGTCCCTGCGCACCAAGCTCCTCTCATTGCCTGTGTGCACCAAGCTCCTCTCACTTCGGTCCCTGTGCACCAAGTTCCTCTCACTGCCTGTCCCTGCACACCCAGCTCCTCTCACCGCCTGTCCCTGTGCACCAAGCTCCTCTCACCGCCTTTCCCTGCGCACCAAGCTCCTCTCACCGCCTTTCCCTGCGCACCAAGCTCCTCTCACTGCCTGTCCATGCGCACTAAGTTCCTCTCACCACCTGTCCCTGCGCACCAAGCTCTTCTCACCGCCTGTCCCTGCACACCACCCTCCTCTCACCGCCTGTCTCTGCTCACCAAGCTCCTCTCACTGCCTGTCCATGCGCACCAAGCTCCTCTCACTGCCTGTCTCTGCGCACCCAGCTCCTCTCACTGCATGTGCGCACCAAGTTCCTCTCACTTCTGCCCCTGCGTACCAAGCTCCTCTCACTGCCTGTCCATGCGCACCAAGTTCCTCTCACAGCCTGTCCCTGCTCACCAAGCCCCTCTCACTGCCTGTCCCTGCGCACCATCCTCCTCTCACTTCCTGTCCCTGCGCACCAAGCTCCTCTCACTTCTGTCCGTGCGCACAAAGCTCTTCTCTCTGCCTGTTCACATAGACTAGACTTCTATCACTGACTGTCCGTGCAGACCAGCCCCTCTCACTGCCTGTCCGTGTGCAGCAAGCTCTTCTTACTGCCTGTACTGTACATATCACACCTATATCTGCAGTAATAATGATCTCACACCTATATCGGAAGTAATGGTAACATCACACCTATAGCTGCAGTGACAGTAATCTCACACCTGTAACTGCAGTCATAGTAACAATACATGGGTATATGTAATATCCACTTAGAGTCCTTATTTCAAATGAGTGGATATTAACATTTTTAATGCATTAGATTAATGTGATAAAAAGATATCACATTAATAAAAGCCAGTACCATTTACAATACAAAACTCACACTAGTACAAATGCAATGCAATATATTTCGCAGTTACAACAAAGTGAGCTATTGCCATTTTGCATTACACCATTTGATAGGGATGGCCTTTTGGAACGAATTGTATTCTTAAGTTCAGGTACTTTCATGGATTTGCCAACTCCTTCTTAATTACGTTTCCCGTGAAACGATAAAATTTTAAATGACATACAAAATTCTTTTTTTTTTTTCCAATTTGGTTTTTCAAGCGCTTACGGACTCTGCTTACTTTTGAAAACTGTTCGAGTCTTTTGTCTATATACTACGACCTTACCAAGGGGAGGGTGTTATATGGCCGTTAGGGTCATTGTCGACATTGCTAAGTTAGCATGAGCTTTGCTGCCATGATGCTGCTTTTGCGCACGTTACTACATGACTTTATTTTGCAAGACTCTGTGCCTTTCACATGAGAACTGTCTGTTTTCTGCGTTCTCTGCCTGTTCCTGGAGTTTAGTCTGAACACGATGTGCAAGGTCGATAAACAATGCCCCTTGTTATTCTGTTCTGGTCAGTCCCTAGCACCTAGACAAAACATGCTAACACAGCTGCGCTGCTGAAAACTTGTGCTTTGATATTATGGGGATGCATGTTGTTCTAAAACACACTTGGAGAGAGACCTTTCCAGGGAGAAGAGCTATGCTGTTCCTATGATGCAAAACTTCCATCTAGGCACTAAGGTATGGGGTCTGCTGACAAAGCCCAGAGATCTTCTTTTATATAATAAAACTTCTTCTTACCAAGGGGAGGGTGGTTAGGCCTTATAGTCCTTTATCCACTGTCGGTATACGATGACATCCCCCTTTATAATCTATGGAATTGCAACAATTCTAACTGTTTTAGGTTTATGCGTTATGCTGCTGGTAGTGGCTCATATATTACATTATAGAGCACAATAGTTACAATAAACATTTTGAACTATAACAGTGACTCTGTCAATTCTTATTGTGGACAAGTACGAGTGAGTGAGCGAAAGGGTACGTCTTGCTACCGCGATTCCTGAGAGAGTCGGGAGTGTTGTGTTCTGGGTTGTCTAATCATTTGTAGCTTCATGAATATGTAGGAGAACTAATGAGACACTATAGCCAGTCGGTTTTGGGAATTTGGGTACTAAGGTGGTAGGAAGGTTCAGCCCCTAACACCGAGATCCTGTTTTCCTGTGCATAGTTCTTTGTATTTGCAGAATCTCCGCAACAATGTGTAACACAAGCATGCACAGAGGAGGGGGGTATACGGACATGAGGGAGAGAGCAGGAAAACACGTGCACTGTTTTAGAGTCCTCAATCAAAAAAAATGTAACACCTGAAAACAGAGCATTTGAAGGGCACATATAATGTTATGCGCTCCATAGGTGTGACAAACACAAGAAGAGGAAGTGAAGGTCACATGTGCTAAAAAATTAGAAAGAAATATGACTGACAATGGTAACCAATGATAAGCAATGTGCGGTCCCTTAGCCCACTGTAACAAAACGTCGTGAAACAGGTGGTGTATGTGCAAGACCTAAAAATAAGTATAAAGAGAATCACTGTACCAGTAAACCTATTTAATACAATTCTAAAAATGTTTTAGAATAATCAAATAGCTATGATGCATATTGCATTTTATTGATCTGTTTGTCATAGTTAGATTTAAAACCAAGCATTGGCAAAGTCAATAGGTGTTGCCTATGCAAGAGTTATTGGCTTTGGCAATGTGTTTTAGCCATATTGTACACCACTGTGGCTGCTGTTCAGCATGGCTAAAAGTTAGTGGGGTGGGGTGGAGTTGGTTGGGGTGGGGTATATTGGGGTAGAGTAGGAAGGAGTGTGGTATATTGGAGTAGAGTGGAATAGATTGGGGTAGAGTGGAGTGGGGCAGCTTGGAGTAGAAGGGTAGATTGGATTGGGGTGGATTGGCCTCGATTAGAGTTGGGTGGATGGGCTAGAATCAAGTGGGGTGGGGTAGATTGGAGTGGGTTAGACTGGAGTGGAGTGGGATAGATTGGGGTGGAATAGAGTGGGGTAGATTGGAGTGTGGTAGATTGGGGATGAGTGTGGTAGAGTGGGGTGTAATATGGTAAATTGCGGTAGACTAGACTAAGGTAGAGTGGAGTGGGGTAGATTGGAGTGGGATAGATTGGGGTGGGATGGACTGGAGTGGAGTGGGGTAGATTGGAGTGGAGTAGATTGGAGGGGAGTGGAGTAGATTGGAGGGGAGTGGTGTAGATTGGAGGGGAGTGGTGTAGATTGGAGGGGAGTGGTGTAGATTGGAGGGGAGTGGTGTAGATTGGAGTAGGGTAGTTTGGAGTGGAGTGGAGTGGGGCGGATTGGGTAGATTGAAGTGTAGTGGGGTAGAGTGGATAAGAATTATGTGGGCTAGATTGGATTAGAGTGGAGTGGGGGAGATTTGGGAGGAGTAGGTAGATTGGAGGGGAGTGGGGTAGATTGGGGTGGAGAGGGGTAGATTGTGGTGGAGTGCTGTGAAGAGGGGTAGGTTGGAGTGAAGTGTAGCTGTGACCGTTAGGCTACATGTCTTGCATCTGAGTGCATATAAATATAGGGCGCCTGAATGTGCTTTCAGTCGAATATATAGGAGATTGAGGATTTAGGCACAGGTTTTAACGAGAAATGGAGTAGTTACTGCGCTGCACAAAACTGAAGCGTTTTAAACAGACACCTACTTTGTATGAGCAGAGAAGAGGAGGAATACATATGAGACTGTATACAGAGGTTTTAAGGAAAAATTGATTAACTGCAGCGCTGTCCGAAATAGAGGCACTTTAAAAAGCCAGTTGCTTTGTATTTGAAAAGGCACAGATGTGTCCAAAATGTTTATGTTGCTTAGTGGCAGCCTGACCTGAGGCATGTGACTGGAATGCTTGTCTGGAAAGACTATGGGAGCCCACTTCAGGTTAGTATATGCTTTAAACAGACACATACTATGTATGTATAGAGAGGAGGCGCAGCCTACAAACACATCCAGTCACACGGACTGCTTTAACATTCTATGCAATTTAATTGGTGCTGTAAAAGGAAGCGCTGAACTGGTAAACAAAGTCACAAACTACTTTAATAGTCTGTGTCATTTGTTTGGTGCTGTAAAAGGAAGCGCCCACTTCTAAAACAAATTAAGGAATTATCAAACAAACCTGTAGGGTGGAAGTTGAAAGCAACCCAAAGGTGTAGCATGGAATTGGAAATGATGCAACAGAAAAATGGGAAAAAAGTACCCTGAATCACAGCTTAATCAGCGGAGGGACACTAATCAAATGAAATCAATTAGTACTTGGACCATGTTCTGGAGAAATAAAAGGAAGTGACATGCGCCATATACTGGTCAATTAGGAGGCAGCAAATAGAATGACAAGCCAACAAATTGTAAGTAATGGGTAGGCTCCAAGACCTTTTTGCTGTATACAATACCCTCGCAGCAACAGCACATGCGCACTGTTAGGGGAGACCTAAACAGGGCAATAAAATAGAAGATCAATTACTGTCAGTTTCTTTTGATCAAACAGCCCTAATTTATTCATCAAAGTAGTGATTTAGTGAACCTCTAGTGTTTTCACACAATTATCAAGAAAAAGCTCTCTGAAACATTACAGTAAGGATATTTTGTTGTTCAGAATAAGAACTTTCCCAACAGTGGATCTTAAATCTACAAATGAGGTAAGAGGTCAAAGAAAATGGGCAAACAGCAGTTTATGTAAAGAAAGCTGCTGTCTCCAGATGGCAGTCATTGACCAATTTCCTAATAAATAATTAATCAGCACCATGAGAGTCCAGCTTGTCTTCTACTAGTTCCTTCAGTGTTGGAATGGTTGTGTATATGTCACCTGTTACTGTTACTATTGCCGGGAAAGACATTGTGATGGTTGCCACTGTGGTTATTGGTGGTAACAAAACTCCACTATAGTCTTCATTTACCCTCCTTGACCTGACACCATTTAACTTTACTCAAAAAGTCATAAAAAGTTCAATCTCATTAGCGTGAGTTGGTTTTGTCAGAATCTATGGGGTAGTGTGTTAAAATAAGAACCATTGTATTAACTTTGCAATTCTTGGTGCTACAATAACATGTGGAAACCTTTATATTATACACCTCATAATTATAATAATTCGTATTTGTAAAGCGCAAAGGGTTTCAAGGCGCTGGGGGCCGTTGGGGAGATTAAGTGAGCTATTGCCCAGAGTCACATGATGCTGAGCTGAGCTGCCCCCGGCGATCAAACTGCGGGCCCGATGCTCCGGAGTCAACTGCTCTGGCCGCTGCGCCACACCTCTACCACCTCATACACAGCTAGGAGCCCAATACATGAGAGTATTCGGTCATTGGATAAAGAGTAAAGGAGGATTTAAGATCGTGCACATTGGGGAATAGCGAGTGTATAATAAACACCTGTGAGTGTCTCATGATGGAGTAATCTATATATATGTATGTGTGTGTCTATGTGCGTGTGTGAGCAGGCGGTTGTTTAGTCACTGGCACTAGACCTAGTGTGGCAAGGGCAGCAGTCTCTTGCAGGCACAAGAGCTCAGAGTTTTGTACCACACCGTAGATTTTTGTAATGCATTATTAATACACTATCTTAGCACAACTGGGTATATTTTGTATTTTCTTAGGAGCTGCCATATAAAATTGGCATCAGAATGATGCACACACCGGTATGAGTTGGGAAGCTTACTGCGAGCAGTAGAGTACTTTGTCCTCTAGAATGCACCGCTTTGCTCCTCTCACCACTGAAACAAAGATAAAAGTAGATCCTTGGCATGTGGAAAGGTCAGTAATGATTTCCATAAACTCCTGAATGGAGAGTGTTAATTTCAGATGAAGTATTGTACTTGGCAGATTCGGGAAATTCCTAATTTTTTTATCTGAGTATGTAAGTGACACTCCAGAGCTTCGTAGTTAGACTAGCTGAGATGATATCTTGAGTCATGTTGTAGCCCTCATTACCGAGTTACTCTTATCCACCTCTCTTGAACACCTCCAGTCCCTCATCAAGTACGAGCACTCTCCTCAGCATACTCTGACTTCCAAGAACATACCCATCGGAAGGACGTTATAGCGGATTAGTCGTCTTCGCTTCCTCCGGTGGGGTGCGTTTTTACCTCCTGGGAAATGACAGTCATCACAGGGGGTGGGAGAGGATAGTTCCAACAACCTGGAGTCCATACCTTCCTGCTCCCAAGGTACATAGTACTCCGGTGTCCAACAGAAGACAACCGTGCCCCTGGCATACAATCGAACCGCAGTATTTTGTGGTTATACAAGGCGTGAAATGATGGATGAGCTCCAATGCAGTGAGATGGGCAGTTGTCGCTAGTTGCTAGACTCTTTGACTCAGATTTAAGGTGCTACTCCTCTCGCTTACTCAGAATCAGGACAAAGCTGAAAACATGGTTATTCTCACCACTTTTTGCGACTTTTGGTCATTGATATATGGAGGCTTTGCAGTAATAATCCTCTTTTAAGAAATTGCGAGTTTTTGGGCCTCTGACTCTGGGTAACCTAATTTTGTCCTTGAAATAGCGCCAAGAGACACTTTGAGAGTTAACACAGCACTTTATACATTTCCATAAAAATATAAGCCAATAAATTGAAAAGTCTAAGGCCCTTATTGTAAGTTGCACGGTACTGGCAGGGTGCAAACTCCGCACACAAACTTAAAATTACTGTGCAGTAACAACCCGCCAGAACAATGCAATTATGAGTTAATCCCCCGAAAAAGTGAATTACTGTGCAGACCCATCTTTATCAGGCAGAATTCCATTTGGTTTTACCAGTTCCCGGGATTAATGCTCACAGCAGTGGGTAAATGTGTGCTAGGGTCCAGATGGAGGGAGGTGGTTGGAAAGTTAGAGGAGCTAAAGGGGAAAGAAGGTTTCCTGCCTGGGGAAGAGAATTGATCCACTCTTGGGAGTCTCTGACATGATCATTTTCTTTCACATTGGTTTGGAGAATTTGTTCTGGGATAGGATCATCTGTGTCCAGTGATTACATAGCTCAAAGGATACCCGAGTGCATAATTCCATAGGGTTCTCACGACGAGAGATGACTGGTATGAGGGGTAGGTGGAGGCAATTGTAAGTCGGTCAGTGGTCCACAGGAATTTGTAGAATATATTGGCTTTTAGTTCTTTTCTGAAAGTCTTTAGCAAGTAACAGCTCCTTCCATGTCACCCTGTTGGTTGCCACCAGTTCACATAGAAGGTATTCACTGCATACGTCTCCCACAAGAACATGTGTTGAAAACTGTGCGATAGCTGGAAAAATATGATCTCATTTGCGTTGCTTTTTCACAGATAAGTTTATCCAATTCACAAAACAGTTTTACGCTGAGACCACAACTGCGTAATTCTGTGACTGCTGTTGGCTCCACCAACTACACTTTTTTTTCTGTTCAAGGTTGTGTATAAAATGTGTCAGAAGTCCCTTAAGTGAAATCAATTCGAATGTTTAATTCAAGTATCAAAGGTTGTGTCATGCAAAGAAATTTGAGGATGGATGTGATTCAGTGTAAAGATGTCAGGTTAAAGCATGCTCTCAAGCTAACACCAAAGTTTTTTTTAATGTAAACCGCATTCTAAATGGCATGAGTAGGCAAGTCATGCTAATCTATAACTGATTCCTGTCGTAAATAGTTTTTAGTCTCTACCTGCCCATTGAAAACACATTCCACGTTTGTTTTTCCCACCAAAAATGAATTTCACCGAATTTGGAATGGGGAGGCAACCACCAGTGCTGCGCATAGTACCATCCCCACCCAGTACCTTACCCACCATCTGGGTGGAAACTCTTCATGCTCCCCATTTCACTTGTATCCTTTACCAAAAGCCTCCCCTGTGTTTTTCACCAAGTTTGGAATTTTGGTTAAGGAAAGGCTACCAGCAAATTTTTATATAACGCACTGTAGCATATATTCTCTAAACCTTCACTGCAAAGTTGGTCTCTCTTTTTCCTTTTAATCGTGGTACATAGGACAGCGGTGAGATAAAAACTGGCCTTGTAAGACTGCAGATCAGAAACAGTTAGTGGCAGCAGTAATTCGGAATTAAGAATAAGAAACAGCAACTTACCGTAACAATAGTTATGCTGCTTGGGGCGATTTTAGATTTCCATGCTGCGCATTATCCGGTGATCTCGTGGTTGGGCTCACAAAAGCATCTTCTATACGTTACCAATCTTTTTTGCCCACCAACACAGGCAGAGTCAATATGATGAATTTGTTGGCAACTGAAAACCCCCAACACCCCACACAGTAAAGGCAATTTTTGATTTTATATTCCCCGACATCATAATATGTGCGAGGTTTTATTAATAAGTGTATTAAATGTATAGTGTGCTAATGTTCTTGTTCGCTGTGGAGATGGCAGTCTCATGCGAATCCCTAGTAGCCTCAAATGACAAAACTATTGTTACAGGTAAGTACATTTTCCATGTTCTGTATTCACATGTTGTGCATCAATTTCTAAGCAGCATTTCCAACTCTATTGTGGTGGGCGTGAAGAGAAAATGTTTGCAAGTGGATTCTTAGAACAGTTTGTCCCATTGACGTTCTTTCTTTCATCGTCATGTCAGCAGAGTTGTGTTTAGTGAATACATGAACCGACAACCACTTTATCACTTTGAATATGTTTAGAAGTTAAGACGTTGCTAATGAAGGCTAAACAGGGCTTTCCTTTTAGCTGAATGTGCAATGGTTGTGTGTAGTGTTTGTTTGCTAACAAATATTTACCATCTATATATAACATCTGAAAGTGCAGCTTTCATGCCCAAGGTGACCTCTTGGTACTAACCTAAGAAAGGAAGATAGGAACTGATAAGAGGAAACAAATTTTACCTGGAAGGCTTCGTTCTCTAGAAGTTTGTGGAAGGATAAGTGATAAGGAATGTTCTACAGTAAAAGACTTGGGATATCCATAGTTTTGAAACTTCAGTGCCAAAGCCACAACCACCTGCTCAGCTCTTGGGAACTGTGTGGCAGGATTGGGCGGAGAATAATCCTGGGAATGAATTGTAGTGGATGAATTTGGGAGCAGTAGTGGTAAAAGGTAAAGTGAGCAATGCAGACATATACATTCCATCAGCTTGCTCACTGGCAGTCAATGGACAATTGAATGCAGTGTAGAATTCACTGTGCAAGCGTACATTCTGTAATCGCCTTACCAGCGCTCTGTTGAGCAGGTGAGACAAAAGGCTGTTGAGTTTTGTGACTTTACTGTGAAGCACGAGAGCCCATCTCGCCTGCAGTGTAAGTTACACTGTTTCTTCAGATGTCTTGGGATCATTAAAGAAATGGGGTAATTCTACAGTCTGGCTAAGAAGGAACATACTCAACCTCTGGTGAATATGCAAGACAGCCCTGTCATTATGTATCCACAGAAATGTTTTTTGCACTGTTAACCTTTGTATTTCACATTTTCTGCGTATGTAACTGCAATTAGAAAAGCAACCTTCAAAGTAAAGTGTTTGACCAGTGGCGGCTCCTCCGCTAAGGCGGAGGAGCGCCGCCCTACTGCTCTTTGAGCAGTGCAAAAAAATAAAAATAAAATGATAATAACAAGACATTATTATCATTTTATTTTTCTGTGCGGACTCCAAGCCAGGTTAAGGTGGGGCTGGGTTGGGCTTGCCGCTGTCAGAGGGAGGAGGAGTGGTTTGCACTCTCTAAGTGCGCATGACGGTTTGGCCGGCCCTCTTGGGTGGACCAAACCGTTATGCGCACTTAGCATGTTCTCCACCTGGCTGTGTTGCACAGCCGGGTGGAGAACATGCCCAAGCTCCCAGGCACTGCCTGAGCAGCCAAACAGTCCGATCAGACCAATCACGACACTGCTATCATGCAGCGTCGTGATTGGCTGGGATAGTCTGGGAGCCTGGGCGCTTCCGTTCCTGCTGCAAGTGCCGAGACTGAGGACGGAGGAGAGGCGGCGGCTTTGGCGTTTACAGGCAAGTTTATTTTTTATTCTATTTTTATCCCCGCCACCCTTGTTCCGAGGCAGCCGGCAAAGTTATCCATTGCTTCAAAGAAGGCAACATTACATGTGCAAGCATTGTATTTAAGTTCAACATAGCTTAGTATATGGTGCATGAAAATCTGCTTGAACCCTCTAAAAAAGCATGCATAATTGACATGCTAAAAAGCAAAAGAGATTCCCTCGTTTTCAGGTAGACAAGGGAACCCTGATGCATGTAGCGTACTAAGCAAGTATTAAAGAAAATCATCCACTCAGACTGAAAATTGTTCTGGTGCGTTCGTAAACACCAAGAAGTAGGAGCTTCTACTCTACTGGAGAACAATTCCATGTAGAAGACTATCTGTCCTCCCTAATAATGGTCATATATCTTTTTGAGAGTGTTAAGTATTCAAACTCCTAGTCTTCAGGAGGCATGCCACTAAGTTCAGTAACTTTTGTACGGTTGACTGACCATCCCGGCTCTTTGTCAGCAATTTGGACCTACCTGTAGTTACATGTAATTTGTGTGCGACATGTTCATTGGGTGCGATAAGCATGGCTGTCTGGCCCATATTCAGTGGCGGCGGCCACATACACAAAGTGGAGAGGCGGGGGAAGCGCGGGACGAAGCGTGGGAGGGCACGCGGGGGAGGGCGGGAGGGAACATAATAAGAATATGAAAACATTTTAAAAAAAAGGTTAAACTTACCTGCTGCCGCCCGCCCGCCTCCCACGACGCGCCTTGGTGCTGGGACTTCCTTGTCCCAGCAGACACTGCAGGCTAGTCACACACTCCCTGGTCAATCCCCGCGCTAAAGAGCAGCGCGGGGATTGGCCTGAGCATGCTAGAAAGACGCCCTGCTCAGACCAAGGAGTCTGTGGGGTTTCTCTAACTCGGATGTCAAATACAGCCAGGTTAGAGAAAACCTAAATGTGCATGTGAGTTTTGGTCGGCCTGAGACGGCCGGCCAAACACACATGAGCACTTAGGGAGTGCACTAGCACTCCTCCTCCCCCCTCCCATGCCTCCGTCCCGCCCCTCCCTGCACATGCTGGCTGAGCCAGCAGCTTAAAAATAAGATGCCACTGAAATATCGATTTTTTTTTTTTGCTGCTGGCTCTGAGCCAGTGGGGCGACGCTCCTCCGCCATTACAGAGGAGCTGCCCCTACCCATATTGGAGCAATGAGAATGTGGAACCATGTAGTTTTCATGAACACCTCTTCATTCACTGGTATTGAAAGAAAGGTGTAAGAAAATGATCCGTATTAACTGATTCAAAGGGCAATGCTACTTGATCCCAATTAAGGGTACCTGTTGACTAAATATGGGTATATTTGTTTTTTTGTGATAAAGTAATCTATCTGCTAGAGCCCATGTTCTGAGAAGAAGTCTTCAAGAACTGCTGTTTTCAGTTCACATTTGCGAATATATCTTGAGGACCGGCTAGCTGTCTGTACATCAACCTGTGTTCTTGATTGCCCAATGCCAGATCATCTATCTGATGACAGGGATTCCCTGTTTTATCGGATAAAATGCTGCTGTGAGCTTGTCTGGAAAGATATCAACCCCCCACCCTTCTTTCGCTTGTTGGTCTTAAAAACCTCTAAAAGGAGACTCACTGTATGCAACTCATGGACTCTGATATGTCCGTTGCGAGTAGTCACAAATCCCTCACCTCAAGTCACTCAAGCATCTGTCATAGTGGTTACTGTGGTAATAGAGTCCACTAATTAACACGAACAGCAGTTAACTTAGTAGCTGAATATGCAATGATAAATGTAAAAATTAAATGCTCCAATGACACGCTTTTGAAATGTGCTGATTTGAAATAGGCAGTCATAGTTATCTGTGTAGGACATAGAAAAGTTAAGAAGCAAGTTTCTCTAACTAAAAGCAAACCTAATATCGATGAAATGTGCTCAACGTAAATTAGATGCTTGACCTTAAAATTACATGCTTGGAAATGTTCATCATAACTGCAGAATGTTCTGGTTTAATAGATGTATTACTTTATAAGCAACATTTATTTTATTTTTAAATGTCAAGAACTTCCTATTTTCTCATGTTCTCACATAAATGCTTGATTAAGATAGTTGTGCATTATACCCAATAATTCTTGTTCGTATTAAATGGAATGCAGTACCTAACAGTGATTTTGTCTCTTAGTTAGTATAGTTCATTGTTTTCGCAGTGAAACAAAATGTGATGTAGAAGGTCAACCTGTGCTCGAATGCCTATGGGAGCTAAGGCTTCTGTTTCCAGAAACTAACTGCGCAAGAACGTTTGTAGCTAAATTTGTGATAACTTTACATGCCACAAGTATTTTCCGTGTGAACAGAGAAGCTGAACCTGCTTGATGACAAGAGATGCCACCTAATTGGTCCGCAGATTAAGGAGCCTGATACAATGTCTGCAATATGTATTCATGTCTTTTATATTGGTGCGTGGTCCTAGGTAGATGGTTTAATGCTTTTTTTTTCTCTTCTTCCCCTTGCCAGACTCTTGACAGTTGCGGCTACTGCTGATGCTATTTCCCTGTTATTAGCATTAAATTTGGCAGATTGCTACTGCAACTGAATGCTGATTATTTTGGATTAATTAGTGAGACTCAGCTGAGTTTCATGAACTACCCTTTATGGGAACTTCTGCTGCTTTAAGCTTCGCTTTGCGCTTTATGCTCCTCTAATCTCACTCTTTTCCTTTTAAATCCAAACTCTTCTTAGGTTCTGCAATCTAAATTCTGATCCCAATCTTTAGTAGCGGGAATTCGTCATTTGTGTAATGTGCTTTAATGTATTACTTGATTTTTTTTCATCTAGCCATTCTTTTTGATGAGATTTCTCTACACTTATTTGCTTTGTGGACTAATCCAAACAAAAATTACCAAAATAACTTTACTAATCTTTTAATGAGGATAAAGGTTTTAAAACGTATCTAAGCACTCATCATTGACTGAACTTAAACTATTAATGCAATTTAAGTTTATGATTCCTGATTCGCTCTTTCACTCATACATAATACGATATTCAAAGGTCTATCACCAGAGGAGAAAAAGTTCCAGCGCGGAAATGGGGCCTAACCCTGTAAGTGACGGTAAACTAGAAATTAAACCGCATGATACTAGGAAAGAGAGAAGAAAAATATTTTTGGTCCCAGTCCGCTCTGTCAGAGAGATCTGGGTGCGTGAAAGTTCTCTCTCTGCTAGAAAATACTTTGGTGTGTTCCGTCTTAGGTTACTCTGCAACGTCTGTGATTTAACCACAAGATCCTTATAATCCACCATGACTTATGAACTTTTGTTGCTGAAACCCTTTGGAGTGGTCGCATACGGAGTTGTGCTTAAGGATCCAGATGAGTCCATCATTTCCAGAAGAGCTTTGGACGTAGACTTGAACCTATTCTTAATTTTTGGTCCTGACACCATGTAAGCTTCTGAAACTGGCGGAAAAATGACCTGAGGAGGCCATCAATTTTTACAGCATTTTGGGCAACGGGCAGACATCATACTGTCTACCTTTCATATCCAAACTATTAGATGAAAGAGAATACAGAGTACATGAATCTTGAACTTGTTCCTACTGTAAGCAGGTTGTCAACATACAGCTCGAGGAGATGAATCCTGAGTTTAGGAAATTCTGGGGAAAAAGTTAGGATGGATTAAAACAAAGTTGGTAACAGCATTTCACAGTAAGTGGAGTGGGGGGAAAGTGGGCTACCCTTAATGGAATTACACAAGTGCCCCTTCTCTGCTAGTAATCGATATTGGGTAGGTGAAGCTATAGAGGATATAGTGAGGTTATTCGTCTTTATAAGAACAGTTTGGCTTTCCTCAGACTGCTTTCTTCAGTGAAAGGGGCATCCAGTAGCAGCCAGTGGAGTTACTTTAGTTCACAAAAGTAAGAAATGAGGAGAAAACGGTCTCTTTAGTTTATTATAATAGTATGCAGATGACATGAATTAAACATATTAGACAGCCTTAGTCATTCTTCATAGAGCTATTTTCATGTAACCATCTTCGTATCCTGTACAGATAACTTTATATAAAGACAGACCATTATTTTGGACTAAAGTCCATTTAGTGCACAGAAGCATTAACAGAGGCCCACACTAAATACAGAGACCCATTAACTACATGGAAGACCATACTCCACATGTGGGACCACAGAAAGACCCAAGCATTGTACAGAGTCAAACGCCATTGAGCATTGCCCTACAATCTGCATTGAAGCTCTGTATGTTGTACTTAAATTCAGTGCACTGCAATGGAACCTTGTACACTATATAAACTTACAAATGCTGCACTGACGCCCTCATGCTACACTTAAGACACAATTCTACTCTGAGGCATACAAACTGTATGGACTCAAACGCTGCATGGCATACATACACTGCATGAACGTTCAGACGCTTCATACACTTCATGGAGGTGGCCCAGAGTCTGCATAGAAGCAAGGACTCAGCATGGAAGGTCAGTCTCTTCACATACACTGCATGCTGGCCCTGCACACAGACAAGCAGACTGCATGGCGGTCTAGTCTAAAATATTCATGATTCCTCTGACACTGGAATACAGGGGTGGGCATGCAGACTGCCTATGGTTTGGAAAGACAATCTTATGATCCAGCTCTTACTCATGCTGACTAGCCAAACATTTCTATTTCTACGACGCGCACCTGGTTGGCTTGCTTATAAAGGAATGGTTGCTATTCGTTGTGTCTCCACTAAATTTATATTGAATCAGCTTTATGTAGAAGCTCATACATAGGGATTCATCTGTCCTGTGATCGTCCCCATCGGCCTACGAAAGGGGAGCGATGGTACCCCGATACCAGCTGAGATCCGTACAAGCAGCCTGACAATGGATATAAAATCACAATCGGTGTGATTTCACTCTTTCTTTAGAACAAACGCTCTCCCTCGTCCCTAGCTGCTCTCTAACTGTTGCACACTCTGGATCTGAGGATGTCTTATGAGGAGGTGTGCTGTAAAGCAGCTTTCTTCTAAATGTTTTAATAGAAAGTTATTGACAGAGAGAGACACCGGGGATGCGAGGCACCAGCGAATTGAAGGAAGTTCTGGCCACAGAGACCCTAAGGGCGCCAGGACACCGGAGTCTTAGTTAGATGTGGTGTTGACGATAGGCTCAGCACTGGGGGCTGGACGGTATTTTTCAATCACTTCCCGAAGGCCTTTGGAAAAGTGCAGATCTCCACCTACGCATATGAAGCCCTGTAGAAAAGGACACATTTGTCAACAAATACATATGTGGAAGAATAAAAAAAATACATTCTGCAGATATAATACAATTCGACAAAATTGTATAATGTGAGCATATTTTTCAGATGTGGTAGCCGTTTTAATTTTCCTTGAAATGTACGTGAGTGTAATGCGTATTCATTCAAACATTAGGAGAAGTTTGACAGTACAAAGGCATTAAAAGCAAGAATGGAGCAGCAGCTTTGATACCCAACATCGTCTTTAGTTGCTTGTGACCTCAATCAATATATTCTTTATTTGATTATTGAAAATAATCATTAAAAAGTCCAATTAAAAACCAATGACATTCAACTTAAAAAATCCCCCCAAAAAATCAGACAAAACATACATACCTATAAAGTTTATAAACTACATAGATTTGGGGTATCGGATGGCTGATTTAGAAAGAAAATGCTTTCGGCATTACAACTTAAAGGGGAGCTTGGTATTCTCAAGATAAATACATTTAAACAATCCATTATTTTTAAGAACTGTTACTAAAAACTGATGTGTAAAACTTCTATAAAAAGAACAAAAAAATATAAAGTGCATAAGTGTTTGTGGTGACTATTCGTCACAAGGGCAAATCAATATGTCAGTAGGATTGAACTGTCTAAGGGGAAAACTAAGGTGACAGTGGATATTACCCACGCAAAATCTAGTAAGGAGCGCTCTCTCCCAAGGGCTTTTAACAATGTCTAATTAAGGCTCCATATCCAATGATCTTAGAGTAATAAGACAATCCCAAATAGTTGGCTTTTTCATCATTTCCCACTCGCGGGGACAAAGTCTCTAAAGAAATAAACTTGGCTTTAACCCATGGAATTTCACTCTGTGTCATAAACTGGGGCTTATTAAAGAGATCTGGCCCGGCAAGGTTATACACTGTTGATTCAATATTTGAAACAATGGACTTTTGTGGCTTTGTCACAAGCAAGACTATCCTTAATTAGTTTTTTGTTAAGTGACGCATGTTCATTGGGCCAGATGGACGACCATAATAAGATTGGTGCAAGTTTCACCCGATCCTCCACATAGGTTAGCTCTAGTTCCTTATGTAGGAAGAACGGATAGTTTCTTACCTGTCGGTGTAGTTTTGCAGCTTGAAGACTTTTCTGGATTCACTATGCTGTGCATTATTCCGCCATCTAGTGGTTGTGTCCGGAATTGTAGTATTTCTTTTCTTTTTTTCGTGGCCTGGTGGGCGTCGACATACCACCATTTGGTGTCCTTCTGTGACGTCGACGTTTGGTCGCCATCTTCGGATTCTTTTTTTTCTTTTTTCTTTGTTCGTTGATGTTTCCCTTTATTTATTCCTCCTGGCGGAGGCGGGTGGGTTCGCTAGTGAATCCAGAAAAGTCTTCAAGCTGCAAAACTACACCGACAGGTAAGAAACTATACGTTTTTGCAGCGTGAATCTTTTCTGGATTCACTATGCTGTGCATTGACTTTGTAGCGGTTTGCTAGTCTTGTGGTGGCTGGGTGGAAGATGAACGCTGGTTTGTGAATATATGTTGTAAGACCTTATGTCCTCCTTGTGCTTCTTTGTTCATCTGAATGTCCACGCAGTAGTGCTTTGTGAACGTGTGCACTGAAGACCATGTTGCTGCTTGGCAAATGTCTTGAATAGGTGTGTTTGCTAGGAAAGCCACTGTTGCTCCTTCTTCCTTGTTGAGTGAGCATGCGGTGCTCCTTGCAAGTTTTGACCTGACTGTTTGTGGCACAACTGTATGACTTGTGCGATCCATCTTGCAATGGTATTCTTTGTGACTGGTCGTCCCAGAAAACTGTTTGCAAATGAGACAAAGAACTGCTTTGTTTTCCTGCATTCCTTTGTTCTCTCTATGTAGTACATAACTGCCCTTCTGGCGTCCAGGGTGTGCAATGTTTTTTCTGCTTGTGTCTTTGGGTTTTGGAAAAAACTTGATATTTGTATTGTTTGGTTGATGTGGAACTTAGATACCACCTTTGGCATAAAATGTGGATCAGTTCTCATGACGATTCTGTCATTATGTATTTGGAAGTAGGGCTCTTGTAGTGTTAGAGCCTGCAATTCACTTACTCTACGTAGTGATGTTATTGCCACTAAAAACGCTGTTTTCAGCGTGAGCATCTGTAAAGTTGCTTTGTGGATTGGCTCGAATGGCGCCCTCATCATTTGTGCGAGTACCATGTTGAGGTTCCATGTGGGTGGTGGCACCCTCTTTGGAGGTGCTATCCTCTTTGCTCCTTCCAGGAATCGCTTGACCACTTGTGATGTGAAGAAACTCTTCCCTGTTTCTCCCCTTGTGTAAGCTACGATTGCTGCCAAGTGTACCCTTATAGATGCGTAGCTTAGTTTCTCCTGTAGCAAATACGTTAAGTATTTTAGTACTGTTGATTCCCTTGTGATCCTTCTTGAAAATTCTTCCTTACGGCACCAAAGTGAGAAATGTTTCCATTTTGCTGTGTAACACTTTCTTGTTGTAGGTCTTCTCGCCTCTCTGAGTACTGCCATTGTGCTCTCTGGTAGTTTGAGGTGAGAAAATTCTAAGTCCTCAGGAGCCACGCTGCGAGGCTTAGGCTCTCTGGTTCTGGGTGTAGCACCTTTCCGTTTTGCAGAGTTAGGAGGTCCTTCCTGGTGGGGAACTCGTGCCTTGTGCCTTGCAACATTTCCATTATCTGTGAGAACCAGGTTTGCCTGGCCCACTGTGGTGCTATGAGGATCAGTGTCATGCGGCTGATCCTGCACTTGTTGAGTACCTTGTGCAGTAGTGGTATCGGGGGAAAAGCGTAAGCAAATGTCCCTGACCAGTCTATCCATAGCGCATTCCCTAGGGACTGTGCGCACGGTTGTCTGGATGCGAAGTGTTGGCATTTTGCATTTTGGGGTGTTGCAAATAGGTCGATTTGCAGAGTCCCCCACTTTTTGAAGATTTTCTGAATCTCTGATTGATTCATCTCCCATTCGTGGGATGCTGATGTTTGTCTGCTCAGCCTGTCTGCTTCTACATTGTCCTTCCCTGGAAGATGAATTGCTAGTAAGTCTATGTTCCTTGGGATAACCCATCTCCATAGCTCCTGGGCTAGGGTTGACAGTGTTAATGATTGTGTTTCTCCTTGTTTGTTGATGTAAAACATTGTCGTTGTATTGTCTGTCTGAATCAACACCCTCTTTCCGTAAAGCTCCTTCTGAAAGGCTTTTAAGGCTAGGAACACTGTTTTTAACTCCAGGAGGTTGATGTGCTTTATCGCATCCTGCTGGGTCCATAAACCCCTCACCCTGAGGTTGTTCATGTGGGCTCCCCACCCCAGTTGGGAAGCGTCTGTTGTAATGGTCACTGTAGGAGTTGGTTGTGTGAAAGGTCTCCTCTGTGTTATGTTCTTCCTGTTCCACCATGTCATCTCCTGAAGAACTGTTTGTGTGACAACCACTAGATCCTCCCAACTCCCTGTTGCCTGTGACCATTGTTGTTGAATCCATTCCTGGAATGGTCTCATGTGCATTAGAATATTTGGGACTAGATGAATGCATGAAGCCATCATTCCTAGTAGTTTCCCCACTGTCCTCACTGTCAGAGCTTGCCCCTTGCGGTATAGATGTGTCTCCTTCAGTATTGCTACTGTCCTCTTTGTGCTCGGGAACACCTTCCCTAATGTTGTGCTGATTTCTGCCCCTAAGAATATCTTCACCTGCTCTGGTGTTATTGATGACTTTTCCCAATGTATTGAGAAACCGAGCTGGAACAAAGTCTCTATGACCCTTTGTATGTGCTGTTTGCAAAGGTTGTATGTGCTTGCTCTTACTAACCAGTCATCTAGGTATGGGTAAACGTGTATTCCCTGCCTTCTTAGGTGGGCTGCTACTGCTGCTGGGCATTTTGTGAACACTCTTGGTGCAGACTTGAGTCCGAACGCTAGCACCGAGAATTGGTAGTGCGTTCTGTTGATTACGAATCTGAGTAGGTTTTTGTGTCTGTTGTTCATGGGGATGTGCAAGTAAGCGTCCTTTAGATCTATAGTTGCCATGTAGTCCCCTACCTGTATCTGAGGTATTACTTCTTGTAAGGATGTCATTTTGAATTTTTGAGTCTTTATGTACTTGTTTAGGAACCTTAAGTCTAGTATAGGTCTTAATGTTCCGTCCACCTTTTGTATGAGGAAGTACGTTGAATAGACCCCCTTGTTCCTTTCCTTGTAAGGCACCCTCTCTATGGTCCTTTTGTGTAGAAGTTCTTGTGCTTCTTCGAGCAAATGAGACAGTTCTCTTTTTGAATGAACCTTGTTCTTTGGTTTCCTGCCTGGCGGTTGTCTTGCCAGTTCTATGCAGTATCCGTATCGTATTACGTTTAATATCCATTTGTCGGATGTAATCCTCTTCCACTCCTGGAAGAAGTTTCCTTTTCTGCCTCCCACTGGTGTTGCATGTTGGAGGTATTCCTTGTTGTTTGGGACCTGATGTTTTTGTATGTCTATTTGTTGTTGTGCCCTCTGAGATCTTTTTAGAGTGTGCACCAAGGTTGTAGTGCAGTCACTTTGAGGTGGGTTGCTGTCCCCCTCTTTGCTGTTGGCCTCTTCCTCGAGTGCGCCCTCGAAAGGATTGCCTCCCCTGTTGGTATTGCCAACCTTGTTGTTGTTGACCTTGTTGCTGACCCTGGTTCCCTCCTTGGTAACCTTGTTGAAAGGTCTGGTGTGAGGCTACTGGCTGGTGGTTACCTCTGCCTGTTGGTCTCCGCGATGGTGTCCCCCTACACATACCTCTGAATTGTAGTGCCCCCATGGACCTTGCAGTTTCATTTTCTTTCTTCAGCTGAGTTAGCTTGTCATCCACCGCTGTTCCGAACAGTTGTTCTCCATTGAACGGGGTGTTCAAGATGTTACTCTGAACCTCTGGTTTGAACCCTGAGATTCTTAGCCAGGCGTGTCTTCTCTCCGTAACCCCGATCATCATTTGCCTGCTTGCTGTCTCCGCAGCATCTAGGGCTGATTTCAAACATGTATTGGCCATGTTTTTCCCCTCTTCCACCAAGTGGCTTGCCCTTCTCTGGAACTGGTCTGGCAGGTTCTTGAGCAGTTCGCCTACCTCCTCCCAGTGCTGGTATACATGCCTATTGATCAATGCGTTAGAGTTCGCTATGCGCCACTGAATAGCGGCACTTCGTTCCATCTTCCTTCCTGTGAGATACATCCTTTTGCTCTCCTTGTCTGGTGTTGGGCCCACGTTAGTGGGTACATTAGCCCTCTTTCTGGCTGTGGAAGCTATTATAGAGTCAGCAGGCACTGAACCTCTGATGTACATTGGGTCCTTTGTGGAGTGCTTGTATTTCTTCTCACCCCTTGGTGTTACTGCCTTGCATGTGGCAGGTTCCTTAAAGGCTTCCTTTCCTTGGTCCAGCACACTTGGGACCATGGGCAGGAATTGGCTTCTTGTCTGTGTTGGCAGCAAGGTTTCTAGGAGAAAGCAGGACTGCGGCTTTTCCTCCTCTAGCTGTACTCCATAGGTGTCAGCAGCCTTCTTTATTACCTTATTGTACATCCCGATGTCGTCGGGGGGTGAGGGCCTCGAAGGGTATGTATCTACCCCTTCTTCTGGCAAGTCTGCGTCGAGATCTTGCCACTGCATGTCCTGTGTCTCCGAGGTCGCCGAACCGTGATAGGTTTGGTCCTCTTCTTCTCCCTCTGCTTCTAAGTAGTATTCTTCTTCATCCTCTTCGTCAGCCGGCTCTGGGGTTGTAGGAACCTGTAGTTACTCGAGGTCTGTTTCGGGGAGTGTGGCGGTTTTCGGCGGGATCTTGAATTTCTTCATTGTCTCGTCGAAATCTCTCTTGCACTGCAAGATGCTTGCCATTTTGGCTTCGAGCCTCTTCTTTTTCTTCTCGAGCTCCGACGCTTGTGCTTCGGCGTCGAGATTTTCGGGCTTCCTCTTGGCGCTTGTCGACATTGAAGTCGAAGCTTGCTTCCCCCTCTCCTTCTTCGACGTCGAGGGGTCTTTCTCGTGACTACTCTTCGACGACTTCGTCTTTTCAAGAGTTTTCGCCGTTTGGGAGTCCTTGTCAAAGGAACCGACGGACTGTTTGTCCTTGGACGAGCTCGCGGTCGCTGAATGTTTCGACACCGTGGCTGTTTTTGAGGACTTAAGAGTCACTCTTTCGGGGCTCGGTCGACTGTTTTGGGGTCGCTGTGTCTCTTACCTCCTTCGGAGTTCTTTTTTCGGCGTCAACGACTTGGACGTGCACGTCCTCCTCGCCCTCGGGTCCTTCGGCGACGTTGTCCTCTTCCTCGCTGGAGAGGCCCAGGTCTCGAAGCGATGGTGGTGGTCCCTGACCCTGCATGTTGTAATTCGCTCTTCTTTGCTTTTCCCTCACCCTCAAGGTCTTCGGGGTGAACGCCGAGCACGTGTTGCAACCTTCGGAGCGGTGGTCGAGCGGCAGGCAAAGGTTACAGACCGAGTGCTGGTCCTTCTGTGCGTACTTGTGGTGGCAATTGTCGCAGAACTTGAATGGTGTCTTGTCCATTACAGCGCCCACGGAGCCCCCTGTGTGCGCATTCTCCGTTGGACGTCGAAGTTTCGGAGTTTTTCCCTCTTCTCTGCGTCCCGGTTCACCGCCTCGAAGGCCGGTGTGTCGATAAATTGTTTTCCTGTTCTTTTAGCTAATTTTCGTGGATTCTTCTCTCCAAAGTTCTGGAGCTCCTTCCGTCTCGATCCAGACCCAACGGCGGAAAAAAAGAATCTGAAGATGGCGACCAAAGGTGGGAGCTTCCGGAGGAAGCAAGTCGACGTCACAGAAGGACACCAAATGGTGGTATGTCGACGCCCACCACGCCACGAAAAAAAAAAAAGAAAAGAAATACTACAATTCCGGACCCAACCACTAGATGGCGGAATAATGCACAGCATAGTGAATCCAGAAAAGATTCACGCTGCAAAACTATGGGTGTTTAGGTAGTAGTTGTGACCTAAACGTAACATTATCTGTAAAATGCATAAACAAACCTTTTCCACCTACACACCAAGACTTTGGAACAGGCTCCCCATGCACCTTGCTCTTTGCCTTTCCTGGCAACAACAGGAAACACCATCAATCTCACAATTTCTCCATACTGTTGCCAATAACAAATTGACTACTCTCTGCCTCACCCAATCCAGCAAGCATTTAAGCCCTACCTCTCCTCAATAGCTACTAAGTCCATGAATCAACAGGACTACGTAAAAAGCCTTGAGAGCAGGGGTGCCAGCCAGGTCCTCAAGAACAGTTACCTTCACAGGCGAAGCAGTCCTTGAGCAGTTCCAGGCACTTTATTTGCGTTGCGTTCCTATGGAGTGGTCCTGATGTAAGAGGTGAAATATGCTGAAGATGCTCTAAGGATTACTGTGGATGCGACACAGTCTTCCTACAGGTCCACCTAAATGGTGAGGGGGTCCTGTGTGCATGGTAGATGTTCCACAAAATCCTCTCCAGTCTGGCTGAAGGCCAGTGGCCACTGGACTACCAGTCACCCATTGTCACGGTCACAGGCTAATCCTTCCTGAGTCGATATCTTGCATTCTGAGGGTCCCAGCAACTCTCTGAGAGCACTCCCAGGCTCAGTGAACTCGAGTGCAAGTCTGCGCATCGTGTCTTGATCCTCAGTGCTGCACGGCGGCGGTGGTAGTGCCTTGAAGACTTTGGGCTTCCAACTTCACCCAGCAGGCTTCTTCAGCTTTTGTGTCCCTATGCTGCAAGCAGGAGGCCAGTCAGCTGGCCCTTGTAGTTCTCTTGGCTTGACTGGGCTCTGGAGGTGACTTCTTCTTGGGCAGGACATGGCAGACACAGTCCCTCTCTTCACTAGTCACCAGGTGCAGTTCTTTCTTTGCAGGTCCCTCGGTGCAGCCGGGCAGTCTTTCTTTGGTCCTTCTTTCAAGTGAATTTGAGATCTGAGATCTGGGTGTTAGGGGTGCCCCTCTTATGCTCGGGAAGTGCCATCAGGGCTGGATGTGGTTGGTAACCAATGGGCTACCAGGTTCTCTCCCATCTGGTGACCACTTCTTGTGGAGTGTGACATCTGGCTATCCCAGGATGCACCATTCTGCCCATTCCCAAGAAGGTGGGACCCCTCTCTCGGTGTTTAGACCTTCCTAGCCCACCCCTGAGGTAGGGCTACCTCAGGGCTACACGCTCCTGGGGAAACAGGTTTGCCAATTGGTTTTGCCTCTCTGCTCCCTGTGCCAGCCTGTCTACCTCAAAAATGGTGAAGCCCTCCCTCCTCGTGTGCCACATCTGCTCTTCAAAGGCGGCTTCCCCTCTGAAGCCTTCCTTTAGGGGCTAACACCTAAGTGGCTTCCTGCAGGAGAGAGGCGACACCTTCCTTGCATGCAATCCCTCATTGTTCTCTTTTCTGAGAGTTGTTGGCATGGCTCTCCAGGAGGGCAGAAAGCTGTCATGTTCAGCAGGCTCCATGTGTGCCCGGGAAGGCACAGGAGTTTTAAAGGCAACAAAGTTGTCAGCTTTGCTAAAGCCGTGCACAGCAACAAGGTGCATTAATGTCTACTTGAGATACAAGTCAGGCTTAATCCAACGAGTTGTTTGATACCTTGGAGTGCCTACTTTGGTCACACCTTTCATGCGTTAGCACAGCTGAGAGGTCAGCGTGTAACCCTGTACTGGCCAATTGGGGGACTAAGTCTTTCC
This sequence comes from Calotriton arnoldi, assembly GCA_963921515.1. NCBI lineage: Eukaryota > Metazoa > Chordata > Amphibia > Caudata > Salamandridae > Calotriton > Calotriton arnoldi. The sequence goes on from CAWUFW010014452.1 coordinate 98,413, forward strand.
ACAGTAAAAAAACGGTTATTTTACAGGTTTTACTGTCAGGGCATGTAAATTATATGCCCTGCCTGTGTCATATGTTGCACCCTACCTTTATGGCTAAGTAGGTCTGCCAAAGGGGTGACTTAAACACATGCACAGGGGAAGGGGTGGCTATGTCATTGTTGGCAGTGTAGGACTGCTTTACTAGTCCGCAGTGGTGGACTAGGGGACTCGTTTTACTTGGGGGACCTCCAGGGTAGCACAATCAGTGTTCCAAGCCGTGGGGTACCTCTCTAACTTACATGCCCCAGGTATCAGGGAACCATTTACTAGGGGCTTACAGGTAAGTTAGCCATTTCCAATTGAGTATAGCCAATTCGACATACACGTTAGGGTCAGGGCACTCGCACCAAGGTCTGGTTAGCAGGCCTCAGTGCACTCTGAGTCGAAAAACGAGCAGCATTAGTCGAAAAACTTTGGGGTGACCATACAAAAAGAGTCATTTCCTTACACTGTCATTATTTCCTTAGTACTAAAGGGCTGCTATAGGTATGTATGACTAGAGTAATGGAATATTTCATGAGTGCCATTCACCTGCCTGTATGTGATTTTCAGCCAATTTCTTTGTAAGTTGTGCAGTAACATACACCATTCAACAACAAACCACTCTCTCTGGGAGAGTTAAGCATGCTCACTCTGTATGTGCTAGTGACACACATGCCCCCTATGCTTGAATGCTCATCAATGGCAGCTAGTCATGGTGCTGACTGACTAGAATTTTACCCCTTCTCCAGAGACTGAAACCTGCCTCTGCCCTTGTGGAGAACTCAAGTGGAGATGTTGAGAGAGAGAAAGAGCTGACAAGGGAGGCGGAGAATCAGAGAGAACAGTAGGATTGAACAGTCAAATGGGAGAAATTGAGACCTTGAGAATCCATTTCACAGCCCAAGGAATTTTTATATTATATATAGTGACATCCTTTCATTCAGCACCAAAGAGATTAAAAAACTGTTCAGAGCATGCTGTAGCTGGAAATGGGTTCTACTTTACTTTACAAGTAGGTGCATCCTGCCTAACAAAGGAATGTATTACTGGGCATGACTAGAAGCGTGGAATGGCAATGAGATGCCTGAACGAGTGAATGCTGTGGGAAGACACTCTGTAACTGACCCAGTAGCTGGTGTATTCCAAAGCTCTTTAGGTTTTCCATAGTAAATATAACATCAATTGAGATGAAGCTTTTAAGGGTCTCTGTAGGTTTTGTATAATGAATAACAAAAATACTTTTGAGAAAAGAACCATAACCTTCCTGTCACAAAGTTTTTTTTAGTTTTTATTTCAGGTTTTAGATTTTTAATGAGATTCTTTAGCCCTTGGCCTAAGTGGGTCTCTGATGTGCATGGCTATGAATAGATGCTGCAGGCTGGGCATGGCCTCTGGCCATTCAATTCTCCCAGCCACCTTGCCTTCCACTGCACATGAACTCTGAGAGCCATGCTGGCCATCATGTCCTGCACAGCCCCTATGCCCCCTGAATCTGCTAGAAACAGCAGGAGACCCTGAGCATCGGGCATTTGGCTCAGTGCATGTTCTCCAATTTGATGAGCACTGTGTGCTCTCGAAAGGTATATAGACCTGTCCTTTGTACTTGACAAGCATAGTTAATATTTTATTTATGAATTTTTAAACTGTACATATCATACCACGGGAACGAATGACCTAGGCTTTGGATGTGGGATCCTTTCCAAATAGAGATAAACAATGCCTATTTCAGCAATCTCTACCTAAGTTCGAAGATATTAAATGCCCTTATGGTTAAATCTCCTGAAATAAATGCTATTTGAAACCGGGCATATCTTCTAAGAAATGTATCATCCTAATTTCATTTGAGTAACCGGTGAAATAAACTCCTTCTCTTCATTTGCTGTGCATGAATTAAGAAGTTTGGCTACAGCCATTTTGAATTCCCATGACTTTGTTGCGTCTTTTTACTTCACAATTTCAGTAATTAAGGTAGGTTGTGAATGCATGAGATTTGGGTTCAAGACCTGCGGTGTAGGGTGGTGAAGATGTGAAATCCAGAGGACCCCTGTTATGCCTCAATACCTGGGTATATTGACAGCAACACTATTGGATTATGCGCTGTGGTTGACCGGCTGTCTTGCTATAGTGCAAGTGCCACAATTGAGGATTATACTGACTTTGTGTGCTACACAGCAATGTGTACTGTTACTGCATACTGGGGGTTGCACACTGTTACACATACTGTGTTGGAGGGGCACTCCATGCATGAGTTACCAAAAATATAAAGGCATACTAATGCATGTGATCGATTATTTCTGTAGAGCGGCAAATACCCTTTGTTGCATAAGCGCTATATAAAACTGTTAAAGAATTAAATACATTTGTACAACTGTGAGGCAGGGGACAAGTGTTAGAATGTCACAACTCTGTAACATGTACCATGGGGTATCCATTATTCTTACCACATGGTTGGTGACTGTCTCCTTGGTAAAGTCCATCCCCTCGGGCAGCGGGATCTGCACGCCTCTCTTTGTCCTTTCTGCAGACCAAAATAAAAAGGAGGATTAGTACATAGCATGGATCCTCTTCGATATCATCCTTGCCAGGCATTCACACAAAGAATGTTTATTCCATGGCTGTGGGGCCTGGACTCTATATCAAAACACAACAGCTAATTGTTGAGCAGCACTGGTATGGGGCACAGCAGCTTTCTTTACACATCACAGGAAAATCCCAAAAGACTGCACTCTGATCATTTGCGTCTGTTCTTTTGGCATAGTCTTACAACCATAACACAGACACACATCACTTGCAATAATGTTTCAAAGTTTAATTCAACCCATGGGAAAGTATCGAATGCACCTTATTTCTACAACATCTTCCACTAAACAACAATGTCTTGAAGAAGCGGCTGAAATGCTACATTCTACGTGTGTGCACACTAGCACATAACATCATGGTCCGGTCTCTTGGGTTATAAAGGCCTGATGCATATCTGCTGAGACAATGTCCTGACAAAGCAGAACATGGCAGCCATATTGGAAAGTAATGAAGGTGGCCAGAGTAATGTCACTGAAAACAGTCTCCCTAAACACACCAAAATGGTTTACTAGAGGTTTCCAAGGTGCTCAAGCAAGGGGAGGAGCAGCCACACCTACACCTCCCAGGTTGAGGCCAAACCCAAAATATTTTTCAAAGTCCTTGCAAGCCCACAAAAGAACATGAACTAAATCTCGTCAAGATTCTTCCAACAAGTGGTTTCCATTCTGCCCTCTTCATTAAAAAAACGCTTCTAGCCGTTCTAGCTTTTCAACCCTTGTTGGAAGAATCTTGACAAGATCCACTTCATGTTCCTTTGGGTGATGGCAGGCATATTGGTCAAGAAGACAGATGGAAGTCAAAGCAGCTCTAGGTGTAGAGTAAGTACAGCTGGAAGGTAGGAAACCAGCAGAGTGCAGAGTCAAAGATCCCAAGCAAAGCCAGGCTGGAGCAGAGAGGAGTCTGGTTAACCTATCACAGGCAGCAGTGAGGCTGTGTTAGATCAGTTTCAATATGAGTGGAGCAAAGCTCAAATGGGAGATGAGACATGGCAAAGAAGCAAGTTAGGGTCCATTTATGTGTGTTCAAGAATGTGACACATACTACCCCCACCACCTTCTCCTCCAAAGTGTCCGATACTGAAGGCCTCAATAATTTCGGGGTGTAGGGGTCGGAACAGTGCCAGATTTAAACCCTGTGGAGGCCCCTAGGCAGTCGAAAATTTGGGGTCCCCCTTCCAAGTTATCTCCTAATACCCAATGCACCAGATTTTTTTTACAAACTGACAGCTGCCAGAAGATGAGCTTTTAAGAGACAAACTGTTATGTGAATCTGATGTCTATGGTTATATATACTTTAAGTTGTTAATGGGTACATTACATTAATACAGTATTTTCTCTATAGAGTCTTTGATGTAAAGTTTTCGTTTCATTGAGTTGGTTCATTTTTTTTATCTTTTGGAAACAATATTTAAGAAAGCTTGATTGCAATTTTCCTTCAAGATCAAATCAATATTATTTTGACTTGTTGTCCTAAAAGGTGTGGGGCCCGTAGGACGGTGCCTACTTTGCCTATTTGGTAATCCGGAACTGGGTCTGAAATACTCCTGACCTAGTACTTCAGCACTGATTCTTGCTTGTTTTTTTGTCATTTCCCTGCATACTTTATCCCATGCGTTTCACCTGTTTTCAGATGGGAAAGTGTCAGGGTGAACAAAGTTGGACCCCTGATGTTCACACGGACCTGGTAATCCTGATGGGGCACATAACTACTGTCACCGGACCCTCATGATGAGGCGCAAATTGTCAGCACAGAAAGAGAGCGGATTACTGACTACAATAACATTCCTTTGATATGATTTGCTGCAGGAAGTTAGCCTTGTGCACTTCGCTTGCTCCTCCATGTGAGACCGAAGCCCAGATTTACTAGAGCTTTGCACCTGTGCAAAGTGACGCAAATCTGTGCAAAGGAATGTAAAGATTTATATGGGTATTTACTATCCAGGTGTGTTGCACTGGACAGATGCCTTTCTTGTTGCATGAGCTCCTTTGCACTGCTTCGCACTGTACTGCATAGAGGAGGAGGTACTGCGGCGGATGACTGCAAATACTCATAGATTTTAATTCAAAGCCCAATTTAATAAGATAGCCAGAGTGAACTATGGGGCTTATTTACATGTGAAAAAGTGACTGTGCAAAGGGCTTGTAAATAAGCCCCTTTGTATCAAAAAAGTAATGCTTCCTTGAAGCAGGCGTTAACAAGGGAAAATGAGTTTCTTTCTCAAAAACAAAGATGAATTGCATGTGTGCTGCAGTGCTCCGCACACATTCAGTGCATGGGATCCTTCTGAACTGGTACAGGCACTGGAATGTGCACTGGAAGTTTATGCTTCCAGTACCAACCCTACGCTGGAATGCGCACACTCACCTCTGCACAATGGATCGAGGTCTGCCAGTAGAGGGAATGAGAGCAGCACCAGGCCAATCTTAGTAGATATGTCTCTGCCCCCTCCCCTTGTGCAGTGCAGCAAATATAGTTGATGTGCTGCGTTGCGTGAAATATTAGAAAATCTGGCGCCCAGTTACATCCACTAAGCGCTGTGCAGAAGATATTAAACCATTTTTACCCTCTGTTAAGCCTTGCTGATGGTGATTTCAGGGAACTGTAACAATATACAATTAAACTAATTTAATAGTAAAATTAATAATTTCCCCAGTGCTTTGAAACAAACAGCAGAAGTGTGATATGACCGCTAAATAAAAGCAGAGTATTATTATTAGTAGTAGAATTACAGTTATTGTTATCAAGAACTCAGCATTTTCATGATAGGTGTACAAAACTGCATGCCTTGTTTGCTGAGGGGCTTGTAGACAGAATCATGGGCCACCCAGAGTTTCTCCATATGTTTACCTGACAGAAGCTGCACAAGATAGGGCACAGTTTGCAAACCAGGCTTTCAGAACTTGCTTTAACCTGTCTAATGATGCTTCCACACCGTTCAAGTCCATTGATGTATCCATGATTGTACCTGTCAATGGTGCAGTGGTACCAGGGCCTGAGAGGTCCACTGCACCCCAATTATGGCTACGATTTACTGCGTATATGGGTGTAGGGAGGGCATTTTCACTTCTGGTATTACGGCCCACGATACCAAGTCTGTGTGGCTGTTGGTGAGATGCTGCCAATGATCCATTGAGGGCTCTCACCTTTACAGTTCTTGGGCACCACCCCAGCAAATGGCGAGTCCAGCGTAGCCTCAAAAATACCGAAGACACAAGCACTTTGGTAATTTGTATGTAGGTTTTCTCAGGACTTATAATAAAGTAAGAATCGATCTATTGAGTGTGGTGGTTTGTGGGAAAGGTGGTGCCCTCACAGGTACAACTACATCTTTCAGACGGTGGGAAAACTAATATGTGGCTGTGGATGCAGGCTTCCTTATCTCCAGCCATAGGTCTTTCTGGAGAGCCAAAACCAGATCAGCTATCCACACTATTGAATAAAAAATGTAAACAACTCAAAAACAGACATCTGAGAGTGAAGTCGAACCATAGAGGATTCATAGCATCAGAGTCTGGTACGGACACTCGCAACTCATGGCCACAAGGTAGTTCCAAAACACTTTACAAAAATATATAATATGACCACAGGGTGGCAGCAGTGTACAAAGGATTTACTGCATCAGTTCCCAAGCTGCAAAGTCAACGTTTTAAGTAGGAAACATGCAAACCCTGGTAGAGCTCGGAGCTAGTCCAATGAGTAACTGTCACCCATTCACCAAAGCAAACTGTTTTACAAACTTGAATGTGTTCACTGCATTAGTAAAAAAAAAAATTTAAAACTTGCAAGTCACACTTTTACTTCTGACTACAGTCACCAAGCCAGCTGGCTGTTAGCTAAGAATGGTGCTTTACAAATTATTGATCGTAGTGTTCAAAGCAATAAATGTATGTTATGGATGGGGGCAGGGGCTTCACACAAGGAGTTATTCAGGTAGGGGATAGGATCTTCATTCCATCTTTGGCCCTTAGGTTACAGTCACATCAGTTGTGTCCTGCCAGGGAGTCATTCCACCCCTCACCAACTGTACTTAACTCTCAGACTTAACCCAGCACATAGAAGCCAACATTTCATGACATCCCTCAGTACTCACTCTCAACATTCTACAGCATGTCCACTCAGGCAAGCATTCACAGGCACATCACATCTATCCCGGCTCTAAACTCTACTAAACATACAAGAAATCAAGAACACAAACCTAACACAACTAATGCACAAAGAAAAGAAAAAAAGATTACTAATCTACTATTAACCTCTAATCTTGGGTTCTGGAGTAGCGTGCCACTCACTGAAAAGCGCTTCAACACCTCTTCAAGGGTAGTAAGCACTATATAAGTAGAATTTACATCACCCTCTTTCCTTACACACAAGACAAACCAGATGCATACACAGGCACATCATGTCACTACAGCATCACCTTTCCTTACACATAGGATAATCCAGACATGCCATGTCACTACGTTGCCTGCTACCCAATTTACTCTTCCTGAATCCTGAGCAGATACTTCTCAGCTGGTACCCCACATGCAGCCAACCTTAATCTCCTGGTCACATCCAAACCTCCACTTGTGACTTCAGGGTTCAAAAACCTGCTATTCACGAGGACCCCTGCACTAGGACTCTCAACTGAAATGTATTTTATTTATTTGCAGTTTTATTTTGTGTGAATGTGACCTGAGTGCAAGGCCGGACTGGCCTTACTGGGCATCGGGCGATTCACTGGGAGGCTGCAAGAGTGGGGGCTGATTTTGCAGCGGTGGGGTCCGGTTTTGCAGCACTGTTGCAATATCGGCAGCAGTAAAAAAAAAAAGTAGCAAGCAAGCGTTTGCAGCCTCCCCAGGGGCTGGTTCGAGAAAATTGCCAGGGCCGCTTTTGGTTCCCAGTCCGGCTCTGCCTGAGGGCATTAGAGCCCTTAACAACAGCCCTGAACGTTTGTAGCAGAAGAGGAACAAGCATAAGAGATAATACGCCCATAATCCGTACAGTATGGTCAGTTCAAGGCTGATTAGGTGATGTAGTTTGAAACAGTCATTAACCAAAATGTCTTTGGACTAGGATGGATTTTAGTTCCTTTTTAAAGGTAGCAAGACATAGGGTCCTGCATAAACCAGGTATGAGAGAGTCCCATATCATTGTTCGACTGCCAGAAAAGTATTGCTTCATATACCATTCTTGCTTGAAAGTGGGAGGTTCAAAGAGGAGGGATCCTACATTCCTCTACCCAGTGCTTAATTTGAGCCGGTGCTTTCCGGTGCTCAGCACCGGCACTTAATTGGTTTCCGGTGCTGGGCACCGGCACCTAACTGTTCTAAGTATGGTGTTGACAGTCTACCACATGGTGGCGCTGCTCATCTAATTTAGAGATGAGCAGAACAACGGATGTTTAAGAATACAATATACATTAAAATAGTGCTAAAACCTGCCTCCCCAGCCATTCCTTTAGCTGTGGGGACCTGGAATAATCTGAACTGTCGCATTTACATGCGAGAGAGATGGTTAGTAGTTGTTTTGGCAGCGATGACAAGGGCGATGTGTGGTGCAAGCTGCAGTGGCCTCCTGGTCAGAGCCCTGGCACTTAATATTTTACAAATTAAGCACTGCCTCTACCCCTTTGGGCACCCCAGATTATCAGTTTCGCAGCCATGCAGGTGGAGATATGTAAGGCTTTATGAGTGATATACATGATCTTTTTGAGTGTAAAGAGTTAATAGGACAGGAGAGATGTGATCAAATTTCTTGTTCCTAGAAACAAAGTGGGTGTCCCCATGGAGCACAGCTCTAAGGGAGACCAGATGAACCTTTGGGAGATCAACCAGAAGAGTGTTTCCATAGTCTAGTTTGGACTAAACTAGCGCCAGACTACAGATCTGAAGTCTGGATCATGGATAAAACGCCTGAGGCCCCAAAGTAGCCTTAGTTGGTACTGTTTGTTATTGGCCACAGCAGAGAATTGCCTCTGCGCTTTAAGATGGTTGTTGAGGATGAATCTCAAGGGTTCGCATTATTCACAATGTCCATTTTGAAATTGAAGTGAGAGCATGTGCCAATCCATGCTTGGACAGGAAGGCAGGATTTTTTTGGGAGAGATTACTTGGAATTCTATTTTTGTGGGGTTCAATTTCAGATAGCAGTTTGACATCCACTTTTGAATTCTACCAAAGTTTTGGGGAGCAGGAAGAGGAAGTTTTCATTCAGAGAGGAAGTCTTCAGATAAATCTGGGTATCACACGCATACTGATAATACAGTGTACCAGAGTTTTTAACTGGTTCCACATAGAGGTTGAAAAGAATAGGGAACAGAATAAAGCCCTGTGGAGGCTCCCCTCGCTAGAAACAGAGCTCTGTCATTTGACTAAATGAAGGGGTTTGATAGGCAGGCTGAAAACCAGTTTAGAATTGTACCCTTGAAGCTCATTTGTTCCTTCAAGATGGCTACCACTGAGCTATGTTTGACTGTACTAAACAGGGCAGAGAGACTTAAAAGCATGTAGGCAGGCGTTACCCAAGTCCAGCATTCGGAGTGCATCATCATCACATAAAAAAGGGCAGTCTAGCCCCTGTGGCCTGTCTAAATTCAGATTGGAGATCACTGAGAAGGTCTTTACGTCTGGATATGAAGACAGAGTTGGGAAGATACACAGCGTTCAATCATCATTCAAAGGAAGGGAAGGGAAGAATAGTGACAGGTCGCAAATTGTTTAAGTCGCTGGTACTTGCTGACGTTTTTTCCAAGAGGTAAGAACTTGGCCACTGTTCAGACAGCTGGAGAAAATACCATGCAAAAGTGATGAGTTCACCAGAGCGACCTAATAAGGTAGCAAATGTTTTGCAAGTTTCTTGCTGATGTACCAAACCGCAGCGTAGTTGAAGTGGTTTGATCATTTTACTCTGGCAATAGTTTCAAGAAGCTCTGTTCCCAATATTTTGTGAAATGGGACCAGGTCTACTGCACCTTGCAGATTAACTTGTGGTCATCAGGGTTAATACATTTTGGTGGAGGGGAAAGCCTAATCGACTTTACTTTATAAAAAAAACAGTTCACAAAGTCTTCACACTTGTTTTCAGAGGCATAGATCGTGCTGTTGGAACATGGGTTATTTGATCAATTCAAAGAGAGGTTTTGGGCGATTCGTGGATGCATCCAGATGTGATTTGATGTGTGATGACTGAGCTCCGATGATATAAGATTCGTCTGGCAACCGTAATATAATTCATATTAGAAGGGTGGGTGGTTGTTGCCAAGGGTTTTTGATCTTTCTTCGAACTTTTTTTTTCATGTTAAATATCTTTTGAGAACTAAGGAAGTGAAGGTGTAGTCTTTGCTTGCTCTTCAATGGAGCAAATTCCTCATTCAGGTCCATCATGAAACTGTTGTATTCATCGATCATGATGTTAAAGTCTGGCTGTGATCCGGGGTTGGGGGGAAGCAACAATGAACCCTGGAAGCAAGAGTGCTAATTTCTATGTTCTTTGTGTTGCAAAACCATACCATCTCTTGTAGGTTGGCCTGATTTTTTCTTGTTGGCATAGGCCATCGTGAATGGAATCTGAAGATGATCATAACACTTCCCTGGGCTTAATTCCACCTGAAATGTTTCTCTTCACAAAAAACACTATGATAGTTGCCCATAACGCTAGTGAAGCAATACTTCAGCCGATTAGTCTATGAAATGCCACTGTGACAATATACCATCCCTGCAACCAGTTGGTGAAATACTCACAGACAGTGGTGTCAGCGCATGGAACACCTGCAAAACGGAACCAAGGTCTGATACCAGCCCTTGGAACATGCCGCGCAGTTCATTTAGGCCTTTTATGCTATGCTAACTTTCACCCTGGGTCGTCAGTCCAAGAAGTACCCCAACCCATGAGTTCATGAGCCTAAGTAACTCTAAAATACTGTACAAGGAATATTAAAATAACACCTGCCACAGATCCTGTTGAGATGGCGTAGATGTCAGGCAGTGTTGGATTCTGTGTTTCTTCCTTGCATAGTAGGTATTAACAGTTAGAAGTACTTCAGCAGACTGAAACTAAATCTCAGTAAAAACAAACCTGCATTCTTTAATCAGCTTGCAGTCCTGCAATTTGACCATCATAGGCCAAATTCAACAGGAAAGTGTCCTCTGCCTAAGGCAGTAACAAAGAAACTAGGATTCATAATTGATGACCATAAACCTCTGAATCTTTAAGGCCTGTGATATCACCCAGGCCTGATTTAACCATCTAAAAGCAAGCATTAAAGGGACTGGTCTACCATTTCCAAGGGTCATCAGATGACTGTAGCCTTCACAGTTTGTTGAACATAGCTTAATCAGTGGAATAGTTTGTGCCTTGGTAAATCTTTCCAAAGTTTTGCAGGTGCAACAGAAAATTCACGACCCCCGTAGAGGTCTGCTGAAACTTGGACACTGAAACGAGAAAGGCGTTCTCAGAATGAAGCCTACACCTAGGAAAGTAAAGCATAAATCTCCACGGTAATGAACTGAAATGCAGGCTCAAAAAACCTTATGAACAAGAGCGATATTTGAACATAACTCTCTGCTTGACTGGAAACAAATGAAATAGCTTCAAGGCTGAAGTGATCTAATGTGAATTCCTCAAGCCCGGAGTCAACTTTTTCAGCAGAATTTTACACCAGTTGCAATTTCTTTTTTATCTTTTCAGGGGAAAACAACAGAATTGCATTACAATAGTCCAATCTGGTTGGGATGAAAGCATTCGAGATTTGGACTTTGTGTGAGGAAGTAATTTGGTGTATAATGCGTTTCAAGGTACACAGTTGGTACATAACATTAACCTGGCTCTCTGTTTGCCTGTCACGCACTCGCTTTGGAACATCAGAAGGAAGCACTGTTTTTTTGTAGCTGAATAGATCTGAGAACTTATGACCAAGGAATGGATCCAAATATGGAGCAATGGGCAAAGACAGTTTGGGTCTTATTTACAAGCCCATTGCGCCGCCGGTGCATCACTTTTTTTGACGCACCAGTGGCGCAATGGGCTTGCCCATATTTACATGGCTGGGTAAAGTCACCCTTTATAACTTTTCATGGCCTTGTAAATATGGGCCCCTTTCATGCATTGCTCTGTGTGAAAAGGGCATTCTATGTGTTCCCATGCAACATCCATGGAACTTGACGCATTCCCAGATTTACAACAGTTTGTAAAACTGGGGATGCGTCACAATCCTACGCCTTCCCAGGGGAGGCGTAGGAATGTCGCAACGAGGAAAAATAATTTTATTTCTCCTAGTTTTTTTCCCCTTTCCATGCCTGCTGCAGTGCAGCATGCATAGAAAAGAGGAAAATGCCATTAATGATTGTTTCATATCGCAGGCACCCTTGCAAAATGAGGCAAGGGTGCCTGCACTGGTGATGGCAGCTAATTATGCGCCAGTGCAGGGGAAAGCACAGGGATGCGTTCTATTGCTGTTAATACGACGCATCCCTGTGCTTTAAAAATGACGCGGCACGGCGCAGCCAAATGGCTTGCGGCACTGTGTCATTTTCTTGTAGATGAAGCCCTTTGTTTTTACTTCGCTCATTTACCATGACATCATCATTTCTGGGACTGCAGACAGTGGAAATTCCTCTGGAAGCTTTGACAAATATTTCTTGCTTCATATGTAAACCTTAAGTGAAACACCTGTTGGCTGTGTACCTCGGTATAAGAAGGGGCAAGGTTGCCCAGAATATATGCTCTTAGTCGATCTCATGGGTCGAAAACACTTGTTAAAAAAATATAAAAAGTATCACAAATTCTCACCAGATTATTGTGCAGTGATACCATGTAAAATGTGCAAACTCGGCTCCTACATTTTTAAGAGATCTGTTGAACCCAAAACGTGAGCAAGATCTTACCGTTCAGCATGGGCATGATGCCAACCTGCAGCATGGTCTTCAAAGGACCCTGGAGAGGGATGAGCTGCAAAAGAAGAAGAGACAGTCTATTGCTTTTGATTCAGGATGAAAAGATTGGACCCTCACACTACCTACGTACACCAGCCCCATCAAGCTGATGTGCCCTGGGACACCGTACATTCTTCCGTATGACAACACTCTACCTATTCTGGAACATTGCTCGCTTGAGTTTATAATGCTCTATTATTCTCCGTAATCCAGGGACTGACTGTCGAGGAACTCTATGTAAGTCAATATAAAATGGGCTCTCAAACTATGCATGTCACTAAATACAGATCACTGGAATACCCTCATCATGTCCTGTCAATTTGAAATAATCTTTATTAAATTTTCACTCCTGACAATACATGTGAATGATCAGATACACACACGCACCATAATTTGGGAGAGCGCGTATTATTCCAAGACTGTAAGAAGCAAAGATGCCGTTGACTAAGGTCCACTGTGGCTTGGCTAGGTTAACTTTTTTAATAGTTCATGGGCTACCAGGCACCACTGCGGATAGCAGAAGTTTGATGGTTTGAGATATGAAGCTGAGACTTTCAACATTGATAATCTCTTTCAGTTTCTACAATGGGAGTCCAATGGGGGCCCCTTGGTCCAGTATGTAGATATAGAGAAGGGTTGCTGGTGCTTGCATACAGACTTAGTAAATTTTAGTTCCTTGTTGGCCTGAATTCTGGTCCATGTTGTCAGCTGGCTCTGGTGTGGTGCCATTGACCATGAGACATTGGGTTTCTAGATTGTCTTTTTTGCCTTCTGTTTTCTGTGGGCGGGAATGCCTTCTAGTATGGAACAAAGCCCTGTCAATTCCAGTAGTGGCTGGCAGGGACTGAGGGTGGAGAGGCGGGAGGAGGGGAGGGGGTAGGTGGGGGGGGGGGGAACCAAATAAAAAATAAAAAATACCACTTACCTCTTCCGGCGAGTCCCGGAACCAGGGAGCACCCAGGCTCCCCATGGCCACTCACAACGATGCAATGCAGCGTTGTGATTTGTCTGAGCACTGTGGATCGACGCTCAGATGGGAACTGGGGGCCTGGGCATTTTCCCCACCAGGCTGTGTAATGCAGTCTGGTGGGGAACATGCAAAGTGCGCAGGACTGTTTGGCCAGGGCAAGACCGCCGGCCAAGCAGTCTGCACGCTTGGAGTGTGCAAACCACTCCTCCCCCTGTGCTTCCAGCCCCGTCCCGCCCTTACCCAGCCCCAAACCTGCCAAAAATAAAATGATAATAACTACGTTATCATTTTATTTTTCCTGCTCAAAGAGCAGTGGGGCGATGCTCCTCCGCCTTAGCGGAGGAGCTGCCCCTGGCCAATTCTAAAATGCAGTGCATGTTTGTGTATAACGCTTGGTGCTCTGTGCACTGAATGAGTTATATCCACCTGTTATCGCCTTTTCTAAGAGTTTGCACATAACACAGCTCTGCCTCTTTGGAACCCCTCTGCCTCCTTGTGTTGGAAACATATCTGTCTGTGTACACTGTGACTCTCCTTGCCTGCTCTGAGACTCTCCGAAGACAAGTGTACTCTGTGATCTGCCTTGCCTGCTTGGACTGATATTGCCACCTGCGCTTGTGTCTCCTTCATGTGAGTGAGTTGTGTGTCAGAATATTGCATACAGAAATGCCACTTACCCTAAATAAATATTGTGTTCTAAATATTCACAGAATATTGGACCATTTGATTGTCTGCTATTAACGTCATTAGAGCAATATTTTTATAAACAGTATTTAGGTGCAATACATGAGTCAAACTATAGTCTGACAACCCTCCTCTGGTACCGTACCTGTCAGGGAACAACCAGGCTTTGGTGCCAAGATTGAAACTGTGCATGTTGAAGAATGCTGGGGGATCTGTTAGCCTGCTTTGCAATACCATCTACCTGACAGTCTAGGACTGCCTGCTCTGAAACTCAGTCTGTCTGGGTATGACAGAATTTCGTGCATGTTACTGAAGTTTGCCTGTCTGCTCTGTGATTACTCAGGCCAGTAAGCTTTGGAAACCCGGCTGCTTGCTTTCTCGCTGTCTGCATGCCTGTAAAGGCTGGGAGTTGCTCTGCTGGGTAATTCTGTATGTTATTGGACCCTGAGATTTTCTGGCCTTCTTCTTTAAGGCTAAACTTGCTAGTAAATGCTGGAATCCCCATGGCTTGAAGCTTTCTAAGTGTGCATGCTATGTCTGTGGCTCTCGGCTCCCAGATAAGCAATGGAAATTGACGTTGGTATTCTACCTGTGGACTCTCGAGATCTGAGACTGTGTGCTGAGGTGAATATGCCTGCTCTGGGATTCTGCATGCGGCAGTGCACTGGACTGGAACTCTACCTGCCTGTACTGCATTTCTTCATAATTCTTAATGTAAGGAATCTACAACCCTGATACTTGTCTTGCTATGTGAGCTTGAGTCCAGTAGGCCTAGTTTCTGGTTTGTGGTTCCTGCACACCAGTGTCTGCTAGGCTCCACACTGGATGCCAGACTGTTTTAGACTCTTCCAGGCTATATAAGAAATCTGCAGAAACAGGGGCTCCTGACCGTAGTTCTTGATGAGTCCAATCAGTTTGGAGCGGGTGCATCCCCCCATAGCTGCTATTGAGACCCAATAGCTTCTCCTGCTTATGCTGCAGCTTCCTGTACTTATTAACACTCATCTTGCTCTGTAAAATCTTGGGCGTTTGCTAGCTTGTATGTTAACTCTATCACTCTCAATTACTTAGCCAGTGATTTGCTGATTATTCCATTCCACAGAGTATGAGCCATAGTAAGAAACTAATTGTCGCTTCGTTCATTCACTCTAGCTCCCTTTGACTAGAATAATGTTATGTTATGTTAAGTAAACTTGTATAGCGCGCAGCTGCCCCAGCGAAGGGGCGTCCCGGCGCTGATAGCAGTGTCGGTAGAGAGTGGGGGCTAGACTTTAGGAAACAGGTGAGTTTTGATGGCCTTACGGAAGGATAACAGGCAATCTAAGCGGCGAGTCTGCACAGGGAGAGAGTTCCACAATTTAGCGGCCAGACAGCGAAAGGACCTGCCCCCCGCTCTAATGCGTTTCACCCGGGGGACAGTGGCCAGAAATTGCTCAGCAGAGCGTAGCTGGCGTACGGGAACATATGGAACCAGCAAATTAGATAGAATCTCAGGGGATGAGAGTTTTAGTATTTTGAAGGCCAGACAAAGTGCGTTGAATTCGATCCTCTTGGGGATGGGTAGCCAGTGAAGGCGACGCAAAGCACCCGACGTAGAACAGGTTCTTGGGAGCCTAAGCAGAACTCGAGCGGCTGCATTCTGGACTCGTTGAAGGCGATTCACTTCCGCCTTGTTGGCACTTAACAACAAAGAGTTAGCATAGTCCAGTCTTGACAAAATAGTTGCCTGTACTATCAGCTGATGTGTGGCTGGGTCAAAGAAACCCAATAAAGGCCTCAGACCCCGTAAGAGTCCAAAGCAGGTGCCAGCGATCTTTTTGGTGTGCTCCTGAAATCCAAGAGTGGAGTCGAGCCAGATCCCTAGATTCTTTACCACCAACTTAGGGGTGGGGGCGCAGCCCAAGGACACCGGCCACCACTGCATACTCCAGAGCCCCTTGTCGTTCCCCACCAACAACACTTCTGACTTGTTGGCGTTAAGCTGAAGGCGGATAATGACTTCCCTGGTCACTGTACCCATGCATATAACAGCCCACAGTGCAGTTTCCGGTCACACTGACTTCCTGGCTACAGTGACTTCTTAACTATTTTTCCACTGTGTTGCAATTCCATCGTTTTTTTATGTCCCTGTCTTCATAGCAGCCCATTGCCATGTGTTGTAAATCCTGAGAAGTCTTCGAACAGTGACTTACAAGCTACCTGTTTTCATGTGGTGACGCCATCGCTGTATTCGCCACAACTCTGCTTTCAATAGTGCTTTGTGTCTGATCAGGACTTCTCTATCTGCTTATGATTTTATGACTATGGCATCGGACTTCCAGACTAAAGCAAGGGATAGCTTTCTTACTCCCTGTTTTGCCCAGCTAGCCTCCTCTTTGCCTGCTGGTGTGTGAAAGGGATCACTGCCTGCCTATTAATAGGCACTAGAAATGCTTGTCTTTATCTGTATGTTATAAACTACAATGAGTTCTGTTAGGTGTCGCAATTTCTTTGCGTGAATAATAGGTGTTAGAAAGTCACACCTATATGAGAATATCAATGTATGTTCTCCAAGAAGCTGGGAGAGTGTGGGCCTATATTGACCATTATTCATCACCGCCACAGTACATCACCTAAATTAAACAACACACAACAACAGTTATAATTATTTAGTATATTGGAAGCCATATATCTAAATAATATGCACACATTTTCTTATTCATATCAGGCTGCCAAAAAACACAAAAATAAATCAAAAGGCGTGACTTAGTGATAAAGTTACACACAGTGAAAAAATAAGTTTGACATTACACAATGTAGACAAAGACTGATCTTAGCATGATATACACAGAAACATTATTTTAAAAAATGTCTGTTCTCTCGCATATACATAATTCAACAAACAGCCTATATCCTTACTGGCACTTCTTAAAGATGGTTGACTGAGAACATGAAACAATGGGATTGCGGTCAACGTTTCGACCCTATGTATATGTGTTAGTAGTTGGACATCACGGCGGGTCTTCCTCAGGACTAGAGGGATGTAGACAGAAACACAAATATGTGCATATTATTTAGATATTTGACTTCCAATATACTAAATAATTAGTAACATTGTATACCCAGGTTCGGAGGCACACAGGGTAACCCCATTGTGTTTGATGTCTTTATCTGTATGCCAAGACTAACGTTTTTTAACAATCTAGCACAAAGGAACTCTGTTTTCAGTCATGTAGCAGTGCTCTCTGCTTCTTCTTCACTTTTGTTTTAATGTTCCAAGGCCCAATGCTCTCTCCTTATCCAGTCAATAGGACTATGTTTATCTTAGAGAGTGCATGCTATGGTGTTCTCCTGCCAACTTTGTGCAGGAGCACCTGAACGGTTTTGTTTCGTGCTTGCTGCAGAAGCACCTATGCTACCCCTCTGCTTACTAGCCGCATGATCAATTGGGCATGTTCTTTGCCATTCCATCCGTACTTACAGCCAAAGACTCCAGCGCTGACAGATTAGAGTAGATTCGAAACCTGAAAGAGAGAAGAAAAAACCTCTTGTATTGGGCAAGGAGGGTGGTTGTATTTGTGACAAGCATATTTTTGCACAAGCAGTATCATGAATAAAATGGTGAGAATGCAGAAGCATGAGAGGAGTCTAACACAATGGTTATATTGGGGAGAGAAGCCTGATTTGTGCTGGGGAAGAGGAGGTTAGTTTGTGTTTGGGGAGTAGAAGACCACTTTGCACGGAGTAAGGAGAAGTTGGTTTGAGTTGGGAGGAATAAAGGTTAAAATAGAACAGTCTGGTTTGTGTGTGGGTGGTACTCCTGTTACCATGCTGGTTCCTGTGAGGCCTTTTCTGTGGGTCTTAGGACAGTCGTTGGCAGCGCTGGATTGGGAACAAAAATAGGCCCATGCACCATAAAAAAAAAGTGGCCCACATTTGTGGGTGTTCCTTTTTGCAAAACACTGCTTCGGTGTTATTATAAAAAGAAGGAGGGGGGTTTCTCTAAAAGAGGTATGCTTTCTTAACTTCACTGAGATAAAATAAAATGCGTATGTTGCCAGAAGTCTGTGCACGGATTAGTGCACAATGGTAAACCACACCTGAATATAAGTTAGGCCACTTCTGCTCAGGCCCCCTGCCCCTGCTCTGTCTGCATTCATTAATGGGCCGGTCCTAGTTAGAGACTGGGAATGACACCTCCGTCCCCTTGGTAAAAGGGAGGTAACAGTGGCCATCTGTGTCAGGAATGGCCGCTCAGGCCCCCACTGGGCCGCTGGCAGCATCTGAACAGCATAGACACAGCCCAAATCGGCCACCACGCTGGTCAACAAAAAGCAGCCCACAGCTGCAACTCAGATAATGGCCCATTGCCCGAGTTCCCGCTTTACCAATCCGACCCTGGTCGTTGTTTAGAGAGAGCAAACGTGGTGCATACTGCTATTTACCACCTATGGCTCGCTAACTCAGTTACAGTTGCGCTAGCATTGGACAATCAAATTACTTCCTTTAAAATATTGCCTCTCAAAAGGTAGCCAGGTTGACCAGTCAAGGCTTACTCCACAAAGTGGTACTAGGTTCAGAACTCAGATACTGTATGACATGGAAACCGCACAAGTTAAACTTGCAGACAGAGCTATGGCTTAAAATGGGTGTTTATTTACTTAAAAAATATAGGGAAGTTAAAATGAAGAGCAATTATAAAGTTCTAGCATCCTGAGGGGTCAAGATATTACCCCAAACACTTCTTTGGTGCTTATGCGGTAAGGGGCTTTTATTTCAATAACATGGTTATGTTAGGATCGTGAATCTCGTCAAGTGCACTTAAGACCACAAGCAGTTAATTTTCACTAAAAGTGCCTTTTGGGTCACTGCTGTAACTGTAACTGGTTATAACATCACTACAGTAAGGACTGTAGAGTCTTAAGCTGCTTCCTACAGAAGAGATAATCCTCAATAGGTCAGACCCCCATAGGACTTTTATTCCAAAACTAAAAAGCTGTATGTGGGGAAAAAGCAAATCCCAGATCAAACTTTATTTGTTCTTCGAAGGGCAGCAAACAGGCAGTCATTACTGGACGTGAGAGGGTCAAGAGATGAATAGCGGGAGGACCAAATGATAAGAAATGAAGGACCCTTCTCCTAAAAGTCCTGGTAATCAATGGCTAAGGCTTTAAGGCAGCTGTGGACCATCGTTAAGGGCGTAGGGGGCCCTCCCCTCCACCTTGTTCCGACGCAGGACTGGTGTCTGTCAGGCTGAGCAAAGGTCAGCCTGACAGACACTTTTCATGGTCTGGTCAAGCAGCCAGGCACCATGCATGTGCTAAATGCGCAGGCGCCTGGCTGCCCGAACCAAAATGTGCTGGGCTGAAGATTTCACAGTCTGGTGGGCATGACCTCCTCAGCCTGGCAAAGTCTTCTGTGAACCTCCCCCGCATGACGAGGGGGAGCATCAATGATAGACTTGGACCTTGGCTCTTCAGTTTTAAGCCCTGAAGTGTCCCGGGCCCAATGTCCATCAGTGACACTATCCCACTCTGTGATGAAATAAGGAAGCTCCTCCTCTTGTTGGCTGACTCTGACAAAGGGAGGATGCGGCAGGATCTTCCTTCCAAAACAACAGAGGCTACCATCCCGCCATCCAAAGATCACTGCTGCGGCCAGGTAAGTCTTTTTTTTATTTTTTATGTTGGTTGTGTGCATGTAGGAATGTTTGTGTATTTTGTGCGTGCATGCTGTAAATGGGTGTGTGCTTGTATATATGCTGGATGTATGTATGTACACGTGTGAAAGAGTGTGTGTGCGCGCTGGCCCCACCCCTGCTGCACATTACGGGACGCCACTGCTTTAAAGAGGACTCTGTGCTCCACTGGAAGCCAATGCCAGGACCTCAGTACTGGGGTGATATCCTGTCTCTGGGCTGCCTCGGTGGCCATTCTGCCTTATTTTGAATAATTTTCATACAGCATAGTATGTTGGTTTGTGTTGGAGGATCCTGGATTATGCCACGAAGAGGAAAGTGGTTAGATTGAAGACCTCAATTGTCTATTGTTTAGGAGAATAAACAGGTTTGTTTTGGGAAGAACGGTCAGGTTTGTGGAAGGAAACGGAAAAAAACCCATGTTTTTAGGGCTAGAAGGAAAAGTATGATTTGTCTTTAGAACGATTTCTGCGCAGAATTTTTTTTTATTTTTAACAGATGCAGCAGGATTGTGTTGGAACACAGCTTCATAAAGAGGAAGCAGAGACTGGTTTGTGTGAGTGGAGCGGATGTTGGTTTGTGATCATAGAAAGGCAACCGGATCGTGTTGTTAGACAGGGCCGGACTGGAAACCCAAACGAGCCTAGCCAATTTTGATGGACCAGCCCCCCAGCTGCTTTTTAGGTCTCGCAGACCTAGCGCGCATGCGCTCCTCGCTCTGCGAGGCTTATAGTAATCGAGAAGATTTCTGTAGTGGACTTGAAGCCACGCCCATCATTTTCATTGGCTGGCGTCATCCTTTATGCTAAACGCTGGCCTCCGATTGAAAATGAGGCTTTTTTGTTACCGCCCTGTCTCCTTTAGGCCCCGCCCATCCGGACTGGATCGTTTGCTTGCGGCCTTACACTGTCCTCGATAAGTAGTCGGTGAGCACTATTTTGTTTCACGCACACTGCTCAGCAGCATCCGCCGACAGCTTGTTTATTCTCGGGCACGGGTGTGAGTGAGACTGGCAGAGCTTGGCAGCCTTGAAAGGCGAGGCTCGGGTTTGAGTGTGTGCCTTGCTCGCTGAAGCCGCTTGCGGCGTGACTGGGCCCGAACCCGCCATCCCAGGAAACTCCGCATGCGAGTTGGAGACCGCCCGGCATTCCACCCGGGGGCGGAGAGCCGACAACCTTGCCCGTCGTCCCACCCGCCCGTCGCATCATTGTGCCCGCCATGAGGCGACGACCCCCCCTCCAACAATCTGATGGCACTGCGTCCTCATTTATCCCTCCTTCCCACATCCCACCTTGTTCTGCCACGGGCACCTCGGTGCCACAGACGCAGCAAAAAACACCGGCTGGGGCAACAAAACATTATGCCCAGCACCAATTTAATCACGGCGGCACATCATCCACTCGGAAACGTTACACTGCAATCCGAAAGCGCTTCATCTGCGCCCCCACATCAACGCGCCACCACAATTGCAGGCACCCAGTGTTTCCCTCACATTAACGGACTGGTGCCTCTATCCCCCCCACCCCATGGCGCCCCCGTGTGCAAAAGAATCTCGCCCTTGTAAAGAATGGCGCCAACCCCTGCTCTCGGGTTGCTGCGCCCTATAGTGCCTAGCGCCGCAACGGCCCTGCCCCCCTCCCTCCAGATGTGGGGGAACGCCCAATGGATCCTAACCAGCCAGACTCCATTCTTTTTATCTTTCCAAAAACCTCCTCCAGGGCAGCCTGGTTCCCGCCTTAGCCTTGTAATTAAACCCCTAACTGCTCTGTCTTAAGCTGGCAAAATAATGGCCCCCATGCTCATCCCTTCTGGCTACCCCCACTCCCGCGCTTTGTCTCCCTCCCACCCTCCCCCGATATTGAAGTGTTTTCATGCTGCCCATGTTGCGTCACCCCCGGACAAATACCTTCTTTGCGGTATTCTGGGAGACATATCAACCGCCCAGGCTCACATGATGTTGAACCACGCCCAGATTCAAACTTCACTCCCTTGCTCCAAAGTAGGCCGGTCCGAGCCTCGGGCCCCTCGCCTCCCCTTCTACCCTGCCATTGACTGCTATTGTCGTGCGTTACAACCTTGCGCTCCTGCGCCCACTTACAATTTGCGCAGCTCCTAAAATGGGCCTCCTGCGTCCCCTCTCGCTGCTCCCCCTTCCGAAACTCAGTGCATAACCCCCAGGCCAAAGACATCCTTTTTGGTAGTCTGAGGACATTGACCTATCTGCCCAGGATCACCGTATGTTAAGCCAATCTCCAGTCGGCCTCCCTGCCCATAGGCCACATCGCTTCCCTTTTAGTCTCTGCTATTACCTACTGTGGTCCAGCGGGCCCCATTGCCTACTCGCAAACCTACACTGAGCCTCCCGCCTCCCGAGATGCCATCCTCCCTCACGAGCGTTGCCCCTACATCCCCAACTAGCCTCTTCCCCCCCCCACTGTGTAGGGTAACCACCATTGCCCCCCCACCCCCATATCCATGCTATCCACGGGTATTTGACCGTTCTGCCTTATCCTCATCCTCTGCCCCACCGTATATCTTGCGCGTCGCTGCATGTTGGTGGCCAAAGCCCCGTACCCATCCCTCGCCTATCAATGGCACTTGAATTCCTGGCATTACATTCCCCCTACTCTGCCCTTTTGCAACCACCTTCAAACCAGCCTGCCCCCAAAACAACAATTCAGCCCTATAATTATCACCTATCGTTGCCACCTCTTCTGCATATTGCTCCATCCCTGCTGCCATGTCTACTTCGGTCGGGGGCTCCAGAGTCGGCAGCTCCGCGCATAGGGGCACCTCGCTTCCCCCTAGGGCCCCGCCATTGTCTACAGTTGCCTAGCGGGCCACACTGACCAACTCGTAACTCCCAAAAACTTATCCCGCCTCCCGAGGTACCGTCCTCCCTCACCAGCCCCCATCCCCGCCCTCAAGCCCTTCGCCTCGCCAACACCACACGCACCACACTTCACAGCAACCCGCCCGCACCTATCCTCTAGAATCAACACCCCCGTGCCCAGACCGATCCCCTTGCATGCCCAACCAAGCTCCAAGCCCGTGGCAAGCACCACCACTCCCGTCCTCCAACCCCCAACCCGCGCACCTCCCCCCACAGATCTCCTGCAAAGGAAGCTGGAAGACCCCGATTAGTGGTATGGGATATTTATTAAAGACTAGCTGGAATCCTGCCTGCCTCAACCGAGTGGCACTAGTATGCAAGAGGGCTCAAGTCAACTGATCCGGGTCTCCTAGCTATTGGCATTGTAAATGACAATGCCTTTTATTTATGTTTTTAAAACAAAAACAAAAATAAAATGCATTGTCATTTGCAATGTCAATAGCTCAAACTCGCGTAAATGCGAGACCCATTGCATTGCAAATGCTTGTTGTTACTGGGGAACGATATAGCAGCACCGCTGTAAAACCAGCCCCAGTAACAAAATCGGCCCCCACCCTTCCAGCCTCCCAGGGAAACGCCCGATGCCCGCTACGGCCAGTCCGGCTCTGTTGTTAGAAGAGGTTAATAAGTGTAATTGAAGGAGTGCATTCTAGCTTCTATTGGGGGGAGATAACTGATGTAAAGTTTCCTTTTAGATAGAATCTTGTTTTTCGTTTGGAAAAAAAGAGGGCACTTTTGTAATAAGTATACAAACCTGCATCGACCTCAGGTCAGGTTTAGATTTTGCCTGGAAACACATTTGAGTATGTGGTGGATCATTTGGTGATTTTTTTTTTCTTACCTCCTAATATCAAATACAACTCGAAGTACTTTTCCTTTAAGCGTCACCTTGGCATTTAGTCGCATTTCCTGCAAAGGAGATATTGTGAAAAGTGAATGTACTCTTCAAAAAAGTACATATTCTTTCTTGCGCTTACACCTTCTGTTCCCATTTCTATCTGCTTTCCACTCTTACTCTTGCTTATCCTCTTCCACCTCTTCACCTCACTATCTTTTCTTGGCTCATCTTTTGTGTATTAAGACTTTCAAAACATCTTGCTTACCTGTCACTGGCCAGGCCACTGTTACTAGAGCCCAAAGAAGTAAAAGCATCAGGCTGATTTCTTGTCCACAGCACAATAAACAAAATAACGGCAATTCTCTTATTCCGAGTCACACTAGAACAAGACTAGGAAGCGGCCCATTCTAGAGAGAGGTGAATAGGAAGTGGGCCATCCTATATACGGGAAACGAGGACGTGGGCCATGCCAGAGAGAAGTGACTAGGAAGTGGGCCGTGCCACAGGGAGGTGACTAGGAAGTGGGCCATGCTAGAGAGAAGTGACTAGGAAGTGGGCCATGCTAGAGAGAAGTGACTAGGAAGTGGGCCGTGCAACAGGGCAGTGACTAGGAAGTGGGCCATGCCAGAGAGAAGTGACTAGGAAGTGGGCCATGCTAGAGAGAAGTGACTAGGAAGTGGGCCATGCTAGAGAGAGGTGACTAGGACGTGGGCCATGCCAGAGAGAAGTGACTAGGAAGTGGGCCATGCTAGAGAGAAGTGACTAGGAAGTGGGCCATGCTAGAGAGAGGTGACTAGGAAGTGGGCCATGCCAGAGAGAAGTGACTAGGAAGTGGGCCATGCTAGAGAGAGGTGAATAGGAAGTGGGCCGTGCCGCATGGAAGTGACTAGGAAGTGGGCCACGCCAGAGAGAGGTGACTAGGAAGTGGGCCACGCCAGAGAGAGGTGACTAGGAAGTGGGCCATGCCAGAGAGAGGTGACTAGGAAGTGGGCCGTGTTAGAGGTGAATAAGAACTGGGCCAAGCTAGAGAGCCGTGACTAAGAACTGAGCTATGATAGTAAGAGGTGACCCGGGTGATGGTATCACAGAATGGTGACAAGGAGTTTGAGCTATGCCGGTGATCATTATATACAAGAGGGCTGCAATGCAGAATTTATGAAGATTTGACAACTGTCCTTGCGCTTGACTGCTGAGTTGAGAGATGGAGTGTATCACAGAGGGGACTTTAGAGACAGAAAGTAGCTTAAGGCTGTTTCTAAGCAAGAGCAGATGGGCATATTGGTAGATGCACACTACCAGTTTAAGGCTATGTGGAAAGATCTGCACAAATGAATAAAGGGAAATGCTGTGAAACAAACTTAGGAACAATGGCATTAAGCAGGCTCTAGAATTGTAAGGAAAATGTCGCCCAAAGTTAGGGGGGAGGGGGGATTTCAAAGGCGAACTTGACTTTGAATCAATGGCAGCATTTAAGAGCTCTGCGGACAATCCTTCTTTATAGAATGAATCCTGAGAGTCAGAACATGGCACAGCAACACATGAGTTAGAGAATGGCACAGCAAGTTATTCCTTGTTTGAAGCCAGAAGCCAGGTCTGTGTCTTCCAATGCCCCTTCATTAACAGATTGTGAAAGCTTTGAACTCCTTACCATGGTCATGCTGGACAGCTGCACGGGTGGTAAGTCGCTGGGTACGAGGTAGATGTTCAGTGTGGAGGAGACGGTCACTGTAGTACCTGTAGGTTTGATAGTGAAGCGTGGGGGTGCTGATACCTCAAAAGAGAGTTGCATTGGTGCCTCGACAACAGCAGGATTCTATAAGAAAAAAATGAGGCAAGCTTGGTGACCAGATAAGGATCAACAATCATAGGTTTCAGTTAGAAACACAGAGTACCCATGCAAGAGAAAGTGGTACAAATGTAGAGTCAAAAAGTAATGCAACACAAGTCAATTACTGACTCAAATACTGACTGGTCTAATGGATTGTATTTAGATGGAAAGTGGGAGCCAGATGGTGCTTGAAAGAGAAGACAGGATGCATGATAAGTGATTTGAAATTCTAGTATTCAATGTTTTTGGAGGAGATGTAGAGTTAGCAACATATGGAAGAGGCGAGGAGGAGATTACAGCAATTACAAACACTTGAGGTGTTCTGGGCCAAATAAGAAAACAGTGATGGAGAATTGGGTGAAGGCGATGGAGTGCTTGACAGTCCATGCAAAAAGAGTCAACAAAAGAGGTGAAGGGAGTTGGCCAGTGGGTAGGGGAGAAGATAGCGCTCTGCAATATATATTTATAAACGTTGGCGTGTTCAACAGTAAGTGGAAGAGGTGTATGGGAAAGGTGTACTGGAGCTCTGTTGGGTGTAAGGAAGAGGTGATGGAGATGTGAGCAGTAACAGGATGAGGTAATGAAGAGCTCTCATCACTATATGGAAGAAATGATGGAGGCCTTTGCAGCATATGGAAGAGGTGGTGAATAGACAGCTTATGGAAGCAATGCGTTGGCTCTAGACCCTGCATAGAAGAGGTGGTGGTTTTCTGAACAGTGTATGGAAGTGGTCATGGAGCTCGGGACAGGGACAAGAGAAGGTAATAGAGAGCTGTGTAAGGTAGCAGAGCTCCATTCACTATTTGGTTGAAATGATGTAAGAGATAATGCAGAAACAGTGTATGGAATTGATACTGGAGCTGTTGTTTGTGTATGGAAGAGATGGTGGGGCTCTGAGCAGTGTATCCAAGAGACGATGGAACTCCAGACAGTTTTAAAAAGAGGGGAAGGACCGCTCTCTTGAGTGTCTGCTAAATATGAGGAGGGCTGTACATTGTACTGAAGAGGTGATGGGGAGCTCTGGACACTGTGACTAGAGGATGTAATGGAGAGAAGGAAAAGATGATGGAACTCTGGTTGTTTTATGGAAGAGGAGATGGAACTCTGAACAGTTTATGGCGACGTGATGACGATCTGGATAGATTATGGAAGAGGAGATGCACAATATGTCCATAGAAGATGGGGTAGAACTCTGGGCAGAACATCTAAGAGGTGATGGCGATCTGGACGAAATATAGAAGACGTGGCAGAGCTCTGGGCAAAGTAGGGAAAGGGAGGTGGAGAGTTCTGCACTGTGTGTGTAAAATATGATGAAAGCTGGACATTATATTGTATGGAGGAGGCAAAAGCGAACGCTGAACAGTGGACTGGAAGAGGATAGCAATGAAGCGCTGAAAATGTACTGAATGACAATATGAGGCCCTAGGCAGTGTGGAGGAATGGGATGAAAAGCTGGATACTAATTGAAATAGGGGACGATACATTAGCCATTGAAAAAGGCGAACCTCCTTGTCTCTATTGTATGTTAATAGTTCCTCACCAGCAGCATGACACTCCCAAAGGATGCGGTCCTCAGCAGCACTTCCAGATCCTTTGGCATCTGCATAATTGAAAAAATATGGTACAACACTAATGAACTTCTGTTGTAATTGTTGTTGTATTTCTGTACTTTTCATAGCACCATGAGCCCCAGACAGAAACATCTTTAGTACTGGTGTTATTCTCATTACGTCAAGGAATGGTGTACCTGATATCACCAGAGTATTATTTCCCACAGTTCGACAACTCCTGTGCCTGCATTGGGTTTTTATCCAGTGTCAATTGACTCCATAAAGTCGAACATCAGCTTTTCCTGACACCTGGTATCAAGCAGTGGCGTGTCAGAGCAATCGATTGGGAGGTGTTCGTATACTCATGTTTAACATTATTTCAGTATTATTACATGGTGCGTGTTGTAGTGTACTTTAGTAAACCTTACCTTGAGATTTGTGTATTTGCAAACCTTCTCCGGGACCATTGCCCGGTGATTTACTCCATGAGTGTTTTCCAGAGGAAAATATTGGTCAATTGGAAAAAAAAGTGTAGTTGCACACATGAAATCACAATTTATCATGTGCAATTGTGAACTATATGCAACTGCACATGCAAACATTTCTCCCCAGACTTTCTAGTACCACTTCACAAATGTTGCCCAGGAGAGCACCTGGAAACCTCTGACTGCCATAGGTGTCCAGGAGTACTCTGGGAAACCTCTGTGAAATCGTTGAATTCCGAAATATGCAGCCATGAGAACGCAGAGTTCCAATCATTGTCTCTGAATTGTACCACAGTATTGCCCCAGCTCTTACCCTAAACCTGACCATATGTATAACCCTTATCCTAAGGCTAATTTCAGCCTTAACACTATCTAATTAATGTTACAGTGCTATTTTTAAAAATGCTGATAACTTACATTGTGTCAGTGGTCTTTATTTCCTTCTTCATTATTACCAACTATGGGCCTTATTTACAACAAAATGACACAGTGCGGCGCCGCAAGGCATTTTGCTTTGCTGAGCTGCTTCATTTTAAAAGCACAGGGATGCGTCATATTTACAAAAATATGACGCATCCCTGTGCTTTCCCCTGCGCTGGCGCACGATTGGCTGCTGTGCGTCAATGCAGGCATCCTTGCACCATGGTGCAAGGGTGCCTGAGTTGCGGGTATGATTGTTTTTGTGACGGAAGGGACACCTTCCTGCACTTAACCAATCATTGATGGTGTTGTCCTCTTTCTATGTGTGCTGCAGAATGCAGCACGCATAGAAAGATGAAAAAACGAGGAGAAATACAAGTATTTCTCGTCGTTGTGCCTCCTTATGCCTCCCCTGGGGAGGCGTATCATTCTGAAGCATTCCCAGGTTTACAAAATGTTACAAATCTGGGAATGCGGCAGAATCCATGGGTGTTGCGTGGGAACACCCACAGCAACACCCATGGCACGCCCCTTTCGCGCAAAGAGATGCGTGAAAAGGGGTCCTATTTACAAGGCCATGAAAAGCCACACAGGGTGGCTTTGCGTGGCCTTGTAAATATTGGCTAGCACACTGCGCCGCCGGTGAGTCAAAAATAGTGTTCCACCGGCGGCGCAAAGGGCTTGTAAATAAATCCCTATATTTCTTAACTATCACGTCTTCACTTTGGATGCTTCTTTATGGTATTTCTTTACTATTGGTATTATTTTCGCACAATACCCCTCATTGTAAGTCGACAAATGAACCAAAAATCTGGCCTTGCTCAATGCAAATGTCTGGCGAGGACTGAATGCGAGTTTTTATTTGAATGACAGGCATCGCCAAACCAGGGCAGTCCCCACTTTCTCTCTTCCCAGTTTCATTAGGAAAGAAAACCAAGCAGCACCCTCCTAAACGAAGAGGTTTTTTTTACACAGTCTGTGGAAAGTAAAAATCAACATGTGTTTTTTCTCCTTCTAGTCAAAGCAGAGCATCAAATAGTAAATAGTGAAATAGTAAGTAATCAACTGCAAGCACAAATGGAGGAGCTATTCTTTTGCAATCTGTGTTTTTGACCTACTGGAACTACTAAATACCCCGTAGGGAGATTGTATTAGTGTTCAATGACAACTAATCGCCAGCCGTAACCTGACTAGACCTCTCTGTTGCATATGGCACGGATTGACCATTTCATCTTTGTCCATAGCCTTGAAAACTACATGGGGTTTAAGGGATCTGCCCTTGCTTGGGTGAAGCCATTCCTCCATATTCATACTCAGCAAGTAACAGGGGTGATTCCATCAGACACAAAGGCATTTTTTGTCAGTCTCGAAGGATCTTCTCTATCCCCAAGTGGACCTTGTTCGTGCATTAGAATTATCACACCATGATTATTGCAATTGTAGGTACTCAGAACCCGAAACAACCCCTCCTGCCAATTGCAACTAGCGACCCCGCCAGGCAGCAAGATTAGCATTAGGATTTAAAAAATAGGATACCATAACCTTTGAAATTTACCCAAACTGCCCATCAAAGAGAGGGTGATCTTCGAGATGCTTTGCATTACTCAAACAGCATGCTGGTTTCTGTTCACTAACTGCAAGCCCTCTCACCTGAGATGGAACTTTGAGTTTTAATTAGACAATATAGAGAAAAACTAAACAAACCAATGTTGCCCTCTTCACATAATATCAGGGCACAGAGCTTCCCAAGGATTCATTCAGAGTGCTGGCATCCCATTGGATCAGTCCAGAGAGCCCCCTGAGGCTTCCCAGTGTTGGCAGCTCATAATATCAACAGAATTCAGTGCTAATGGCTCATACTGTCAAGATATAGTGCAATCTGGGGTTTCAGAGTGCTGACATATCATAGTATCAAGGCGCATACCATAGAATCAAGGTGTAGTGTCGACTCAGTATTCAGAATCTGACATCTCATAGTATCAAGGTGTAGTGTCCACTCAGTATTCAGAACCTGACATTTCATAGAATCAAGGTGTAGTGCCCACTCAGTATTCAGAATCTGACATCTCATAGTATCAAGGTGTAGTGTCCACTCAGTATTCAGAACCTGACATTTCATAGTATCAAGGTGTAGTGTTCACTCAGTATTCAGAACCTGACATTTCATAGTATCAAGGTGTAGTGTTCACTCAGTATTCAGAATCTGACATCACATAGTATCAAGGTACAGAGCTATTTGAGGCTGCCATCACAGTGTCAGGCCACAAGGATTCCCATCGCCCTGGAGTCTTTGGGGCACATGCATCAAAGCTTTTTGCGATCGCAAATGGTGCGATTCGCAAAAATCGGTTGTTTGCGATCGCAAAATGGGCTTTTGCGATGCATCAAACAATTTGGCATGCGTAATTTCGGTAATAGCAATATTTTGCGATTTCCCAAATTGCGATTGCATTTAAGGAATCGCAATTTGCGATTCCTTAAATGCAATGCAAGAAGCACTTTCAGATAGCGATTTCGCTATTTGGGGCCGCAATTTACCGTGAAATAAAACAAAGCGGTATTTTGCAAAAACTAAAGTGCATTTTTCAAAGTTTCATGTCACACACACACATGCCCTTGGGGCATGTGTGTGCGCAACATGGGTGCACAGTACAATTTCAGGGTGCAACCGGGTGTCCTTTGACACCCTTGCACCCTTGAAATTGCATGCGCAATTTGCGAGTACCAATTGGGACTCGCAATTTGCGCATGTACTTTCCCATTCATTCCTATGGGCCTGTAGGCCCATAGGAATGAATGGGAAGCCATTTTTAATTGCGACTCGCAATTTGCGAGTCGCAATTAAGGAATGTATAGGAATCGCTATTTTTTATAGCGATTCCTACATGCATAGGCTTTGCGAGTCCTTAATTGTGATTCCTTAATAATCGCAATTAGGGACTCGCAAAATCCTACCTTGATGCATGTGCCTGTTAGCATCTTAAAGGATGATGTTATAGACCTTTCTCTATCCTGGGAGTGTTATAGTTTTATAATATCGGGGCACATAGCCACCTGTAAGCTGCACTGTACATCCTTTACAGAATTATGCCCCATCCCAGCTTACTCACCCTCTCACCAGAGATGTCGAGCCGCAGCACCCCGGCTTTGTAATAGGCATACATCCCAGAATCAAAGAAATATTCAGACAGTGCTACATATACCATCCTCTGGTCATCTTTTAAAACAGGGTAGATGGCCTGGTTGGGGATGGTGTCGTTCTCATTGGGGAGATGGAAGAACATTCCCTGGGGAGCAGAATATGAGATGGGGGTCAGGCACCATCAGCGACATATGCAAAACAAAAGAGAGAACTAGAACAGCGTGCTGAAGTAAAAGGTAGGAGTTATGTATCCGGCGAGATGGCAGTGTGTAGAATGAGAAGTGCTAAATACCCTTCTACCTCTGAGATCTTTTCAAGGAAAGCAGCGTGAATCTGGTGATCTGGTCGTGTGTTCACACTAGCTGTATAGATTCCTGGTTCAAATAAATAGGAATAGATCAAACCTAATAGACACAGGCAACCTGTCCTCTGATTCTTAAATCATCTTGCCACTTACAATGTGGTGAAATCCATGCAGTGAAATCTGTGTCAAAAGAAAGTCCTTCTACATGATTTGGTAAAAGACTAGCACTACCATGTTCCTAACTCTATGGAGCAGCTGTATGTCCCTAATTAGTTGGTTGAGTCTGCCTCGAACAACCTGATGCATCCTGCCTCCAAGGATAAGGAGCAGCCGGTCCTTCATGACCAGGAACAGTCTGATTACAATGTGCTGGAGGAGTCTGTACCTAGCAACCAAGAGAATCCCGCCCATAAGAAAATCCAATGTACCTATAACAACCAACAGCAACTTGTCTCTAATGGTGTATAGCAGCTTGTAAATTATGTCCAGAGACAATTAGTGCCTACTGACTTCAAAAAAACCTGTTCCTAAGAACCAGTAACTTACACCTTCTGATTTGTAACTTTATGGTCAAATTACTCTTATCCTCAACATGAACCTTCCCTGGAGATTCCAGGATCTTACCTTGAAATCCATCTCCAGACTATCTTTAGTCACAACGGGGTCATTCAGGAGTGAGTAATCGATACCAATGTAATCATCCACAGGATTCCTCACTGTTCAAAAAGAGAGATTCTCAATTAATTGGCCCTTCATCCCAGGAAAAAGACATGAGTCTATGACAAATCGCACAGGTCCACCAAGGAAAGAGTAATTTCCACCGTTCCCTCAACCATGGCATTAACTAAGAGCACGATCGATTCATTAGGATTGTTATGCACTTAGGCTAATATTCTGTCTATAAGTTAATACTATCATGCAGCGACGTAGCTAAGATCAGTACAGTCCTTGAGGCTTGCGGCTAGGACAGGTTTATGGATTCTCACACAGAGTCCAGTATGATAGTAAGTCTCATTGGCGGGACTGACTTACCTGGCACAGTGTCCAGCAGAGAGTTCAACAGCACCATTCCAGCATGGTTGAGGGCAGGACAAATCTGCAATGAAAACACAGTGTCATGAATCCATGATACAGCAGAGCAAAAGGGGAACAAGTGATAGCTCAATACTGGGAATTGAGACAGCACCATTTCTCAGCACGTTTTGTGTATTTCAAGTGCAATATCGCTATTTGGGAATGCACGCAACGCCCTCTCCACAGCTATAGAAGACAATACAGTTGGACCAGAAAGGGCTTCATCACAGCAGGTCCATGCATCAGCTCACGCAGGTGCTGGCATTTGTGAATTGCTTCTGCTTTCTGATTTGTTAGTGAATAGCGGTGGCCACTCTGTAGTTAGGGTTACCAGAGATTGGAATTCCTTGACGTTTTGTCTCTTAATAACTTTACACCAGTTTGATGAATCTCCGCAAAACTTTCCAGACCTATTCTTCCTTCTACATTGGCAGATGATCGCAAGTTTCACGGTGATAGGTCAAAGGGGCGCAAAGAAAAAAAGGGGGTACCAAAACGCGTTTTTTCCCCAATGCATTTTCTATAGACTTTTTGTATTGACATAGCAGCCAAACAGCCAGTTGGACTTGGTTGAAATTTGGTAGAATTATACATTATGGTGTGCAGATGATCCATTCTGAGGTTAGAGGTAAGTATTTTCTTAGGTATAAGGGCACACACCTGTCGTCGCAGTAGTTTTGGGGTAATTTTGCAAAACTACAGTAGTACATGCCAAAGACAATACATTCTATCATTGGCTAATGACTTCCTTTACAAAAGTCAAAGTCAGGCATGTTGTTTTTAATGCAATTTGGCTGTGTTCTGGGCTAGGGTGTAAAATACAGGTAAATAGTAGGTTTTAGAATTTTTCCTACCTTTTACCATTTAATTAAAGTAGCAATAGGTAGAAGAAAATAATTATAATGTTTAATACTTTGGAAAAAAACAATTACAGAGTACCGCAGTACTGCCTTGGAAGTACTGCGGTACTACAAAAATAAATATCACTACACCATAAATCTTTTAACAAGATATAGAAAAAGAAAAATAATTGTCTAGGCGTATTAACACTTTAATAAAGTGGTAATAGGTAGGGGAAAAGGAAAAACACCTACTAGCTACCTATATATAAGACCCTAACCCAAAATACAGCCAAACTGTGCGAAAAATGATATAATGCCTTCCCATCGGCATGCACCATGGTATACCACAAAAGCACTGCTGTATACTATGGCACAATGTGTCACTAACAACTAGATTTACTATTGAATTGCTTTACCCTTGCGTCACACATGGTTTTGCATGGCCAACACAATACTTAAGAGAGGTTTACAAAACAACGTAAGGCCGCCATGCATGGCCCTGCGTTGGTTCATAAAACTGGATAAACACAAGGCGGCACAAATTGCTATCTTGCGATACTTTTCAAGCCATATTCTGCATTCTTCCTAATTACATTTATATCTGTATGCCACTCCATTCCATGCCACTCCACTCCACTGTATGCTATTCCACTGTGCGACACTCCACTGCACACCACTGCACTCTACGCACTACACTCTATGCCACTCCATTGTACGTCACTACAGTATACACTATTCAACTTTACGCCTCTAAATGTAGGCAACTACAGTATATGCCACTACACTCTAAGCTGTTCCACTGTATACACCTCCACTCTACTCCACTCAACTGTATGGTATTCTACTCTACCCCACTCCTGTTTACGTCATTGCAATGTACACCACACAACTCTACGCCACTTCACAGTACGCAACTCCACTCTACGCCATTACACTGTATGCAACTCCACTGTATGGTATTCCACTTTATCCCACTCAACTGTACACCACTCCAGTCTATGCCACTCCACTGCACGCTACTCCAGTATACGGTATTCCACTTTATGCCACTCCACTGTACGACCACTCCAATCTACGCTATTCTACTGCATGCTACTTCACTGTAGCCCACTCCACTGTACGCTAAACCACTGTATGCCACTCCACTCTAGGCCAACCCACAGTACGCTATTCCACTGTATGCCACTCCACTGTATGCTACTTCAGTGTACAATACGCCAATCTATGCCACTTCATTGTACGCTATTGCATTGGACACCATTCCACCCTACGCCCCTCCATTCTACCCTACTGTACTGTATGGCATTTCAGTCTATGCCAGTCCACTGTACACTACTCCACTTTGCGCTATTCCACTGTACCCCACCCCACTCCACTCCACGCTATTACACTGTACGCAACTCCACTCTACGCCATTCAACTGTTATTTCACTCTACCCCACTCCACTGTATGCCACTGCAGTCTACACCACTCCATTCTACACTATTAAACTGTATGCAACTCCACTCTATGCCACTCCACTGTATGTTATTCCACTCTACCCCACTCCACTGTATACCACTGCAGTGTACGCCACTCCACTGTATGCCACTGCACTGTATGCTACTCCACTATACGCTATTCCACTCTACGCCACTGCACTGAACACTACTCCACTCTACGCTATTCCAATGTATGCCACTCAACTCTACACCACCCCATTCTGCGCTATTCCATTGGCCAACACTCTACTCAATGCCACTTCACTGTATTATATTTCACTCTACCCCCACTACCGTGTACGCCACTCCAGTGTATGCTACTCCTTTCTGTGCCACTCCACTGTATGCTACAGCACTATACACTATTCCACTGTATGCCACTCCACTCTGCACTTCTCCACTCTAAGCTATTCCACTCTACACCACTGCACTGAACGCCATTCCACTGTACGACATTCCAGTGTATGCCACTACACTCTACGATACTCCACTTTTCACTATTTCACTGTATGCCACTCCATTAAACAGTACTCCACTCTACACCACTCCAGTGAACCCACTCCAATATACACTACTCAATTCCACGCTATTCCAGTGGACAATACTCAACTCTGCCACCCCATTGTATTATATTTCACTCTATCCCACTCCAGTGTATGCCACTTCAGTGTACAGAACTCCATTGTATGTAACTGCACTATACTTTATTCCACTGTATGCCACTCCACTCTTTGACAATCCACTGTACACTATACGACAGTATTCCACTCCGCTGTACACTACTGAACTCTATGCCAGTCCACTGTATGCCACTCTACTCTACCCGACTACATTGTACGATATTTCATTGTATGCCACACCACTGGACATCACTCCGCTGTATGCTATTCCACTCTACCCCACTCCACTGTATGCTATTGCAGTCTACCCACTCCATTGTATGTATGCCACTCTAGTGTACACCATTCCACTCTATGCCACTCAATTGTACGCTATTCCATTGGACGCCTCTCTAGTCTATGGCCACTGTATTCTATTCCACTCTACCCCACTAGACTGTAGTCTACCCCACTAGACTGTACATCACTCCAGTCTACGGCACTACACTGTACGCCTGTGCACTCTATACTACTCTACTATATGCTATTCCACTCTACGACACTCCACTGTACTGTACTCCACTGCACTCACAACTGTGTATGCCACTCCACTTATGTCACTCCACTGTAGGACTCTCTGCTCCACTCTATATACCTCCACTCTATGAAACTCTACTACACTTTATGGTGCTCTACAACACTCTACTCCACTCTATCCCCATACACTCCACTGTCCAACTTTAGACTCCACTCTATACCTGGACACTCCATTGTACAACACTCTGTTCTACTATCTGACACTTTTGAATACTTTTTCGAAACAGCACTCCACTCTAATATATGAGACGCCACTCCAATTTATAATAATGAAATGAAATTGTAATTTATAAAGCGCACTACTACCCGTGGGTGTCTAGGCGCTAGAACCATCTGGCAGATAAAGAGAGTAAAGACAATAGTTTAACCAAACATAAGAGTGAAAGGAGCCGGTGAAAACAGACATGAAAAGAAAAAAAAACCCTATTAATTGTTGAACAACCATGTTTTGAGAGCCTTGCAAAAGGTAAGTAGGTTGTTGATACATTTTATCTTGAGGGGCATTGAGTTACAAAGTTTGGCAGTAGCCACTGCAAAACTCCTGCCTCCCCAAGTGACTTTCCTAACTTTTGGTACAACCAAATTAGCCAGAGAGGATGATCTTAATGTTCTGGTTGGGGTGTACCATTGAAAAAGCTGGCAAATAGATTCCAGTCCCTCAAGATGAAGGGCCTAAAAAGGCTATATATAGGGTTTTGAAAATCATCTGCTTTTTCACCGGAAGCCAGTGGAGGGAAGACAGAGATTGGGAGACCGACTGATGTTTTGGTATCCCAAGAAGTAGTCTGGTTGCAGCATTTTGGACCATCTGGAGCTTATGCAGTGCTTTCTTGTGGGCGGTAAAAAACAGCCCATTGCAATAATCAATTTTTGAAAAAACAAGAGCAGCGATCACTGCTTTACGCAGATCAGTGGGATGAAGGGAAAGACTTTCCTGAGTGACTTGAACAGGAAAAAGCAGGAGGAGGTGATAGCATTAGCATGTCCCAGAAATGAAAGTTTCTTGTCAAATTGGACTCCCAGGTTTTTCACTTTAGGGACAGAAATCGGGAGAACACCCATTTCCAGCAGCCACCATTTGGGAGACCAGAAAGATGGACGATTGCCTAAAAGAAGAACCTCGGTTTTGTCTGAATTTAACTTCAGACAGTTATTAGCCATCCAGCTCCTGATCTGTCGCATGCAGTCATGGAAGCAGTCGGCAGTCCTATCTAAGTCTACGGTAAACAACACCACAATCTGGGTGTCATCAGCATATGAGACAACATAGAACCCAAAACGTTTAATCAGCAATGCTAAAGGTGCAATGTATAGATTAAAAAGAGTTGGACTCAGTGCAGAACCTTGCGGAACACCACAGGGTAGTGTAAAGGATGTCGAGCTGTAACCATTTAATTCCACAAATTGAACTCTTATCTGTGAAAAAAGATTGAAAAAGTTTGAGGGCAGCGCCTCTAACACCTAAGTCATGTAAACGATTGATGAGAAGTCCAAGGTCAAAGGTGTTGAAAGCTGCCGAGAGCTCCAACAAAATCAAGGCAGCGTTACCTTCCTTGTCCAAGGATTTTCTAACATATTCAGAAGCTGTGATCAGAGCCGACTCCGTACTATGTTGGCTTCTAAAGCTTTCTCTACCATCTTAGTAGGAAAAGGAAGCCGGGATATTGGTCTGAAATTACTGGGGTTATCTGCATCTAAGTTTGAAAAACGGAAGAATAGTTGCTATTTCCCATTTTTTAGGAAAATATCCTGATAGGAACATCTGATTTAGGATCAGTAGTAGATAACTAGGGACAATAGCAGAAACTAAGTGTAAGTTTGCTCCACTCAACGCTTTGCAACTACACTTTTCTCCACTCCACTCTACAACATGACTTTACACTCTATTATACTTTATTCCTTACTACGTTGCGCCACTCCACTCGACTCTACTCCGCTGTACGAGACTTTACCTCACTCTACATCACTGTACAACAATCCACTCTATGCAACTCCACTACATAACACATTCATGTACTCTATGCAACTCCAATCCACAACACTCTACTACACAGTATGGCACTCTCCGAAACTTTACTCCACTCTATAACCCTATACTCCACTGTACTATACTGTATGCCACAGTACAACGCTCTACTCTATTGTATGCAGCTCTAAGGTACTCTAGACCATTATACAACACTGTACACAACTCTTTCTATGCCACTGCACTACACTTTACTCCACAGTACTCTGACACAGTACTTCACTCTACTCCACTGTATGCTACTCAACTCTACGTCTTTCTACATCGTTGTATGCCAACCCACTCTACCACGCTCTTGTAAGAAAGTGCCCCTTTTTGTATGGTTCCCCCCACTTTTTGCCAAACTGTTGATGTACTTTGACTGAGTGTGCCCTGGGTTCCTGCCAACCAGGTACCCAGGGCCTATGTTCTTTCCCTAAACTGTACTGTTGCAAAACCCAATTGGCAACTCTCTGGCCACATATAAGTCCTTGGTAAAAGGCACCATAGGTACCTAGTGTGGGATTTAATGTAAAATGCACTCAGAGGGCATCTAAGAGATGCCCCCTGAAAAACGACCTAACTCTAGTGTCCTGGCTGATTGGCTGCTCGCCAGCTGCCACCACCAGACATGTTTCTGGACCCCTGGGTCGAGAGCCTGCTGCTCTCGGGGTCCTGAAACAATGCACATCCTGGGACGAGGTGCCAAGCCTCCGCCCCCAGGATGGTCAGGGTTCACAAAAGTGGAGCTTCAAAGGCTTGCCGCCTTTGTGAGTTGCCCCAGCCATTTGCTGCTCCCAGCAACTGGCCACCACCAGTTCTGACCCCCACTTTGGGTAGGAGAATCGGTAGGAAAACCAAGTTAGGAGGAGAGGTGTGCCCACCTTTGCCAACCCCACCCCTCAGGTGGGGAAGGCGAGGTGAAGCACATCTCTCAACCCTCACCATTTTGCAGATGGGGGGCCCATCCAACCAGAGTGAGGCTTATGCCCCCGTACCACTGGAGGGTGGCATAATAGGGGGTGTACCCACCCCAAGGAAGGGACCCATTGGTCCTGGCCTGTACCTACCTGTAACGCCCCTAAATCTAGTATTTAAGGCCAACCCTGAACTTTGCCTCCTCAGACAAGAAGAAGAAGGACGGAAGAGTCGTGCTGAAGAAGAAGAGGACACCAACTGCCTTGGCCCCAGCCCTACCGGCCTGTCTTGACCTCGACCTGCTCCAGCGAAATCCCAGTGTGTCCTGCAGCCAGCAGCCCCCAAGAACCCAGAGGACCTACCCTGCCTTCCCAAACCAAGACTTTGTCTCCCGTCAGCACCGGATTTGCTCAGCCACAGACTCTGGCCAAATCCGAGAGTCTGCACCACTCTGTACCCGACGCCCCCGGCCCAAGTTCGAGTGGGCCAACACCACGAGGAGGTCTCCCCGGCGACCCTGACCTGGGATCTGGTGATCCCTGACCTGCCTCAAGTCTCCACTGACGTCTGCGGCCCCTTTCTGGAGGATCCCCCAGACCGCGACCGGAGCAGGTAAGAAAAACCTGACGCCCGATGCCCTACAGCCTTGGGAGGCCCAACCGACGGTGTCCCAGCATCCCCAGGCATCTCAACTTACCTCTCCAACTGGTGGTCGCCTCCAGAAGATCTTCGTCTCCAAGCCTGCAGTGTTTGTTGCAACCAGAATCCCCATTGAAATCAACAGGGCACCCTACGCCAAACCAGCACCCTGCACCCGTCCACCCCTGTGCCGCTGTGGGTGCACTTTGTGTGCTAAACCGGATCCCCCTTTGCTCCGAGCCTAACACCTGGAGCTTTGCTCCCACAACCGTGTGGCGTGCTCGTGAGCAGCCACCAACCGGAAGCCCCCTATCCCCCATTGAATAACATTGGGCCTCAGCACTCTGCACCTGGTCGCCCTAGTGCAGCTGAGGGTGCTTTGAGAGTGCATCCTCGCCCCTGGGGGAACCCTGGTTTTATCCCCAGAAACCCAACTCCCACCAACATGTACTTACCTGTAAACCGATAACTTCATTGCCTCCCATAGGATTGATTTGACTGCTTTTCTTTGAAAATTCTGGAGTTGGTTTGTATGAAACCTTGATAAACTGCATAGGTATAAAAACTGATTTACTTACCTTTTGTCTAGGAAATGTCTCAGTGTGATATCTAGGCATATCATACTGATTAGCAAAAGAAACTTAAAAAGTAATCCAAGAAGTAACGTGCAGAGTAATCTATAAAGTAACTGAAAAGTAATTTTGAACTGTTGACTTACCTGTAAATCAACCAACTGCATTTGAACCTGCATTCATCTATAATTCACTGCATAAAGCTTGCAAAGTATTATTTCACTTACCAGCACCAGGCCTGGCTTGGTTCTAGAAATTAAATAACTAAATAATATTTTTATAACAAACAAATTGGTCTGAGTTCAGTCTTTGAGTGTGTGAAATCATTTCTTGCCTGAGTTGGTACAATAAATTCTTAACACTACCCTCTGATAAAGCCTTCCTGCTCGCCCATACTACCACAAATAGAGAGTAAGGTATTATCTACTTTTATCTCTGCCTACCTTTGGGGTTCCACTGGACTCTGTGCACACCATACCTCATATTGGTATAGTATATACAGAGCCAGCTTCCGACAGCTCTACAACACTGTACTGTACGCCACTCCACTCTAGAAAACTGTATTGCACTTTATGCAACTCTACTCTGCTGTAGTATACAACACCTTCAAATACAGTACGACACACCACTGCACTGTACAATAGCGACTCCTATTTATAACACTTTACTCAACTCTGTTATACCACTCCAGTATACTGCACTTCACACCACTCTACTCTGACAATTAATTCTAGTCTACCCCACTGCGGTGTTCTCCACTCCACTATACTACACTTTATCCCTCTGTATGCCACAGTATTATACTGTGCCGTACACCTCCCCAATGTCCGACACTATACTCCAGTGTATGAAACTCCAGTCTTCAAGACTATACTACACTGTATGCCACTCTACTTCACTCAATGCCCCTTCCAATGTACGTCACTGTAGTACATTGTATAATACTCGACAAGATGACACTCCACTCTGCTCTATGACATGCCACTCCATTATATCATTCGCCACTCCACTGAATGACACTCTCCTCCAGTGTACTCTGACACTCCTCGTTGATACTCCAATGAACGTCCCTCAACTGTACCCTACTCCACTCTATGCCACTCTCCTCTACAACACTGTACTCCACTCTGACAGTTTACAACACCCTTCTCTACTGTACGACATTCCAATCTGCTGCACTGTACAACACGCCACTCCACTCTGATACTCCACTTCACAATGACACACCACCCTACTCCACTGTATGACTTTACTTCACTGTAAGCTACCCCACTCCAGTGTACTCCACTGCACTTTATTCCACTCCACAATACTCCAATCTACCATACTACACTGTACCGCACTCTCCTCAATTCTACTGTACGACACTCCAATTAACGACACACTAATAAATGGCAAGCTCATTACGACTGGACATACATTTTTATTAAAAAATAAAAACCATTGAAGTTCAATTAAAAAGCCAAAGGTTAGTGAAAAGTTTCAGTTAGGAAAACATTATTTATTCTTTCTATACAAACCCAACTTAAAATAGACAAACATTAGAAATTCTAAAGTTATAACTTAAATTTATAATTTACATACTACCTTCAAATTACTATAAGCCTTGCACCTCTGAACCCAGTGTTGTCACCTCACTCTCCACACTACATTAACTATAACTCGCACCTTCCCCATGTACTTGTTATACCCTTCCACATTACATCATTTATACCATGTGAAATCATAGTATTCATACTAACACATATGACATCTCAAATTACACCATTTGTGAGAGCACAGTGCACAGTAGAATGGCGAGTTATAGTTAAGTGGGCATGGAGGTGCGCGCCTTATAGTAATTTCAAGATGGTGTGTAAATTATAAATTTAAGCTGTAAGCATAACTTCAGAATTTCTAATGATTGTATAGTGTAAGTTGGGCTTGTATAGAAAAAAATAAATAGTTTTTTCATTACATATATATACACACACACACATATATACTTGTTGCCCGAAACGCATCATCTTTGTGAGGAGTGAGAGCAAATAAACATCTTGCCAAAATTATCACCTGGGTGTCCGTTACTCTCTCTTCGCCGGGAGGAGGTTGCGAGAGTGTGGAGGATTTGAATATATATATACACCCACACACAATACTGGCGGTCACCTGTAGGTATAGTTAGGACTTAGTTTCCATAGGAAAAGTGTTTTTTGTTTTGCTAATAACGTTGGCGCTGTTTGACAAATCGTCATGAAATTTTCAAAACTAGTTTGCCACTCACTTCAGCTGCTGTCTGGAAAGTTTTGGGGTGATCCGTAAAGGGGGAGGGGGCCCAAAATGTGTTTTCCCCCTGCAATTTCCCATAGGGATTTTAGACATGACTACAGCCCGAACCGCTAAACGGAATTACACCAAATTTGACAGAAAGCTAGATCTTGGTCCAGAAAGGGTTCTTTTTGTAATTTGGAGTTCTTAAAGAAAAAAGATTTATGTGTGTATACATTGAGATTCAGCTCGACTGCGGTGGATCTGCAGATCCATGCGCCATCATTAATACTGTGATTGGCTGGCCATAACCTGACAGAAAAGTTGCGGCTGCCGTTTTGTCAATTGGGACACGGTTCCCAGGGGGGGAAATAAAATCTAAAAAGGATATAAGGGGTCAGGATAGAGGCATCCTGACCGCATGGGACTGATGGAGGGAATCTGTGAGGGACCCCTGATGGGCAAGAAATTGTCCAAAAATGTTTTATTTTGCGCGTGCGAGAATCAGTGGATCCACCGTGGCCCCCATGCGCATGCGTGATGGATACACAGATCCAGACCCCAATTAAAAAACATACACCCATTCACAGACCCACACACACTCTCACACACCCACTCACACATCCATACACTCACACACCTATACAGTCACTCACACACACTCTCACACACCCATCCACTGAGACTCCAAGAAGCACTCGCACACCCACTCAGATCCACACAGACACTCACACATAACTGAGAGACCCACACAGCTGCTTGACACATCCAGTTATACATCCACCCATCACACACTCACACGCCCACTTACACACCCACAAAACCACTCGCACATCCAGGGCCGGACTGGGAACAGCAACCATCCCTGGCAGGTTGCTGCTCGACTGGCCATGGTAGCGGGGGGTGGGTGCTAGAAAAAAGCACTGCACTGCTTCCACTTTTCTTACAGGGGGACGATATTGCAGCACTGCTGCAAAACTGCCCCCCAGTAAGAAAAGCGGCCCCCGTGGGCACAAAACCGGCCCCCACCCCTCCGACCCACCGGGGAAATGTCCGGTGCCTGCTACAGCCAGTCCGGCCCTGCGCACACACACTCACAGACCCACACAGACCCTCACACACCCACTTACCTACTCACACACCCACTCAAACACTCACTGGATTAAATGTGTTGTTGTTTTGTATTGAATGTGTGCTTTTGGTTGGGTACAGATCCGCGGATTCGTAGTAGATCTGCCTGCACCATAGCTGACAGACCCCTTATTTGGTTGAGGATCCGTGAATCCAAGTGAGAAATTAGAAAAAAAGATTTGTAAACAAAAAGAACAAGTGTTTGGGGAAAATGATGGCTCTGAAAAGAGCCTTTGAGTTTATGGTGTGTAGACATAGAACATGATGCAGTCTTTTAAGTTGTTGAGGAACACCCTGTTGCCTCTTTCTGTGAAATGTACTCCGCCATTTCGATATATTCCGTCCATACCGAAGCGTAGGTTGTTATGGTATATAGAGCCCATGTTAGAGAAATGCAGAAACGGCTTTATTGACATGTTTCCTGGTTTACGTTATCTGTGGAAAAGATTTTGTTGACCACTGCAACGTTTGTCTTTGGCAAATGTTGGAGAACACCAAGGCAGTGTATGGGAAAAGTGTCATTAATTTACCCTAAGGTATACTTCATTAGGATTTCCAGACCTACTCCAGTAATTGGGCCTAGGTCGTTGCCACCACAGTGCACAATCATGAGGTCTGGATGTTGGCAGTCCACAATGCTTTCAACCAAAAGCAGGAACTGATGCCACTTTAACCCTCTCTGGCCAACCCAAGTAATGCCTACATTAGAAAAATCTAGGACCCTGTCAATGCCACTCCTTTGTAGTACTCTCTCTGGCCCAAAACACAAAACTGTGGACCACAATCCAGACTGACCATTTTGGAGACAAGCAGGAGTAGCACACAGGAAAAGGCTGCAGCAGAATGAGACAGCTTTAGAGATGAAAGCAGCTAAAATGGAGGACAGCAAGTAAAATATAAAAACATGTTTGATTGGATGATGGAGATGTGCAGGGAACTATAATTAGGTATTGACTATAACAAAAAAGTAACTAACTATGTGATTGGCTTTGGAAAAATAAAAAAGTTATGTTTTTGGGATATGCTTGGAATTGTTAACAGTCAACTAACCATACCTGCTGCAGTTAATGTGAAGCTAGAATGCTGTTTAGAAAAAGTCTTGTGAACGTTTGACCTACTGGTAGGCAGAGACTACCGGAAACATTGTTACTATGAAAACAGAGCTAAAAGAGTGTGGGAGAAGGGAACAAAAGAGACTGCAGTGTGAAACTGAAAAGTAGACTAGTGTACATAAATTGCTCAGGAGGGAGTGAATGTCTTATAAGTGACAATATTTTACAAAATAAAATGTAGATGAAAAGCATTAACAGCAGATTGTTGAATGCTTTTAAGGGTTCCATGTGGATCCACTGCAGATTCACACGGGGTGCCACGGAGGATCCACGAAAAACCAATAAAATTGGGCTTCTTTATAGGAAACATGGAAAGGGTTAAAAAAGAGTTACCACTTAGAAGTGGTATAACAAAAATAAAAGACGAAAGGAAGTCTGTGATTTACTAAGTACAGGAGTATGAGTGAGAACACATTGGAAAGGATAGCCATT
Source organism: Calotriton arnoldi (assembly GCA_963921515.1). Classification (NCBI taxonomy): domain Eukaryota; kingdom Metazoa; phylum Chordata; class Amphibia; order Caudata; family Salamandridae; genus Calotriton; species Calotriton arnoldi. The sequence goes on from CAWUFW010014452.1 coordinate 143,363, forward strand.
ATAGGTACTTTTCTACTGAGAGTGGAGGAGGATTGTCATAGTTCTGACTTGAGATTTTTAGTGGAAAACAGATGTTGACAGCTATTACAATCAAAGCTGGACAACAGCAAAGATTTTATACGTATGTTAATTAGGTTAGACTATAAAAAAGTATATTTAAAAAAACTGCGAGTGTATATTAGCTAAAAGAAAATGTGTAGCATCTAGACACTAGAGTAAAAGGCAAAGTAGATGACATTAACTAAAAATATAGGGCCAGATGTATCCACGCTTTTTGCGATCGCAAACGGGTCGATTCGCAGAATCGGCCCGTTTGCGATCGCAAAAATGCGTTTTGCAATGTATGAAACATTTATAAATTGCAGTATGGGTAATCGCAATTATTTGCGATTACCTAAATTGCGAATGCAGTTAGGGAATCGCAATTTGCGATTCCCTAAATGCAATTCTTGTAGCCATCGCAAATTGCGAATTAGCATTAAGGAATCGCAAATTACCATTTGCAAATTCCTTGAAAAATGCACTTTTTAGCATTTTTCTAAGTGCCATTTGGCGCACATACTAGCCGAGTCAAGGGGAAATGCTCAAGGACCGGAGCCAATTACCCTCCCACTCTCGCATCCATGCAAGTCAAGCCATGGTGTTATGCATCTACGATCTCATCTGCCGTCCCAGCCGTCACATGTGGCAAGTGAACACTTCCTGTTTCCGATTCTTCAGTGTCCGATCCCAATGAGCCCTTTTCCGAGTCTGACGCCACCAGTGACGCTGTTCTTTTCTCTTGCGAAATGGCCGTGACGGCCTGTAAAGCAGCAGAGCGTTCTTTCTCCGTCTGTGTCTCCGTAGGCTTTTGAGCTGCAGGACGGTGTCTTCGGATGCGCCGCGATCGGCGCGGACGTGGCCCCTCCGCTAGCGTGCTCGTGTCACGCCCCGCTTCCCCAGTGCCCGCTTTGTACAACTCCAGCCAGGTCCAGGCTTCCTCAGTGCTGTCGTGGAAGAACATCTTACCATCCATGGCTATCTTCAGGCGTGCCGGGAACATCAGGGAATACTGGAGGCCCTCGTCTCGAAGCGCTCTCTTGACTTCTAAGAACGAAGCTCAGCGGCGCTGTACTTCGAGTGTGTAGTCCGGGAACAGCGTCACTTTACCATTGCCCACCTGGTATGGGCCCGCGGTTCGGGCCTTGTGTAACAGGAGGTCCCTGTCTTTGTAGTGGAGCAGCCTAGCCACCACCGGTCTGGGATGGTCTTCCGGGAGCCAGCGGCCGAGCTGGGACTCTATGTGCTCTTTCCAGGGTATAGAACGATGTCAGGCCTTCAGGTGCAACCTCCTTTCTCAGCCAGGCTTCCAGGTAATCCACCATGTTAGTCCCCTCCACTCCTTCCGGCAGCCCCACCACTCGGACATTGTTTCTTCGATTCCTCCCTTCGGCGTCTTCTGCCCTCCGCTTCAGGGTTTGCAATCGGTGCTGGACGTCCGTCATCTGAGCTTCCATCGCCTTTTGGGCAGGTTCCAAGGTCTCTAGGGTGACTTCCATCTGCTTCACCCTGGCAGCAAGTTTAGCATGATCAGCTCGGAGCAATCCTAGTCCCTGTGCCACATGCGCAATGTCCAGCTGTAGAGCCTCCCTGGTGTCGTTAATAGCTTTAAGTATTTGATCCACTTGTTGCTGCAACATCCCTTCTGGATGTTGTGGGAGCCCTTCCTGCTGGTCTGGCGCTCCCGCATCTTCTTCCAGCTCAGGGGGCGCACCCGCCTGCTTCCCTCTGGGCTTCCCCATTAATGCTTGTGGCGTAAGTCCCAGCCCTCAGGCAGGCTCCCCTTCGATAGCCAGCGCTATGCGTGTCGAACGCCGGTGGTGTTCTCGTGCCTCTAACAGTAGGGGCTGTCCCCACCACCTCAGCACTATCCTCTCACCTTGTAGCCTGCCGCGCCGCTGGTTCACCCCTCCGAGCACCTCTAGCTGCAGTCTGCTCAATGCACCGACTCTCCACACAGTTTTCACCCACTGCCGCAGGCCAGATACAGAGCAGTGCTTCACCGGGGACCCAAGCCTCTCCTGGTCACAGTGCGTTCGTCCTCATGGACTGAGGAGTTGTTCCAAGGGACCCATACAGCCGTCACAGTCCAGTCCAAGATCTCCCCTACCATGCACTCGCCGCCGCTCCGTCCCTTTCTCTGCAGTGCGGCTGCTCGCCGCTCACTTCCACATGTAGCATCCCAGGCCTCAAAAGCACCTCTCGCTTCCCTACTCGTCCGATCTCCACCTCATTGCACGCAAAACAGCAGCACGAGGAGGTCCTCTATGCACTAGGGGCCGTGACACCAGTCTCCCCAGCAGCGCCGTTACTGCACCATCCACTGCTTAGCACATCGTCCACAACAGCTGGGGAGCACGCCAGACGCCGAGCTCCTCCCGTCTGGCCGTGCCCAGCCGCACTATTCAGCCTGTCTCGCAGTGCTGGCGTGCACATGTACGCTGGAGCCCAAGATGGCGGACCACATCTCCCGGCAGTTCGACCGCTGCCCAACTCCCTTAGCGGCGCTGCGACGTCTCAGTCAATGGGTCAGGGCCCCGTTCAATCAATCTAAGCCCCGTGCTCTCCTATGGCGCTGCTTCGGTGACTTCCGCAGGTCTGCAATATATACCGGTGCTGCCTCACCTCCTGTTGTCCACCAGCCTCCATGCACACCTCCACCTCCCGATCGTTACCATCCAAAAGAGCCCTCCGGGGCCCCCTCCGCAACGCGCCTCTGCCCAATGTCATGCAATCGGCAAGCCCTTCAAAGCGGCTGCGTGCGGTAATGCTCACCGCTGCCTGCCGCCTAGACTGCTCCTCCGTCACATCAGGCGCCCAAGATGGCGGTCCGCCCCTCCGGTCAGCCGGTCTTGCGGAAGTCGATCTTTCCAGCAGGCGCCCTAGTAACTTGTCTGGCACCTTAAATCCTCGTTCGCGTTTTGCAGGGACACCTCCCCATATGACGACCGCGTCCTGTGCTTCTTTCGTTCTTCCGGCCGCAGCGATCCGCGGCGGCAGCAAGCCCCTCTGCGCTGCGTCGGCAATGAGTGGCCCCGATCCCTCAGAGCCCCCCAAATGTTACTGTGGTGGTAGCGCCAGAGTGAGCACCGACGAGCGAGTCTTGGCAACCCCCGCAGCTCCCACGTCAATTTTCGAGGCCGTCCCTCAGCGCCTCCACCAAGTCCGGAACACCGTCATTGCCGCCATCTTGATCACCCTTCAGGCGACCGGATTGCCTCATCGATTCCTCGGTCAGCAGGGTGTTAAATCTCCCCGTTAATGCTGCGGAAGTCCCCAGCCCCCCGCCGCCGCCTCTCCAAGCGCTCGGGGGCTCGTTGCAATGTCCCGATTCAGGATAACTATCGGGGTCAGTGCGGAGCTCCGAGCTCACACGTCTTCCCTCATCCGCTCCGTGGCCACGCCCCATGCAGCCATTCATGTACCCAGCACTCATACAACCAGTTACAGAAGCATTTATATACCCATACACCCAGTTATACACCCAATCACCTACCCATACAGCCAAACACATACCTATTTACAAAACCATGCAACCATTCACACACCCAGTCAGACAGTGACAGAGGCACTTACATATCCACTCACACACCCACACAGCACTTATTTATCCACCACTAATAGAGCCACTTGTACACACAGTTACTCACCCAAACAGGCACTAACACAGCCAGTTACCAATGTATACAGCCACTTACTTATCCATTTAGACACCCATACAGTCACTAAGACCCCCTCACATACCGCTACTTACACATCCAGTGACACACCCACAGAGGCACTGATCCACTCACTCACATATCCACTCAACCACTCACACACACAGTCACCCACCAGTACAGCCACTCATATACCCATTTATACACCCATACTCACACACTAATACAGTCTCCTAGACACGGATATAACCAATTATGTAGCAATCCACTTGCTTATAGTATGTAATCTAATAGTATGTAATCTCAAGTTAAATGTATTCTATATTTGCTTTTCAGATATCTACTTGTCTATATAGGAATGGAAGCTGGAATAGTGAGGTGAATTTGTTTTTTTTAAGAATTATGCTTCTTGACAGCATCCACAAACTGGACAACAGATGACATATTTAGTGCAACTGGCATATGGCATTTGCTACAAGGAGTGACCATGTCTTGCAGTTTTGGTGAAACAGCGGAGATGGTAAGTATCTGGTCAGGTGGCAAGGATCCCACAGACGGCCCAGCTGCTGATGATGATGCACCACCTTCCCTCTCTCTTATCATCCTGTGATACTTCCTTGTATGTATGGTTTTTAGGTGTTTCGAAATAGAGGATGTGCCATGTGAATACTTCTTCAACATATCTCTTGAAAGTTTTTGCTGCATAGATTGCATTGGACAAATTTGGAACAATTCTCTTTTCTCCTGAAGGGATGGGGAAATATTTCCAAACGGAGGAATTCTTTGGAGGTGTTAAGTCTTTTCCTTCTTCGTCCTATTCTTTACATTTTTTTCTATCTTCAGCAGAAGACATCTTAACTTTAAAACTCTCTTCTTTTGAAGAAAAGCCAAAAATACAGTGGAGCTGTGCTTTTGAGACTGTCTCCAGAGAGATGTGAAACTGAAATAACTGATTTTGGGTATGGTTTGCAATGCGGCTGGTTAGAGAAATTCATAGTGCCATCACGGCAGATCTGCAGATCCATAAAATAAATTTAAAAAAGAGAGACTTGCTGTATTGCATTTGTAAAAAGTTTACATAAGTTACGTTGATTTGTTGATTGTACTTTTATAATGCATAATAATGTTATAGTTAGGCTCAGATTTTACACACACAAAACCATAGAAATTCAGCAGTTATAGCTACCTGAGCTAATTATAACTTACATCCCTGCAATGCACTGCTTATGACCTCACATATTATATCACTCATGACATGGTCAGTGATACCACTGTTGACATCTCAAATGACATCACTGATGACATCATCCAGCAAAGTAAACTGCAATATACTTCATAAAATACCATTTAAATTTTAAAAAAATAAGAAGACACAGGTGAGAGACTTATAGCACAGAGCTCACTGTAACCTTATCAACTACTACACAAACCTATCAAGTACGAGACAGTTCTCAGCGAATAGTCCAGTCTTTTCTAAATCACTATTCTAAACACTAATGACCAAAGTAAACCATCTATCTGTACAGGCTAGTCTATTGGAAACCACATCACCATTCGTGAACCTGGAAAAAGGTTTTAGTGCAAATGTCACATTTACACAAACTACTACAACGTACAACAAGTATGGAGGTCTTAGTGGACAGGCCACTATGTGACAAACCACTTGTAAAATTATTCTTCATCCTGGAGAAAGATGTGAGCAGAGTGGTGAGTCTGTTGTAAATGTCTACTAAACTGAGCCATCATCCTAGAGAAAGATCTTAGTGAACAGATGAATTTATTGCAATTAACTAATACAGTCATTCATCACAAAGGAGAGAGGACTAAGGAAACTGGTCAGTATATCATAAAACAGAAACTATACTCCGCCATCACTGTAGAGTGAAGTCTCAATGAACAGCTTAGACTGTCGCAAAGCACTACCATGCACATACATTAGCAGGGGACATGTCATTGTAGAGGCTAGTTCAGTGATAAATTGTACACCTGCTTTAAAAACAGGTTTATAGATCAGATGACCTATGTTAGAAATAGTATCACTCGTTAGTAATACAGAAAAAATAATTTAACTTGTGTCTTAGCTTAGTCTATATCTTTAAGTCTCAGAAACGTTTATGAAGCACACTCACTGGATGATGTCATCAGTGATGTCACTGACCATGTCATGAGTGATGTAATATATGAGGTTCTAAGCAGTGCATTACGGGCCGTAAGTTATTGTTATTTTTTTATTTTTTATTTTACAGAGTTTTATATAGCGCGAACTTGACCCGAATCGGGTATCAGAGCGCTTTACATAGCACCAGTTGCATTACATGAGGACACATTCATTTTTTGTTAGGCACGGGGAGATTAAGTGATTTGCCCAGAATCACAGGATGTTCAGCGCCATTGCCGAGACTCAAACCCAGTTCCCCAGATTTGAGGTTGACCACCCTAGCCGTTAGGCCAACTCCTCTCAACTATAACTGCTTAATTTCTATGGTTTTGTGTGTGTAAAATCTGAGCCTAACTAAAACGTCCCCGTAACCTTTGTTTTTTTTAGTGAATTTCTAAGATATTTTTAATTCTATATCCTAACTATAACGTCCCTGTAACCTTTGGTTTTTCTGTGAATTTCTCAGGTGTTTTAATGCTATTTTCTAACTATGTTACTGTGGCCTTTGGTTTTTTAGTGGAGATATATATATGATAGATTTGTTTTAAATCTTAAATTTTTCAATGGGGAGCTGAAGCCCTACACAGCAATTGGCTAATTAGATATTTTTTATGCTCTTGTTAAAGTGCATATGGATTGAAATTCCCTTTTATACTAAATCTCAGACATCCTTAGACCTTTAATGTTGAATACTTTTTGGGTCCATTGATGAGTACCAGAGTGTGGGGGACCAACCGGAAAAGCACAACAGGCTAAATAACCGTTCCCTAGTTCTTTAGTAAAGAACAGTTGGTGTTGTAGATGTAGCACATACTCTTATTGTCATTAACTGTGCTCCCTCTGACTCTGCCTTCTCTTAACATTGCTTATGGCTAAGCAGTCAAGCTTCAGCCATATGATACAAGGGTTGGAGACAGGGCATGACTGGCAGCCAGAACAGGTGCCCTACCCACCGCATGCTTCCCCTGCCTTCTTAGGGTGCATTAATTTTTTTCCCTCCTCAGTGGTACACATCACTGCTGCCCACTCCAACCCATGCACCCATCCAACCTTTCCCTCGCTGCGGTCTCCAACCAATTCCGGACCAACATATGCAAAAGATATAATATGCCTCATGATATGGCTGTTGCATACATACAAAGTAGAGTAGACCGTGTCTTGAACTGGTGTAACAGCATTGGAAACTTCTTAATTTTATTACTGACTTTTTGGAGGTACCATCTTCATATGTTCCTCTATTGTTATAACCAGATACCAACTGACAAGTGTTGTAAATCATCTAAAAAGGGAGGTGAAAACTTACCTGCTTGTTTAGCAGAAAGCGCATCCCTGTGGTGATGAAAGACGCCAGGATATTATAAATTGTCCTGTAAAGAAAACAAACTGTTGTGACATGCTGAGTGGTCCTTTAATTTGTGTGCAACAATGTACCGCACATTGTTTCTATTGATAGAAATCTAATAGTGTTCCCCAGGCTCTTTGTTTGGACAGTATGGTCAGAAAATTGATAGTGCACCCCGGTCTGATTCGCAAAGGTAATTTACATTTTTGAGAAATTAGCACTCTTGAATAAGTTTACTACTTTTTGGCTATTCACAACCTTTGAGTGTACATTTTCTCCAAAAGTGTTATTCACAACTCACCACCAAATTGAAGGGCCTGGATCCTATACACTTTTGAGTAGTTCACTCGTTTGAATAAGTTTACCTCCTTTTGGCTGTTCACCAAATCCGAGAGTAAAGTTACTCCAAAAGTGTAACTTACACTCTGATCTTTTGAATAGCCAAAAAAGTAGTGAACTTACTCAACACTGTAGATTACTTAAAAGTGTATGGCCCCCAGGCCCTTTAATTTGGTGAAAAAAATTAGGCTGCACTTTGGGACTAAATTTACACTTGGATTTTGTAAACAGCCAAAAGGTAGTAAACATATTCAAAAGTGTAAATTACTCAAAAAGTGTAAGTTAATGACTTGCCCTGTATTCTGTATGTGATTAGAAATGTCATGCATTGATTTGCTGATATCTTACATTTGGAGTATGATTGTGGCTTCTCTTAGTCTGAACCTGCACTGTGACCTTATTGCCACTGATTTAGCTTTGTTTGCAGATGCCTTCCATTACACCACCTGCTACAGCTTTTCTTAAATACCCTAGAGGCCTGTTTTATTCCCTGATAATAGATCAGGGCTCAGATCTAACATTGCTCCAGGTTGTGTATACATTTTGAAATGTAGTATCCAGGCCTTTGACACTGTGCTTATTCTAGAATACATTCTTTCTGCTTTTGTCCAAATCCTTCGCACTGAATGCTGACCACCTTCGTTCTAGAGGCTGGTATCTATGATACCCTAATTTTACTTCTTGAGACTGGTCTAAATGATCTCTTATCAATCTCTTCCCCTTCAGTTCAATTTTCTTACTTTCGGTCGGATTACAAGTCATGTGGAACTAAATTAATGCATGCTTGCATGGGCTCATTTTGCTTTGCCCGATTACTACTGGTTCAGTTTTTCCGCATCCGGATTTACCTGGTGTAGAAGAACCTGCTGCGATTTTTGCATTCGGTTAAATCGCATGACACTTTGGCTGTGGCTTGCAAGTCTCATGTCTTTGTTTTACAAATAAAAAACCCCTACTCCTCCCTTCGTTACACCCTAACCTCCTACCTCGTCCCCATCTCACACACCAGCACCTGCACACATTTAGCAGCGGCTCAAAGGAGGTGTTAAATGTATGTGGTAAAAACGCATTAAATAGGGCATGGGGGATTCACAGCTGTATAAAACGGTCCCACACGCTTATTCCTCATTCCTTGTGATTTTACTCGTAAATACAGGGGGGATTTTACCACATGGAACCAGTAGAATTATAAAATGGCCCCAGTACCATGCAACTCCCACCAGGGTCTTTATGTAGCGCTGCACCCTACATGCATGCTTGCCTTGATGACCCATGCTCAATTGCTTCCTTCAGGCGGTTGGTGGCCACACTCCATGATGACCCCCCACCCGAAATACTGCTATGTATATTCTGTTTTGTCACTATGCACTCTAACAGCAGGTCTGTGCTCTCATCATTTACTTAGAGGCTGCCCTCCATGTGTGTGTTCTTCTGTTACCAAAGACTAGCCTGCTGACAAAGGACGTAATTTCCTCCTGTACACCACTACTGTGCCCTAATTTAAATACTGACCTGTATGAGTACTGCATTGTTTATCCTAACCTATATAATTTGAGATAGAAACAAAATGTGTCCTTTACAATGCTCTTTAATGAAGAAGAAATATGAGAAGATAAGATTTATTGCTGGTGCTTGGTCACCGCTATTGATACATACTTCAGGGTACCGCTGAAGCCGGCCTGCATTTTGGCGATGGAGGCATCACAAGTGATATTCGAGATTTTGAGCCGACCAGCCACATCCTTTGACAATTGGAGCTGGGTCTTGATGTTTACTCCTTCAGCCGAAGCGTTGATGGTACCTATATCATAACTGAAGGATAGAGAAACCAGGGTGAATCCTTGTTATTTACTTGATTTTTTTTTTTAATACAGCCCCAAACATGTTGACCTTCCAGCACTTAAGAATACTTTGTTCCACAAGTAAAATGTGTATATCTGTTGTTTTTGGAGGTTTTCAATAACTAGAAAGCATCTGAGAAAGGTGATCAGATGATAAGACGTTGTTAAGATTAGAATTAGTTGAGATGGGTTAGATAAATGGAGGAACAAACATGCATGGATACTGGCAACACAGAGTTAGACCCGTCGGTACTGTGGAGTGGGCCTTCTATACTGGGTCTCCAAGTCACCAAGCCCATTGCACCCTACAGACTGTCAGAGGTTTGTATGAAGAGGCACACTCTCTGGTGTTTCCTAAATAGCACGTGTTTCCACAAGGATGTGTTGAGTGCATCCCACAAATTGAAGCACTGCAGCTCAAGTAACCAATCATCAAGTTTCATCTGCTTATACTATTTATTTTATTTATTTATAGTGTTTTAGAAAGCGCAAACATGACCATCATTGTATCAGAGCGCTGTACAAGGAGAGCTGATAAGGGTTGCGTTACAGTAAAGACCTTAGTCACTTAAGATATGCTGTACATAGAGTTCAAAGAGTCAGGTACAATACAATTGTATACAATATCGCATAGGGTAAATAACAGTTTCACCAGAGTTCTCATATATAGAGTTCGAAGTGCTGGCAAAAACAATAGTATTCAGTATTGAATCCGGTGAATGCTGATTTCAGGCGATTTCTCTTATGCCACATGTTTTTCTAGTAGAAAGGCTTTAACTTCCTTCTTGAACAGCCCAAATGAGGTAATTGTTCTCGTTGAGGGTGGAAGGGAGTTCCATAATTTTGGAGCATGTCCAGAGAAACTGCAGTCTTGAGCCTTCCTTTTTAGGTCTCGCCTACGCAGCGCGCATGCGCTGCATAGGAGGGGACCTTTTGGATACGATCAGCATTTTGGCCAAAAACGTGCACGTTTTGCATTGCTTTCTATTGCAACGCGTGCACGTTTGTCGTTTCCCTTGCGGGAGCGAGCAGCGGCGCCATGTGTTAGCAATTATCGCGCTCGCTCCCGCAAGGTAAACGCTGCGTGTCCCTGCTCTCGGCCGCACTCCCCTCACCCCTCCCACTTGTTTATTATTGTAGGCGGCCACTCCCCTGTATGCGACGCTCGCCGGGGCCCTTGTCTTTCAGCGCTTGTTTGTTTTGCTAAAGCGTCTCCATGCTGCGCTTTAACTTTAAAGGCGGCCACTCCCCTTCCTGTATGCGACGCTCGCCGGGGCCGCGCTTGTTTATCTTGATGCTGGTAATAAACTAGAGCACTCCACTGGGAAACCTCACTTGTTTTACTGGTGATTACATCGCCTGCAATCCTGGTCTCTAGTGGAGATGTTACCCACCACGAAACTAGGATATTTTCGCTCAAATGCCTGCTTTCCATTTGACACGCACTTGTGATCTTTGGCAAATAATAGTAGTCTTTTCTGGTATTCGTTTAATTGGCTGCTAAGTGTCATTGGTTCCATCAGCCTGCGCGCCATTGTTAAGCGCCACAGCTATGAACGTGGAAGTGCCTTGAGTCGCACCGAGTTGTACTTGCCATCCACGGGACGCTCCCTTTGGTGTTTCTGTCGTTCTTTCCCACCTTATTGGTGGCCTAAATAATATTATGTTGATTATTTCAATGATTTAAAATGTGCGTAGTCGGGTGGATTGTGGGGGGTTAATGGAGACGTGTAGATTAGCCGGGGGAAACCCAAGCGCCGGAAGTGAGCATAGGGCACCTTTTTGTTTATTCCAGAACAGAGGGCCGTAAAACACCACTGTTGGACGAGGATCGAGAGTAGCATTAACGAAATGTCCTTCACAGAAATGATAGTGAATGCGATTAATAGTTTCCCAGTAGTAATGACAACAATCAATGAAAAAGCATTGGCAATGGCAGTCGTTTTGGCTCTTTTATCTTATGGGCTTTTGCATAGCGCTCTCTGCCTTTAGTTTGGCACCGTGGCACTTGTTTATTCTAAGAAGTCTTTATTTGGTTGTGTGTGTGTGTTGCTTGTAGTGTTTTGTGGTATCTGATTAGAAAAGGGTTGCTGACGGTTTTTTTTTAGAAGTGGTTTGTGAATGTTAATTTGAAAAAAAATGAGTTTGATCTAGATAGAGATCTTTACTAACACCAGGTGTGGCTCCTTTTCACGGGCCCTGTGGCACAGCCCTGCCACCTGTAAGCCCACGGAGTCACTGCTAATTTGAATGATTACCGTTGTAATAAGTGAATTTAGCAGTGTTCATGGAAACACAACTTTGGCGTTTCCATGAACTCTGCAGTGCGCAGGCACAGCCCTCGCGGCCTCTCCACCAGGCTCCCGGTGACAGGAGGAGGAGGAGGGGACTGAGCTGAGTATTGTTAAAAACACAGCGCTCTGCAGTTGGTTGGATGCCTGAATTGTGCATATGTGCTACTATCTCGATTTGCACCCTGCTGCTGCATTGACTACTTACTGGCATGTCACACTGCACAGCGAACTTCCTCGTGCCACCAGCACATGTGACATTCTGCATGGCACTCGCACATATGTCGTATTTTGCATGGCACCGATACATGGGTCACTTTCTGCGTGCTACCCATACAAAGGTTGTATTCTGCATGGCAGTCATTCACAGGTTGCGAGCTTGACGGCCCCTTCACATAGGTTGCATTCTGTACACCACTCATACACAGGTCGCATTCTTCATGACACCAATACCTCTGAGGTGCTTCGATGTTAACGTTCAGAAGGGGTATGCCTGCACTGTTAAACAGTACATATTAAACTTATGCAATTTCTGTAACAAAAGGGCATTTGTTTTTTACATGAAAGATTGTAATTACAGAGCCCCAATCCGTCACATTTCTTTTCTTGGCAATATATTTAGTTTTATAATAGAAAGTTAGTTAAGTGTTAATTGTATTAAATCGTGTTTCTACAATTGAAAAAAAATGGTTGGCCAGTCCTTTAATTTTGTCTGGTGGTGAATGTTTTTATTAAACAGTCTTCTGAAGGTTACAAGTCATAAATTAGACTGAGGAGTGCATAGCAGTAAAAGGTGTTTGTAAACAATATGATGCAGGAAAAGAGAGAGCCCATACCGCATTAAAGATGACAATTTATTATAAAAATTGCATCACAGATTCCAGTGTCCGGTGGAAATTCTAAGGTAGTACACCAACAACTGAATAGATCCCACAGCGGGATCTATGCCGACAGCCCCCCTGACTGGCCTAGACCTATCAGTTCGCTCCTCTTTAATTGCGTGTTGGGTAGCATAGCTGTTACAACCTATTATGTTTCAAAGAAGAAATTTAATACAGCTGTTGAGTTCTCTTGGGTAATAACTTCTGTCTTCAGTCATGTATTATAGACAACTTTTCTGATGCTGACCTGAGACTGTTATTGAATTTGTCTGCCCACTTCTTTGAAATGAAATAGGTCTCGCATTTACAAGAGTTTGATCTATTGGCATTGTAAATGGCGATGCTTTTTATTTATGTTAATTAGCAAAACAGATAAATAAAAGGCATTGTCGTTTACAATGCCAATAGCTTAAACTTTCGCAAATGCGAGACCTATTGCATTGCAAATGCTTGTTTTGATTCTGACTGGTTCTAGTATGGGGGATTTAGCACTTCTAGAGACTCTTCCACTTCCTGATAGCTTGATCCTATACACCAAGTATTTTGGACCAATATTGTGTAGAGCTTTGTGTGTTATGCATGTAACTTTCAGTTGACTTCTGACTTCGACAGGGAGCCAGTTGAGAGCTCTGAGTGAAGGGGAAATTCACTCACAACGTTGTGGGCCTGTTAAGAGTCTTGCTGCTCCATTAATAGTCACTTTCATTGGGGTTAGGCTGGCTTTTGGTAGGCCTATGAGCTAAGCATTCCCATAGTCCAGTCTATATAGCACTAGAGATTGAACCGCCGTTTTGAGATCTCCAACAGGTATGAAGGGTTTTAGTTTTCTGAAAATATGCAGATGTAGGTTGGCGCTTCTGGATGCAGCTTTTATGTGAGCTTGCATGTTCAGATTTGAATCTAGTGTGATGCCTAGCGAGTCATAGATGATTTGGAGAGTGACCAGAATTTTGGGTTGGGGGGTTGGGAGGGATTTTCTGTGAATAGCCTGGCCTTTTACTTCAGATGTCAATTTCACCATGAATAAAATTCTTCCATTTTATCCTGTACTCCACAGGTGACCAATGTGTGTTACTTACATGTTTTTTTGTTTCTTCAGGTTGACAAACAATATGTATGTAGATTTTGTTACATTTGTGGCGGTCAAATGGTTTTTGGCGAGGCCTGTTTAGTTTTTGCAGCAGTAATATAAACTATCTTGCATGTTACACCCATTAAAAGATAGTTGGTTTGTAGATGATGGTATATGTGTGTGTGTGTATAGATATGTGTTTGAATGTATGTGTGTGTGTGTGTGTGTGTGTGTGTGTGTGTGTGTGTGTGTGTGTGTGTATATATATATATATATATATACATATATATATATATATTACGTACTGGCGGTCGCCAGTAGGTAGTTATAGTTAGGACCTTGTTTCCATAGGAAAAGCGGTTTTTCTTTTGCCAATATCTTTGGCGCCGTTTGACGAATCTTTGCAAAATTTTCAAAACAAATGGGGCGCTCCGGTCGTCTCCTGCCTCTAAAGTTTCTGGGTGATTCGTCAAGCGGGGGCCGAGAAAAAAGTGGGGTCCCTAATCGTGTTTTCTCCATGTTAATTTCCATAGGAAACTTTTGTCGCGGCTACAGCCCGAACTGCTGAACGGAATTACACCAAATTTGGCAGAAATATAGCTCTTGGTCCAGAGTGCTTTAAATGGTGTAAATCCATTCAGTAGTTTTTTAGATATTAAAGGAAAAAGACATTTATATATCTGGGCGGAGCCTAACCACACATCTCATAGTGAGATCTGATTGGCTGTCAGCACTTCATCCAAGAAGTGTTGGCAGCCATCTTAGGACCAATATACATGATAGCACCCCATTAAAATGCATTGTAGTGAATGGAAGGTTTTGAGGATCACCAAAAGGAGAACGCATAAAGGGTGATAACAGACTTTAGTTACATTATGAATCATTTGTTGATGGGACCATACTAATTTTAGGAATTGTGGTGTGTTCTAAGGTGATTTTACCCTGTGAAAAAGCCTTCTGCTGGGATATCATGAATCATGTTTGAGAGAAAACTACTTTCTCATGCTTTTCCCATACAGGTTTTGAAGGTGCTCCAGAAGCTAAAATGAGAGCATATTTTCTGTAAATTCTATTACAGGACCGGAGGCTTCGGATTATGCTCTCTCTTTCTTTTACTGAAACATACAGCAGCCAATAAAAACGTTTTCAACATATAAACAAAAACTACATTTCCCAAAATGCCATGGTACTTCATCAATAACCATAGAGACTAGCCCTATAAATTACGCTCTTCATACGAACACTTCCTCTTTCTTTGCTGCTCGCAGCCGAGTTAAGTGCTTCAGTATAATTATTCTTGTTATACGGTTTATTGCGTTTCTGTTTTGGTTATATTGTGATTGTGCTAATGGATTAATGCCAATACGCATTGTGAACAAAGGTTTTGTCGAGAAATTGCTTGCATACCTGCGCCGCGTCTCAACGGTAGTCCGAGGCAGCGTGAGTGCCGGCAGATATTGCTGTGGTGATCGGGTGGTGGCGAGCGCGACTAAGGCAGTTTTCGCTCTCGGCTCGCCCCCACCAGAGTGCCTCATTCCTTGCGTGTTGCTGCCCAGATAACCGCACTGCATAATTGCGGTCTGCGGCGCCTTCCCTGATCGGGCCCCCGTTTGTTTTGGAGCCGGACGTCGCGTAGCCCAATTGGGCTAGTTTTGGGCTACGCGACGCCTAATAACGATTCCTCCTCGCTCCGCGCCAATTTTAAAAGCGGAACAGCACACAGCTCGGTTTGTGGTTGCCTCTGTGTGCACGATGCCTTTCCTGGGGGTGCAGAATAAGGAAGGCCCAAGCCGGGTGCAGGCTTCTTACAAGGTTGGCTCCTAGACGCTCTCTGGTGGCCTTTAATAATAGTGATTACAGCGAGGCTGAGGAGCAGTGGAATTAATTTGGCACTAAGGGTGGCTCCCCCTTGACCAATTCCTTTGGAATTTTTGGACTTGGCTAAAAAATTGTCTAGATCGCTGGGAATTAATTAGCGATGGAAGACTGGGCCTATTTTGAGGAGGACGAGTACGGGTACTATGAGGAAGAGCAGGGTCCTCTCCTTGAAGACAATCTGGTTGATGCCCTGGACGCATCAGTTCAACAATCCGTCAATAAGGCGGTAGAGGCTGCGGTTCCTCAGACGGTCAGCAAAGCGCTAGCAGCCGCCCTCAAGCCCATTACGGCGCAACTTGAAAGTTTTGCGAAAAGGCATGGGATGCAACCCCAAGAGTCGGTAGGACCAGCCGCGGCCACCTAAGGGGGAAAAGCTTCAGGTAAAACCAAGTCCTCTAACTGGGCGCATGCGCAGGCTCTGGCTGAGTTACCCCCAGTCTCTTCTGGGGATCATCAGAACTCTGCAACTCCAGACCCGATCCCATCATCCAAGAAGGCCCAAGACACCGACAAAAGCACCGACACAGACTCTACGGGGCATACCGCATCCCCAAAGAAGAAGAAAGCTAAGAGGGCGCACTTTAATCCGCCGACACCCTCCTTTTTCCAAGCTGCAACTCCGTTCGATTTTAATCCGCAGGACATTGTCCACCCAAGATCCTCGAACTGGGCCCCGCCCCCGGAGGTAGCGGATTACTTACATCAAAATCTGAGGAAGAATTTTGACAAGGAGGTTCGTAGTAGATTGAGGTCCGAATGTCCTCGTCCGGACGTCCCGGATAAAGTAGCAGATACGCCGGACATCGACCCCAACATGCTAACCTTTTTAAAAAAGCTTGCAAAGGATCCCAAAAAGAGCATTGACTGTGCGTGGCGCGGTTGCCAGGATAAGCTCCTGGACGTCACTGGCCCCTTAGCGAAGATCTTGGAGATGTCCTTAGTAGCCAAGGACACAGGTGCCCCGATAGATCCAGACATCCTCGCAGGATGGACACAGCGCGCCATTTGTTTCCTGGGAAACGCGAACTGTGCCATTTCTACAGAACGTAGGAAATCTCTTCTCATGAGGATGGACAACAACCTCACTGAGCTTGCTTCTGCGGAGGCAGGCCCCCTGGCGGAGGGGCTCATTTTCGGCGATAGGTTCTTCAAAGACGTCTCCAAGTACGTCAGGACCTTCACCTCACTGGACAAGGCCCAATCAAATATTACGAAGGTCTTCCAAGCAGGCCTTTTTGGTCGGGCCGGGCGAGGCAGGGGCCGCTCGCCAGGCCGCCAATACTATCAGGGCCTTCCCAGAGGAGGATACGGTCGGGGTAGAGGAGAGTACCAAGACAACACCAGAAGCGGCACGTTCTACCCAATGAGACAATTTAGTCGTCGCCGGTACCACCGTGGAGGACAGAGGGGAAACTTCCAACCCCAGATTACATCAGGTAAGAACAATGACTCTATTTCTATGTCTTCTGGGGGGTCGCATTCGCCATTTCTGGGACAATTGGTCAGTCATTACTCAGCATGCTTGGGTTCTACAAACGGTACAGGGATTTCGCATAGATTTCTTTCAAATCCCTATGCAAAACGTTACTCCCCCTCCTTTATCTTTTTCCCAACAAGATGAAATTTTTATAGATAAAGAGGTTGGAGCCTTGCTGGAGAAACGCGCGGTAGCTTATTGCGACGACAAACCCGAGGGTTTCTGCAGCAACATCTTCCTAGTTCAGAAGAGAGGCGGGGGCCACAGACTGGTTCTAAACCTGAAAGATTTCAACCAGTTCGTCCTGTACAGGCATTTCAAAATGGAGGGGATACATTTACTAACAGATATTTTGAGGCAAGGGGACTGGATGGTCCGTCTAGACCTCAAGGATGCCTACCTAACGGTCCTGATCTTTCCCCCTCACCGGCGCTTCTTGCAGTTCCAATGGCGAGGCAGACGGCTGGAATATTTGGTCCTGCCTTTCGGTCTTTCCTCGGCTCCTTGGTGTTTTACCAAGTTAATGAAGCCAGTGACCGCGCATCTCCGGGAGCAGGGTATTCGTCTAATAATTTATATGGAGGACATACTGATAATGGAGGATAATGATATTAAAGGAAAAAGACATTTATATATCTGGGCGGAGCCTAACCACACATCTCATAGTGAGGTCTGATTGGCTGTCAGCACTTCATCCAAGAAGTGTTGGCACCCCATTAAATTGCATTGTAGTGAATGGAAGGTTTTGAGGGTCACCAAAAGGAGAACGCATAAAGGGTGATAACAGACTTTAGTAACATTATAAATCATTTGTTGATGGGACCATGCTAATTTTAGGAATTGTGGTGTGTTCTAAGGTGATTTTACCCTGTGAAAAAGCCTTCTGCTGGGATATCATGAATCATGTTTGAGAGAAAACTACTTTCTCATGCTTTTCCCATACAGGTTTGGAAGGTGCTCCAGAAGCTAAAATGAGAGCATATTTTCTGTAAATTCACATTATCTTTCTCAGTCATGTGAGAATGAAGTCAGATATTCTCAGTAAAACATGTACATCCAACAAGGGCAGAGACTGTCAGTTGATTCCTTTGTGTTCTACTGCAGCTTCCCAGAGTGTTCTAAAGAACAACTAGAGCGCTAACAGTCTTACTTATGACAAAAGTATGGCACACCTGAAACCATCTTGATTGGAATAAACTGGTAACACTTAAAACATTTAATTTACAAAAGAACAAAATGAGGGGGTTCATTTTGCCATAGAAATTATGATTAGTGCTGCAGAAGGAAAAATTAGGGCATATTTTGAGTGACTTCTCAAATCCTCTTCTATTTCATTAAAAGATTCTGACATGCAGACTGCAACATGCACTTTCAATACCAGCAGCAGACTTCCAGTTAACTCCCTGGTGAGCAGTAGCTTTACTACAGTGATCTAATGAGCAACTAGAGTGCTAACATTCTGAATTTATGGCAAATGTGTGACACATGTAAATGCCTTCTTGATGAAATCAAAGTAAAAAACTGAAAGCATTTCCTACTGAGGAGACTGCAGTAAATGAGGAAATTAGGAAACTTCATAACAAATAAGTATCCCAAGATGGCCACCAGAGAAAAAGGAGCCCAAATGTAGCACAAATATCACCCGGATGTAGCCCACGTATAGCACAATGACAGTAGTGTGGAAAACACTTTTTTTTGCAGTTTTATATAGTGCAGACTGGTCAGGTATTGGAGTGCTTTACATGAGCATTGGTTACATCACACAAGGACAAATTTATTTTGGTTGTAGGCATGGGGAGATTAAGTGATTTGACCAGAATGCCAGAATGCTGAGCTGAAGCAGAAACTCCAACCTGGTTCCCCAGTTGCAAAGTCTGCAGCTCTGGAAGTAACACCACATCCTCTCCCCTAAGTGCAACATTTAATCAAGTGGTCAACTGGATAAAAAAACATAAAGATAACAAATAATTTAAAAGTGCTTTGCCACTATTTAAGAACTCAGAAAATATGTCCTCATTTTAGTTTTTTAGAGCACCAACCATAATTTTGATGCAAATAAGACCCTCGCATTTCTATAATTTCTAAAGGAATTGCTTTAGGTATTACAGTTTTGATTGCATCAAGATGACATCAGGCGTGCCACACTTTTGTAATAAATATAGAATGTTAGCAATCTAGTTGTTCATTAGGATACTGTTGAGAGGCAGAGGCAGAGGTCAGAGGCACGGACTCGGAAAATTGAAGGCAGGTAGGAGGGTGCAGAGGCAACAATTTGACAACACTGGGCAGGCAGGAAGGGCAGTGGCAGCACAACAGACTATGGAGGGCAGTGGAAAGGGGGGCAGGGGCAACAAACCAACAATGCAGGACAGGCAAGAGAGGCTGTGGCAATATAATAGACCACTGTGGGCAGAAGGAAGAGGCAGTGGTAGTACAACCATACATGCCAACAGACCCGATTCAGCCAGGAAACGCCCAATGTTTTTAAGCCCAAATGGGCTTTATTTTATCTGTCTCCTGTCTACAGTCTCATCAATGTAAGTCAATGGGGAAAATTAATTCCCCAGTTTTATTTCAAAATCTCCTTCTTACCAAGTTCAAAATGTTAGCAAGTATGGTACATTGGATCATGGAAGGCAGGAGGAATTGGGGTAGGGACATGGACTTGGATAACAGAGGACAGGAGGGACATGGACAGGTGCACCAAACTGGCCTTACAGGGCAGGCATCAGGGTTTGCAGCAGCACAATACACCACACAGGGCATGCGGGATGGCAGTGCAGCACAACAATCCATGGAAAGCAATAGGGAGGGGACAGGACCATGCACATGGACAACAGAGAACAGAGGGGAAAGAGGCAATGGCAGCAAGCTGACCATAATGGACAGACAGGAGAGAAAGCAGCAGCATAACGGACCATAAAGGGCAGGAGGGAGGGATCAGGGGCATTACAATGGAACAGACAAGCCAGGAGGGAAGGAAAAGGGGTCTGCACATGGAAAACAGAGGGCAGGGGGCAAGGGGGCAGGGCAGGAGCAGCAAGCTGACCATGGAGGGCAACAGTGAGACTATAATGGCATACACACAGACCATGGAGCGAAGGTGGGAGGGGGTCAGGGGCAGCTATCTGACCACACAGGGAAGGTGGGAGGGGCCGTGGCAGCACAGAAGACCATGCATGTCAAGCGGGAGGGTTTGTGGCAGCACAATGGCCATGATGGGCAAGAAGGAGGAGGCAGGGGCATACACAAAGGACCATGGAGGATAGAAGGGAGGGGTAGGAGCTGGGCACAGACAAGATAGTTCAGGGGAAGGGGCCTCACAACAGACCACGTGGGGCAGGCAGGAGGAGCAGTTGCAGCACAACAGACCAGGGAGGGCAGAAGGGTGTGGCAGTAAAATGGACCATGGAGGACAGGAGGAAGGGGATAGGGGCATGGAACGTGGACAGGCAGGGTGGAGGTGGCAGGGACAGGTTACAGTCATCTGACAATGCTAGGCAGGTGGGAGGGGAGTGGCAGCTCAACAGAACACTCAGAGTAGATAGGCGGGGCAGGTCCATGGAACATGGTGGGTGAAAAGGATGGAGCAGGGGCATGCACACAGACATCGGAGGGCAGGGGGAAGGAGAGTAGGGGCAGCAAGCTAAGCACAGAGGCTAAGCAGGAGGTCAATGATGGGGCATAGAATTGGGCAATGGAGGGCAGGAGGAGTGGACTGGGACATCATGCTAAATGGAGGGCAGTGGCAGCACATCAGACCATGCATGGCAGGAGGGAGGAGGCTAGTGCATGGATTCAGACAACAGAGGATAGGGAGTAAGTGGATGGTGCAGCAAGCTAACTGTTCAGAGAAGGCGGGAAGGCCAGTGGCAGAACAACGGCCACACAGGGCTGTAATGAGGGAGCAGGGGCATGGACTTGGACAATGGATGGCAAGGAGGAGGGGAGGCAGGCGCAGCAAGCTTGGGTGGGGGCAGCACAATGCCATGTCAGGCCCTGCTTCCAACCTCCCATCATCCATTGTGATAGGCATCTTACTTAACGTTTAAAAAAAACTAGAAATTCGCAGAAAAAACACAAAGATTCCAGGGACGTTATAGTTAGACTCAGATTTCACTCGTACAAAACCAGTGAAATTCAGCAGTTATAGTTACCTGAGCTAACTATAACTTACGCCCCCGCAATGCACTGCTTATGACCTCAGACATTACATCATTCATGACATAGTCAGTGACATCACTCATGACATCACTCATGACATCTCAAATGAGCTGTGAATGGAATGGAACTATAATCGCTAGAACTTTATTTAGGGATAGTGTGTGTATATTAACACCCCTTTTTTTTCTTTTCTTTCATGTAAGAACCATTATAATACGCAAAGTGCCCAGATCAATATGACCGATAGCCTTTCACTTTAAAGTAATGTGTAGTCCATTTTTTATGTTGATGTGTGCAATCGTAAGAATGTTTATTATGAACAAGTCACGTTGACGAACATACAAGTACGGCGGTCACAGGGCAAGATATGCTGAAATGACATTGTGTGCATATTAACACTTGTTTTCTTTTCTTTATTGTATGAATTCCTGAATTTTCGCATCGTTACCAGGCCAATATGGCCGCCAGCTTTTTGGATTAATGTAATATGTAGTCCTTTGTTAATGTTGGCAACTGGAGGCATTTGTACATTTAAATAAGGAAGCTACAATGACGTCTTGTATCGTTATCAAGGTTCGGATGAGCCGAAATGCGTGGATCGCGAACTTTGCAGATTAAATACTTCCAAACTACAACATGAGAGCTGATTCCTTCCTTGTAAGAGTGAGAGGAGATTGAATACATATATATAAAATTCACTGAAAAAACCACAGGTTTCAGGGACGTTATAGTTAGAAATTAGCATTTCAAAAACCTTAGATATTCACTGAAAAAAACAGTTTTCAGGGACGTTATAGTTAGTCTGACATTTCACTTGTACAAAACCAGAGAAATTCAGCCGTTATAGTTAGCTGAGCTAACTATAACTCACGCCCCCGCAATGCACTGCTGATGTCACATATTACATCACTCATGACATGGCCAGTGACAGAGGAAATGGGCCCCCCACCCGCCCCGGCTGGCAGCGCCAAAAATTTGGGAGTAAAATGGCAGGCTGATCTATCCTTTTCGGCCCAAATTCAGCAGGTGACAGCTGCCTGTTTTGGCAGTCTGCGAAACCTGCGAAAGTTCATACACCTACTGCCCAAGAACTGTCACAGTTACGTCTCGCCTAGACTACGCGAACGGCCTCTATTTGGGTCTACCGGCTTACCTGGTAAAGAAACTACAAATGGTTCAAAATGCGGCTGCGAGATTAATCAGACGAGTCCCATTTCGGCAGCATATCTCTCCGCACATCAAAGAACTGCATTGGTTACCGGTAGCCAATAGAATTAAATTTAAGGCCTGCTTTTCGGGCGGTACATGGATCATGCCCCAGTTACCTGAAGCGGAGATTAGGAGCGTACAAGCAGATTCGATCACTGAGGTCTAACTCCCAGAACCTGCTTTGCACCCCCCCGAGTTAAGAAAGCGCGGTTAGGTGGCAGATCCTTCATGTACGGGGCATCCAGGATATGGAATTCCCTGCCCAACGCCTTGCGCCAGATTGGCGGTGAAACGCAATTCAGGAAAGCAGCAAAAACATGGCTTTTCAATCTAACGTAATCTCCGGAGACATGGCCGTTTAGGACTTTCGTGCGTCACCTGTTGCTATAGCGCCGGGACACCTCCTTGGAGGTAGCTGTTCGCGCTCTATAAATGGCAGTATTATTATTATCACTGATGACATCACTGATGACATCACTGATGACATCATCCAGTGACTGTAAGTGTTTCTAAAAAGTTTAAGAATGTGATATATATATGATGATTCAGTCAGTGTGTGACTGACTATATAAGTGAGTGATTCTACATGTCTGGGTGAATGTATGGGTGAGTGACTAATCTGTGTGAATGTCTGTATCAGTCTGTCAGTTGGTGTGTAAGTAGCTGCATGGGTTGGTGAATAGGTACATGAGTGTCTATATGGGTTATTGATTGGTTGTCTGAGAACCTGTATTGATGCCTGAGTGTCTGTGTGTTGTGTGACTACCTGCATGGATGTGTGAGTGGGTGATTCACTGGATGTATGGGTTCATGAGTGCATCTGCGAGGTGCTGTATGGGTGAGTGAGTGTGCATATGGCTGTGTTGGTGAGTGAATGGATGTCTCACTGGTATATGTGTGAGTAACTGCATATGTGAATGGCAGTATAGGTGAGTGTTGGAGTATATAAGTGACTGTATGTGAGAGTGAGTGATTGTGAGAGTGGATGTATGGATGAGTGTGTGCTTGTGTCAGTGATTGTATAAGAGATTAAGTATGTGCTAGTATCTGTATGAATAAGCGAGGTGGTGTGTGTATAACTGTATAGGTGAGTAAATGTCATTTTGACTGACTCTTTGGGTGACTGACTAGGTGTGTGAGTAACTCTATGGGTGAGTGGCAGTGTGTGAGTGTCTGTATGGGTGTATGAGTGCATATAATAGTGGCTGTATTGATGAGTGACTGCATGTATGAGTGACTGTATGGGTGAGTGAGTGGATGTGTGTGTAGACCTAGGAATCAGTGAGTGGGTATGTACTAACTGGTATTGGTGTGTCTATGGTTTCGAGAATGGTAGTCTGTATTTTAGAGAGGGTGTATGAAAGGTTATATTAGGGTGTGAGTAGGTGCATCAGAGATTAAGTGGATGATGTCATCAGTATTGTCATCAGTGATGTCATTTGAGATGTCATCAGTGATGTCACTGACCATGTCATGAGTGATGTAATATGAGACGTCATCAGCAGTGCATTGCGGGGGGGTGAGTTATAGTTAGCTCAGCGAACTATAACTGCTGAATTTCTCTGGTTCTGTTCGAGTGAAATGTCAGACTAATTATAACGTCCCTGAAACCTGTGGTTTTTTCAGTGAATATCTATGGTTTTTTTAAATGCCAATTTCTAACTATAACGTCCCTGAAACCTGTGGTTTTTTCAGTGATATATATATATACATATATATATTTACTCTTCGCCTCACAGCAAGGATGACGACGCCGTGTACAGGTGCATTAAAATGGATTTATTCACCGGCTCAAATTGGACGCGTTTCGCCTGTCCTGCAGGCTTGCTCACCAACACGGAAGTAAAGTTTTTCACTCATTTTAAACACACACTTTTTTTGTTATTTTTTTGTTTTTTTTGTTGTGAGTCACGTGTAAACTACTGTGCAATTAAAACTGTAGATAGACTAGTAGTTCTTTTCATTTCCTTACGTTAACAAGTCATAATTGAATTTGACTTTCATCTATTTACATGCTGCTTGATAAGAACATATATTTTGTACAATCTTTACCAAACTCAAAAAGGATACCTTCTGCGTACAGCAATGTATAGGTAAAAAGCTAATTACCCCAAATTCATCGCACATCTAGACACCATTATTCTAGAATAAATCGCAATCACAGGGTTTTCCCTTCTTATCGTATCCTGGTTAAGTTACAAATTTTGCCCAAGTAGGCTATTATGTATACTGCTAATATATATCAACAGCAAAGCATTCAGCCCATGTGAGCATTTTCTACAGCATGAATTCATTTTCTTCTTTAACAAACAGATGTCTACCCAAAGTGCAAAGTGCAAAAAGTGCTATCTAAACAACAAAAATTCTAAAATTTAAAATCTTGAATAGGGTGTGAGAGGAGGTTTCATATCTGATCTTTAGTCATCACAGGTGAGTATGGAAATCTTCTTCCATATTCAATCCTTCTGGAGTTTTTGTATTTAATTCAATTATGTAACACGGCTCAAGCTTTCTCAATTTTTTCTCACGGTTACCTCCTCTAATATTCGGTAATACAGCATCAATCACAAAATACGTTAACCCTTGCTCATTTTTATTATGGACCGTTTCAAAATGGCGCGCAACTGGATATGATCTATCGCCATTTTTAATGGCTCTTAGGTGTTGAAGAATCCGTTTGTGAAAAGGCAGAATAGTGCTGCCCACGCACCTCAGGCCGCGTGGGCACTGAAGCACGTAGACAGCATACTCTGTTTTGCATGTAAATTCACCATTGATTTTCTTAACATTAGTTGATAAATTGGATGTGTAAGATACAGTGTTTTTCCCATGTGTGCAAGCCTTGCACTTAGTACATTTTAAGAAACCTGGTTTCTTTCTTAACCATGTTGTACTTGGGTTCCTGATTTTGTGCAGTGTATTTCTGACCACTGTTTGTTTGAGGGATTTAGCGCGTCTAAAAGTTATCTGTGGCTTACGCAGTACCATTTTTCCTACTACTGGGTCATTTCGAATAATATGCCAATGCTTATTCATAGTTGTTCTTACTTTGGCCTCTTGGGTGCTGTATGCTGTTATCATTCGGCACTGATCTTTTCCATGTAGTTCTTGTTTCTTTTTGGACTTACTTTTATCAAACAAGATTTCCTCCCTTGTCATTTTGTTCGCTTTTGTTATTGCTGTCCTGATACACTCATCTGAGTAGCCTCTAGCCTTAAAGCGAGTTTTCAGACTGTTCAGTTCTTTACTCATCTGTTCTTTATTGCTGCAATTTCTCATGGTCCTTAAGCATTCCCCATAGGGGATGCTTCTTATCAAATTCTTTGAATGGAAGCTTGTTGCATGAAGCAACGTATTGCCCGCTGTCAGCTTCCTAAACAATTTAGTTTCTAATTTCCCATTGTTTATATAAACAGATAGATCCAAAAAGTTTACATTTGTGGAGCTTAATTCATATGTAAACTTGAGATTAAGATTATTTAATTCAAGTTTCTTCATAAAGTCTCTTGCCTCTTTCTCTGTACCTCTCCAAACGACAAAGAGGTCGTCAATGAACCTACTCCAATGTAATATGTGATCTTGCCATTCCGTGTGGCACTGCGTCCGGACCACCTGCTCCTCCCACCAGCCCATATGCAAATTCGCATAGCTGGGGGCGAAGCAGGTGCCCATTGCAGTACCGCAGGTCTGATGGAACAATTCTTCATTGAAAAGGAAGTAGTTGGTAGTAAGGCATGTCTCTATCATATGGAGTAGCATCTGCGTATGCGCCCATAATTTAAGTGGTCTACTGCCCAAGAAGTGTTTTATTGCATTCAGGCCATCACTATGCTTGATGCTCGTATAGAGCGTGGTTACATCAATTGTGAGGAGTAAAAAATCTGCTTCCCAAGGAAGATCATAAATTCTTTTGAGGAAATCCCCCGTATCCTGTATGTAGGATGGGAGAGTCTTGACCAATGCATTTAAAAAATGAATCAACATATTTTGATGTATTCGCCAGGGCGCTACCCATAGCTGATATAATGGGGCGCCCGGGAGGGTTAACCAGATCTTTGTGAACTTTTGGTATTAGGTAAAACACCGGTGTCACTGGATTATTGATTTTTAAAAACATAAACTCATCATGGCTAATCAAACTACGGTCATACCAATTCTGTAGCTCTAAATTGTACTTGCTATGGGCTGCCTTCATTATGTTCTCAGAAATTCTAACATAATTACCTCTATTATTCAATTGCTTGTAGGCTTCAGTTAGGTATTTGCTCTTGCCCCATAACACCACATTCCCTCCTTTGTCAGCATTGCGCACAATACAATCATTATTCAATGCTAGTTTATTCACTAATGCATCATAATCTTTTTGTTTTTGTGATTTTATCCATTTTTTCTCACTAGTTTGTTTGTGCAGTTTTTTTTAGCTCGTTCACCACCAGTTCACTATACACATCGGTGGTGTCTCTCGCTGTCATGGGTATAAAACGAGAATTTGGTCTAAAGCCTGTTGGCGCACCCCCTGAAATTTCCATGCTTTCTTCTTGATTCATTTTTAAATGCATTGGTCAAGACTCTCCCATCCTACATACAGGATACGGGGGATTTCCTCAAAAGCATTTATGATCTTCCTTGGGAAGCAGATTTTTTACTCCTCACAATTGATGTAACCACGCTCTATACGAGCATCAAGCATAGTGATGGCCTGAATGCAATAAAACACTTTTTGGGCAGTAGACCACTTAAATTATGGGCGCATGCGGTACTGCGATGGGAACCTGCTTTGCCCCCAGCTATGCGAATTTGCATATGGGCTGGTGGGAGGAGCAGGTGGTCCGGACGCAGTGCCACACGGAATGGCAAGATCAAATATTACATTGGAGTAGGTTCATTGACGACCTCTTTGTCGTTTGGAGAGGTACAGAGAAAGAGCCAAGAGACTTTATGAAGAAACTTGAATTAAATAATCTTAATCTCAAATTTACTTATGAATTAAGCTCCACAAATGTAAACTTTTTGGATCTAACTGTTTATATAAACAATGGGAAACTAGAAACTAAATTGTTTAGGAAGCCGACAGCGGGCAATACGTTGCTTCATGCAACAAGCTTCCATCCAAAGAATTTGATAAGAAGCATCCCCTATGGGGAATGCTTAAGGACCATGAGAAATTGCAGCAATAAAGAACAGATGAGTAAAGAACTGAACAGTCTGAAAAGTCGCTTTAAGGCTAGAGGCTACTCAGATGAGTGTATCAGGACAGCAATAACAAAAGCGAACAAAATGACAAGGGAGGAAATCTTGTTTGAGAAAAGTAAGTCCAAAAAGAAACAAGAACTACATGGAAAAGATCAGTGCAGAATGATAACAACATACAGCACCCAAGAGGCCAAAGTAAGAACAATTATGAATAAGCATTGGCATATTATTCGAAATGACCCAGTATTAGGAAAAATGGTACTGCGTAAGCCACAGAAAACGTTTAGACGCGCTAAATCCCTCAAACAAACAGTGGTCAGAAATACACTGCACAAAATCAGGAACCCAAGTACAACATGGTTAAGAAAGAAACCAGGTTTCTTAAAATGTACTAAGTGAAAGGCTTGCACACATGGGAAAAACACTGTATCTTACACATCCAATTTATCAACTAATGTTAAGAAAATCAATGGTGAATTTACATGCAAAACAGAGTATGCTGTCTACGTGCTTCAGTGCCCATGCGGTCTGAGGTACGTGGGCAGCACTATTCTGCCTGTTCACAAACGGATTCTTCAACACCTAAGAGCCATTAAAAATGGCGATAGATCATATCCAGTTGCGCGCAATTTTGAAACGGTCCATAATAAAAATTAGCAAGGGTTAACGTATTTTGTGATTGATGCTGTATTACCGAATATTAGAGGAGGTAACCGTGAGAAAAAATTGAGAAAGCTTGAGTCGTGTTACATAATTGAATTAAATACAAAAACTCCAGAAGGATTGAATATGGAAGATTTCCATACTCACCTGTGATGACTAAAGATCAGATATGAAACCTCCTCTCACACCCTATTCAAGATTTTAAATGTTAGAATTTTTGTTGTTTAGATAGCACTTTTTGCACTTTGCACTTTGGGTAGACATCTGTTTGTTAAAAAAGAAAATGAATTCATGCTGTAGAAAATGCCCCCATGGGCTGAATGCTTTGCTGTTGATATATATCAGCAGTATACATAATAGCCCAATTGGGCAAAATTTGTAACTTAACCAGGATACGATAAGAAGAGAAAACCCTGTGATTGCGATTTATTCTAGAATAATGGTGTCTAGATGTGCGATGAATTTGGGGTAATTAGCTTTTTACCTATACATTGCTGTACGCAGAAGGTATCCTTTTTGAGTTTGGTAAAGATTGTACAAAATATATGTTCTTATCAAGCAGCATGTAAATAGATGAAAGTCAAATTCAATTATGACTTGTTAACGTAAGGAAATGAAAAGAACTACTAGTCTATCTACAGTTTTAATTGCACAGTAGTTTACACGTGACTCACAACAACAACAAAAAAGTGTGTGTTTAAAATGAGTGAAAAACTTTACTTCCGTGTTGGTGAGCAAGCCTGCAGGACAGGCGAAACGCGTCCAATTTGAGCCGGTGAATAAATCCATTTTTATGCACCTGTACACGGCGTCGTCATCCTTGCTGTGAGGCGAAGAGTAAATATTTGTGTGGACCCAGCTTGGAAGGTCCGTAACGACGACGCGCTCTCTGGTTTGGAGCAGCGGCGGTAAACATCCATGCAACTTTTGTTTGATACATATATATATACACACAAATGTTAAAGCAACCTTATAGTTAGGTGAAATGTTCAGTAACAACTTAACATGTTAAACTCTAAAAACCACAGAAATTCACCAGATATAGTTATCTCACGAAACTATACCTTGCCCTCCTGCCACACACAGTTTTCTCATTAATAATTTAATTGCAAATGTTGCAGTGATATCATAGATGTCATTAGTGATGTAATATGTGGGGTAAATAGCAGTGCATGGCGAGTGTGTGAGTTAGTTACTTGAGATAAATATAACTGGTGAATTTCAGTTTTTTTCAGTTTAAAACATTACATTGCTACTGAACATTTCACCTAACTATAACATTACACTAACATTTGTTTTTTTCAGTGAATTTCTAGGGTTTTTTCGAACATAAAGTAATATTTTATTACCATGCGTAAATTCAACCCCCCCCGCATGCAGCCAACCCCACACTACGGACGGCCTTTGTCCGTGTGCAGTGGAGGGCTGACCACAGGGATTGGCCTGCAGTCGGGTCCTGTGGCCAACCCCTCAAAAGGCAGCCAACCCAATGCTGCGCAAGGGTGTCGGCCATTTGCGGCGGGGGTGTTGGCCACCAGGTCAGGCCCTGCAGCCAAACATCTTGCATTCAGCCAACCCCACGCTGCACAGGGCCTTCAGCTGTGGTGGCAGGGGTGTTGGCTGCAGGCCAAGCCCTGCGGCCAGCCCCCCAGGGAGCCAATCCCACGGTGCGGACAGCCTTTGGCGATGTGGCGTAGGGCTGGCCTATATAAAGGGGAGGGGCATTAGGTCCCCCCTCCTCAAGCCTTAATAGAGCCCAGGGACCCCATTCCCCTGGGCCTAATTCAACAAACAAATGGGAGGGTGACCACGCGGTCCCCGTCCCCGAGGGCCAAATTCCTAAGGAAGGGAGCGTGCAGTTCCACTCCCCAACTCTTTCAGGCCTCGGGACCCCATCCCCCAGGGCAAATTATAATAAAAAATGGGATGGGGCGTGCTGTTCCCCTCCCCGACCCTGTTCAGGTCTCGGGGACCCCATCCCTCGGGCCAAGAAATTAATAAAGGGATGGGGTGCGCAGCCCCTCTCCCTAAGCCTAATTAGTCCCCGGGGTCCCATCCCCCTCGGCCTAAATATAAATAAAAGAGGTGGGGGCCATGAGGCTCCCCTCCCCGAGCCTTTAATGGCTCTAAGGACCCCATCCCCCGGGGCCTGCACCAGTTATTGGTGGGTTTCCTGGTGCCCACCCGTGGAACCCACCAAGCACAACGTTCGGGCCGTGAAGGGATCTCCAGGGCCCCCATGGCCCAGCCAAGTCCCTGCATGGTGCAGAAGCTGGCATTGCTCTTGCCTGGAGGGAGCAGCTACATTTATGCTGCTCCCTCCGGGCGGGAGAAATATGGGTTCTGTTTCCCTGACCGCATCAGTGAAGGCAGGGAAACAGAACACAAGTCTGCTTCCAGCTAGCTGGAGCATTTCTAAATCTGCTGCTCGCTGTGAGCAGACTTGGGCATAATTACGACCGCCACCTTCCTGCCAGATTACTACTTTTCAGTGGTCTGGTGGGTGGCAGCATGGCAGTTCCCCCTGTGGTGCCCTTTAAAAGGCGGTGGTGCCTTTTAAAAAGGCACCGCAATGGGAACGCCTCACAAGGTTCCTGCGCAGTATGGACACATAAGTCCATGCCGTGCTGGAACCTATGTGCATGCGCACAGGGGGGCACATGTTATGCCACCCTGTGTGCACCCACATATGTCTGAGGCACTGTAGGGCCCCCTTTGTTTCCTCTCCGCCAGGCTTTTCATGAAAAGCCTGCCTGAGAGGAAACTCGTAATATGCTTGGCGGGACCGTGGCGGTCCTGCCAAGCATATTGTGGCCTCTGGCTGCCACTCCTACACCAGGAAATGGCGGGTCCCTGGCAGTCCTAGTGCGGTCCGACTGCCCGAGTCGTAATTGAGCAGTCGGACCGCCGGTGCGGCAGTGGCTGGATCTGCCACCTCCGTGCCATCACGAGTCTGGCAGTCCGAGGACCGCCAGACTCGTAATCTGGCCCTTAATGTTTGCTCCCATTTGGTGGGAGATTTAAAAATGGTCCTGCCAGATGGGAGCAAACACACATTTCCCTGCCTCCGCCAGTGCTGGCAGGGAAACTACTGTGTCCCGGGGGTGGGCTCCTCGGGACACAGTAAGTGAGCTGGTCCCAGGGATGGGGTCCACTGGGCCATTAAAGGCACAGGGAGGAGGTTGCGTGGCCCCTTCCCCTTTTTTATACTTCTGCCCTAGGGGATGGGGTTTCTAAGGCTCGGGAGGTAAGCCACGTGGCCCCCTCCCCTTTTTCATACAAGTTGGCCCTGGGGGGTGGAAGACAGGCACCTCCCTCCCTATATGGAATTAGGCTCGGGAGGGGGGGCTGCGTGATCCTTCTCCCATTTTTTAAGCATTTTGGCTCAGGGGGATGGGGTCCCTGGGGCCTTATTAGGCTCGGGGAGGGGGGCCCACGCTCCCTCTCCCCTTTAATAAAATGGCAGCCCGAGGGATGGGGTCCCAGGGGCCTTGTTAGGCTCAGGGAGGGAGGCCAAACACCCACCCTCTCCAAAAAAAAAACATGCGTGTCACCCCCAGGCCTTAGCCTACCCCGTGGGGTTTAATAAAACAAGTGTGAGCCTGCGCGTGTTTTTTTTATTTTATTTTACTGCTGATTTCTGGATCCTCTGTGAATTTGTGGCAAACAAAAAAAAAAAAAAAACAGGCCTAAGGGGGTCAGGGTATCCGTACCCTGTCCCTATGTGTTTTTTTTTTTCGGACTTGGAACTGAGTCCCAAGTCCTAAAATGGCTGCCAGCACTTCCTGGATGAGATGGTGGCAGCCAATCTGATCTCGTGATGAGATCTGTTGGCTCCGCGGGTCCTCCGCGGTGTGATGTATTACATTTTTTTAAACCTTAATTTCAGCAAAACTACTGAACAGTTTTACACTAAAACACAAAAAGCACTCTTTCTGGACCAAGATCTAGCTTTCTACTAAATTTGGTGTCAATCTGTTCAGAGGTTTGGGCTGTAGCTGTGTCTAAAGTTCCTAAGGAAAAATGGATGGGGAAAATGCCTTTTGGGACGCCCCCCTTTTTCTCAATCCCTGCTTGACAGATCACTCCAAAACTTTCCATCTTTCCATGCACAAACTAGTCAAAAAGTAGCACTTTTATGGAAAGGTTCATGGAGATTCGTTAAACAGTGCCAAAGTTATTAGCAACATAAAAAAGGCATTTCCTATGGAAACGCCATCCTACCGAGAACTACCCTGTGGCCACCGCCACTGGGATAAATATAGTTAACGGGACATTATAGTTAGGTGAAAATGTCAGTTTTAACATACAGTTTTAAACTAACAAAACCACTGAAATTCACCAGATATACTTATCTCACGTAATAACTCGTGCCCTAGTCTTCGGGCTCCAGTCATGTACAATGATGTCATTTCGGATGCTGCAGTGATGTTATCAATGATGTCATAGAACATGTCATGAGTGATGAAATATGGGAGGTAATCAGCAGTGCATGGCGATGGCTCGAGTGATAGTAACTTTAGGGCACAAGTTATAGTTACTTGAGATAACTATGACTGGTGAATTTCAGTGGTTTAAAATGGTATGTTTTAACTGACATTTTCACCTAACTATAAGTTCCCCTTAATCTTTGTTCTTATCAGTGAAGTTCTAAGGTTTTTTTTTAAATGAAAAGTAAGTTATTATTAAAATTCCTAAAGATAACGTCGCTTTTTAACCTTTGGTTTTACAGTGAATTTCTATGTCTTTTTATTGTGAAGTAAGATGTCTAAGGCCGTGTATGGTGTGGGGCTGGACGCAGGGCCTGGCTCTGGCCAGGCCTTGTAAATAAACCCCCTCATGAGCTCAACCCCCTGCTGCGCACGGTCTTTGGCTGCTCCCTGCATGGGGTTCAGCACAGGACCTAGCCTTTGGCAAGGCCCTCGCCCCCCGCTTGTGCCCAACCTCCTACTTTTATTTATTTTGTTGTCTCACAAATTCTCTGATCCACCACAAATCTGCAGTGTTTCGCAGAGGGCGTTGGTATGGATCTGCGGTTCCCTGAAAACACGATAAATATTTTTAGTTTTGACCCCAGAGTGTCAGGATACCTCTACTCAGCCCTTTTATATCTTATTTAATTTTATTTTGTGGGGACCGGAGACCAATCACAATCGCAACGCATAGTGGGCCTCGCCTGAACAGCTAGACGGAATTACACCAAATTTGGCAGAAAGCTAGCTTTTGGTCCGCAGATTGTGCTTTTTGTTATGTGGTGTAAATCCGTTCAGTAGTTTGCGAGCTATTAAAGGAAATTCAAATTTGTATATCTAGTATCGCGAAGTCTTCATGAATAATGTCAATCTTGTGCAGAGATCTGCAGAGGTCTCATTGGCTGCCAACACTTCACCCAGGAAGTGTTGGAAGCCATCTTGAGACTTGGCTTCAGCTGAGTCCCAAAAGAAAAACATGAAAAAAAGAAAAGGGGGCAGGGTAGGAATACCCTGACCCCCAAGGCTTGGTCTTGAGGTCCCAGAGGGATCCCAGCAGAGCAAAAAATCATTTTCTTTTTAATTTGCTGTGAAATTCACAAATTACTGGCGAAAAAAACCCAACTAAGGGCGGGCTCCTGCACTTGTTTTGAACAGGGCCCCCGGGTGGGCCGGTCCCAGGGCATGCGACGATTAATTAAAAAATGGAGGGGATGTATTGGGGCCCCCGTCCAAGGGCTTACTCTGCCCCGGAGACCAACACCTCCCCAGGGCTTATGAACATTATAACGGGGAGGCCTAGTAGACCCCGCTGGGCCGCAGGGACCACCACCTCCCCAGAGCTATAGTAAAAAGAATAGATGGGGTCCACAGGGGGCCACACGGACCGCCCTGGGGACCGCCACCTCCGGGGAACAAATTGAAAGTAACGAGTGGGCCTTGCAGACCCTCCCAGGCCCCAGGGTCCGCCACCTCCCAGGAACTAAATTGAAAGTAATGGTGGGGCCTCGCGGACGCCCCGGGGACCACCACCTTCCTGGGACACAAAACTTTAAAAAGTGAGAGGGGGCCCGTACTTGTTTTGCAAAGGGCCCCCTGGTGGGCCAGGTCCCGGGAGCAGGCAGCGATTTAATAAAAAATGGAAGGGGGCTCATGGGGCCCCCCTCCAAGGGCTTACTTTGCCCCGGGGACCACCACCTCCCTGGGGCTTATGAACATTATAAAGGGGGGGCCTCGCAGACCCCCCCAGGCCCCGGGGACCACCACCCAAAGGCTTACTTTGCCCCGAGACCCCCACCTCCCCAGGGCTTATCACCATTATGAAGGGGCGGCCTCGCTGACCCTGTCGGGCCCTAGGGACCACCACCTCCCCGGTGCTATAGTAGAGAAAAATAGACAGGGGCCACGCGACCCCTCCCGGGCCCTGGGGATCTCCACTTTCCTAGGGCTAAATTGAAAGTAATGGGTGGGCCTCGCAGACCCCTCCCACGCACCACCACCTCCCCAGAGCTAAACTGAAAGTAATGGGGAGGCCTCGCGGACCCCCGGGCACCACCATCTCCCCGGGGCACATAACGTTAAAAAGTGGGAGGCGCCTGCATGGCCCCCCTGCCCTGGGGACCGCCACCCCCCAGAACCGGCTCCTGTTATTTCCCGGGGTGCCCACCCCCAGGACATAGCTGTGTGCTTTTGCTTGGCAGGAGCTGACAGCTCCCACCAAGAACAAGCATTTGCAATGCAATAGGTCTTGCATTTACGCGAGTTTGAGCTATTGACATTGCAAATAACATTGCCTTTTATTTTTGTTTTTGTTTTTAAAACATAAATAAAAGGCATTGTCATTTACAATGCCAATAGCTTACACTCGCATAAATGCGAGACCTATTGCATTGCAAATGCTTGTTTTGCATTTTTTTATAGCTCACACTCCGCCTAAGGACATTAGAGCACTTAACAACAGAAACTGACATACCGAGACACAACATACACATTTTCAAACCTTTTTAGGCACGGGGAGATTAAGTGATTTGCCCAGAATCACACGGCTTTGAGCAGAAGCCAGGATGTTGTCCCGGTTCAAAATCAGCAGCGCTTACCACTAGGCCACATCCCTTTCGCCGTGACTGCATGCTGACTGATAGACAAAATGAACATGTGGCATGCAAAACGTGGGTATATCGCGTGTGCAGTCTACCCAGATTACTGCATAGTGACCGGTACAAGGGGCCGTGTGAAGAGCAGAATGGAGCGCATTGCCTGGTTACTGCAGGTCGAGTAGTACACCAACATCACAGACCTACATTGCAGACGTGTGTGCCTTCGCATTGTTCTGTTATTACTGCATGCTGATTGGCGGAGAAAAATTAAAACATGAAGCGCAGAACCTGTTCACATGTTTGCTTTACTTTTATTACAGCATTCTGGCTGGCACACTGCACTTTCTTTCGAGGGGTAGAGCGCTGTGCATTGTAAGGTTTTTTTCCGCATGCCCGGTGACATGAAAGCAAACGCCCAGCATTGGAACAGTAGGGTTACCAAGATGTCTGACTGAGATGGGTGGCGGACTGGCCTGTGGTTGTCAGTAGCGGGACAGCAGAGAATACTGCATGGCAAGCCTGAGGTGCGCTGGCAGGGATGTGTGAAAGTCTATTGTAGGTCAGCACCGGGGAGCTATGCCATGGCATAAGGGCTTGAAGATATGGAAACTATGCATGCCGGGACTGGGGTGCCTTACCAGAGCTTTGCAGTTGCCCCAAAGCTGCAGGCCAGGATTGAAGCACACTGGAAGGGCTGCGTGTGGATGCAGTGCTGGACTAACAGGGGCTGCTGCAAGGTGCGGCTGAGATGAGTGCACACAGTGTGCGCGTGCTCTGGAATTGAAGGAGGTGCTTCAAGTCAGGACTGGTCTTGGCCCTGCAACCGCAGGGGGGGGGCTTCAGGCCAGACATAATCGCACTTTGGCAGGTGCATACTGGCCCTCAGCTCCGAAACACCAGGGGGCGCTGCAGGTGAGAACTGAGGTGCGCGTCGATGGCAAGATGCTGGCATGGCAAGTGGGGCTGTAGGACAGATCCGGGTGTAGGGGGCTGGAGGGTGTCATTAAACCTGTAGGGTGTTCTGGAACCATACAAGTCTTGCAGAACTGTTCAAGTCGAGCACTGGGCGCACGGGGGGGTTCTCTGGAGGACTGTCTCCAGTAAATATCTGTGCACAAGTCAGAGGTTGCAAGAACTGCACAGTGTAGTACAAGATTTTTAAAGCACTGCATACCCCTGGCGAGGCCCCGAGGCGCTGTCCTAGATATGACCTCTCTCGCTTCGCTCCTGCTATGTACTCACTTTAACGTACGTATACAACTCGGCCTCCTCAGTCTCCGGAAATGTCTCCGGCCCCGGTCCCACCCTGCGCAGTCTCCTGTAACCAGATTGCGGGTCTGACTACAAGGTGTCCTGGGTCATGACCTGATTACACTCTCCCACGTCACGTGGTTAGTACGATGTGCTATCCTGAGGACTGGGTCAACACTCAATGTAAAGGCTCTCCGTGTGAAGGTGGGCTCGTGATGGGCCTGGCCTGGAAGCAGTGGAACACGCGAGTGAAGGGACACGTAACCACCTGAACCCCTCTCTATCGCCAGGAGCCGGCGAACTTTATCTGCTCCCGGGGAATGCCCTTGATTAACTTGGGCCGCGCGCGCCGTGTCCGGGACAGCTCAGCGGAATGCGATAATGGCAGGAGCCGCTCTCCATAACGAGGTGTCAGCAGGGCTGGTAATATATATATAAATAAAACGGGAGCGAGGCACGCCGCTCAGCGGCAGGGAATCTGCTGACCCCGTGGAGAGGCACGGCTGAGATAACGAACCATAAATCTGGGCGCGCGCCAAAGCACAATGAAAAAAACATAGTGCTTACTGACTAAATGAAGGAGACAGTATAACGCCGCAAGTAAAAGATCCAGTCCTGATGGGCGGTCCCAAAAGGAGACAGGGCGGTAACAAGGAGGGACTAAGAAGCCTCATTTTCAATCGGAACCCAGCGTTTACCATGGACGATGACGCCAGCCAATGAAAAAGCTGGGCGGGGCTTCCACTCCACTTCTAAAACATACTCTACTACAATATGCCTCGCAGAGCGAGCAGCGCATGCGCGCTGCAACGCTAGGCGAGACCTAAAAAGCAAGCACTCCGGTTCCAGCGGGCGAGAGTAGTAAAAGTGCTCCCACCTGCTGGAAGCGGAGGGTTCATCTCTTTCCCTGACCACAGACATGCAGGCAGGGAAAGAGATAAAACTATTGCTCTTGCACACAGGGAGGAGCATTTCCAGCACCTCCCTGTGTGCAATAGCAATGCAGGCTCTCGCAGGAGGTGGGGAGCCGGATGGGACCGCGGGGGCCTTGTGGCCCCCCCACGGTCCCCAAGATGCACCCTAGGTAGGCTCCAGGGCACCTAGGGAAACATGGCCAAGCCCCGGGGGATGGGGTCCATGGGGCCAAAAATCGGCCCTGGGAGCAGGGCCGTGTGACCCCCTCCCCCATTTGTTTGTGGCCAGGCCCCGGGGGACAGCACTCCCCCATTGAAATTACGGCAGCTCTCCTCCCCCATTTTTAGGGAGAAAAAGGAAAAACAAACGGCAGAAAAATGAGCAGAGTAGGCAAAAGAGGCAGCAGAAAGTCAAGCAGAAAAGAGCAGAACAGGGCAAAACAGAGAACACCCAGACACTCACACACCCACTCACAGACCCACTCAGACTCATGTACTCACTCACAGACCCAGGCAGAGACTCATGCACTCACTCACAGACCCACTCAGAGACTCATGCACTCACAGACCCACTCAAAGACTCATGCACTCACTCACAGGCCCACTCAGAGACTCATGTACTCACTCACAGACTCACACACCCACTCAGACTCACTTAGAGACTCACACACCCACTTACAGACCCTCATGCACTCACTCACAGACTGACACACACTTATGGAGGCAGTCACAAACCCACTCACATACACTCGCACCTACTCACAGACCCAGTGATTCAAAGACTCATGCACCCACTCACAGACCCACTCAGACACTCATGCACACCCTCACAGACCCACTCAGACACTCACACACCCACTCACACACCCATTAAAACACTGACACACTCACTCACACACCCACTGAGACACTCATGCACTCACTCACACAATCGCTCTCAAAGGCTACAGGTTACAGTTAGGAAATAAAATTAGAAAACATTTGAAGTTCACTTAAAAACCAAAGGTTACAGGGACATTATAGTTAGGAAATAGAATTATAAAAACCATAGAAATTCACAGAAAAAAACAAAGGTTACAGGGACGTTATAGTTGGGCTCAGATTTTCATCGTACAAAAACATTAAAATTCAGCAGTTATAGTTACCTGAGCTAACTTTAGCGTACTCCTCTGCAATGCACTACTTATGACCTCACATATTACATCACTCATGACATGGTCAGTGACATCACTGACGACATCTCAAATGACATCACTCATGACATCAATGATGATATCATCCACAGAACCACTCGCACACTAACTCACATCCCCATAGAACCTCTTATACACCCACTCCCACACAACCCCTCACATACCCATTCACAGACCCATACCAGTACTCACAAACCAAACACTCATCCATAGAGCTACTCACATCCACTCACTCATACTGCCACTCACACACCCACTAACTCACCCGTACAGCCACTCATGCACCCACTCAATCACCAATACAGTCACTCACACATCCAGTCATACAGACACTTACAAGCCCACTCATGCACCCTTACAGCCACTCACACACCAACTCAATCACCCATACAGAAACTCACACAGCCACTCACTCACCCATACAGGTACTCACACACCCACACACTCACCCATACAGCCACTCACTCATTAACACAGTCACTCACACACCCATTCACACACCCACAGAACCACTTACATACCCATTCACACATCCATATAACCACTCACTCACCCTTACAGCCACTCACACAGACATTCACTCTCCAATACAGCCACTCACATCCACTCGCTTACCTACACACACTCAAACAACTACTCACTCACCCATACAAAACTCACACACCCACTCCCTCACCCATACAGCCACTCTCACAGCCACTCACCCACCTATGCAGTCACTCACACAGCCACTAACTCACCTATACATCCACTCACACACCCACTCACTCAACAATACAGTCACTCACAGCCACTCACTCACCCATAAAGCTACTTGCATACCCACTACCACATCCATACAGCCACTCAGACATCCACTCACACACTGATAGTCACACAGCCACTCAGATGAGATATGTTAGAAATAGTATGACTAATTACTAGTACAGAAAGAATAGAAATTTAACTTATGCTGTAGCTTAGTATATATCTTTAAGTCTCAGAAATGTGTACGAAATACTTACACTTGTGGGATGATGTCCTCAGTGATGTCATTTATAAGCAGTGCATTGCGGGGGCATAAGTTATAGTTAGTTCAGGTAACTATAACTGCTGAATTTCTATGGTTTTGTATGAGTGAAATCTGAGCCTAACTATAATGTCCCTGTAACCTTGTGTTTTTTCAGTGATATATATACATGTATATGTCGTGAACAAGGCTGTCTCAGCCGAAACGCGTAGACGTTTGTCTGTCTACATGCCACCTGCAAATAAAGAACATTTCCGTCTCCACGGC
The DNA here is from genome assembly GCA_963921515.1 of Calotriton arnoldi. NCBI lineage: Eukaryota > Metazoa > Chordata > Amphibia > Caudata > Salamandridae > Calotriton > Calotriton arnoldi. The sequence continues at coordinate 183,269 of CAWUFW010014452.1, forward strand.
GTGCCGTCTCCTGTACTATTCTTTTCTTTAGGGCCGTTTATATATATATATATATATATATATATATATATATATATATATATATATATATATATATATATATATATATATTCGATTACTCGATTGCTCCTTCGGCCCCCACGCGCACATGGGTAGTTGGTGCGCTTTGCCAACGGAGCTCAACGGCTGCCATAAATTCATAGAAAACATGTAGGCGCACACTCAGGGAATTGCTGATCCAAAGATTTTATTACCAGTAACGCGTTTCAACTGTCAAAGCAGTCTTGTTGACACACCCTGAACAAGACTGCTTTGACAGTTGAAACCCGTTACTGGTAATAAAATCTTTGGATAGGCAATTCCCTGAGTGTGCGCCTACTTGGTTTTCTACGAACATATATATATATATATATATATATATATATATATATATATATATATATATATATATATATATATATATATATATATCCAAAGAACACCCTACTTCACGAAGAAGAAAGCACGCACACGAAGAGTGCAATGTATAAAGGCATTTTATTTCATAGGGCCTATATATATAGTGTTTACTGAAAAAGCACAGTTAAAGTGCAGTTATGGTTCCATAATAAAACCTAGCAGCCACTGAAATGTGCCAGTTAATGTTCAGTAAACTAACTATCTCTTGCGCCCTCTGGCATGTACAGCTTATGACCTCGTATATTGTATCACTCATGACATGTTTAATGACATCACTTATGACATCTCAAATGTCATCATTGGTGACATCACTGATGACATCCTCTAATTATGCCAATACTGTGTCATTGGCTGTGGGCACTGGGAGTTAGCCAACAGGCAATCCCTGTGGCTAGTCATCTGTTAATAACCACCCACAAATGCACCCAGCCTTGCCAATGTGCAACTAATATTGCTCCCACGATGCAATGCTTCTTGATGCTCCCACATTTAATGAGCTCCGGCGGGGCAGGGCTTTTTTTGTAGCGGCTGAAAAATTCTGGAATACTCTACCTCATATGCTTCAGAAAATGTCTACCCTCCTCAATTTTAGAAGGGCCTTTAAAACAAGGCTGAATAAACAGTAATCTTGCTGCCCTCTGTATATATTTTATTTTTATGGTCGCGTGCTATGCCTCTTTGTGGTCTCTTTTTGGGAGTTTGGTGATTGTATCAGTTTCTTAGTGCCAGGACATCTTTTTGATTATTTGCGTGCTCTACAAAATTCTTAACATAACACTGGCAACTGAGTTTGCATCTTCATTCTGACACTATGGACAACCCATCGCAATTGGTTACAATATACTATGCTCAACAATCAAAGGGGTGAGAGAGAAGCTTGGAGGCGTTCCACTCGGCTTCCCTTTTAATACAACACACAATCAAGGAGAGTGGAAGAGAAATTTGATATCGAGAATCTCCAACTGGGTTTCTTGTAGGACCCTCAACAGTAATGTTCAGTCAATGGTATGTTTTCCACCGACGTACTTATAACTGGGAGTGACATCATTGGGTCTTATCCTCCACCAGGAGGAGATGTCTCTCATATCAGATACATTTACAGGATCCTTGCTATAAAAACGTAGTTAAAATTGCCTACTATCCCCAAAACACTACTTCAATTTATTTAAAAATTATTGGGGTTAGTACCAAGGTTAATACAAAGTACACTATGTGTTATGGGAAATATTAGGGTGTCCCACACATCTATATTCAAAAAAAGTAACATATGGTTAACATGTTTCAGCCATACTTGCACCCTCTTGGGTCGTTGGCTTTCGTCAGGACCTTTGGTGGATTTTCAGATCCCTCTCTATAATCACTCGGGATATTTTCCCTGGTTATCTGCGTTCTGTCTCATTTAGAGAGTCTTTTTCGACAATATGTCCTTTCCTTTTATGGAGACTGTTGAGGTTCCATAGATGGGATGAGGATTCGCAGTATTCTGTACTTCGGATTTGGCCGTGCAACGCAATCTCCTTCCCGATCAGCTTCCATAAAAGGAAAGGACATGATAGGTCATCAGTGTTGTTATCAATGATGTCATTTAATATGTCATGAGTGATGTAAGGTCATAAGTAGCGCATGAGGAGGGTGCAAGTTATGGTTGGTTCACTGAACCATAACTAGTGAATTTCAATGGTTTTTAGAGTTTGTTTTGTAACCATAACTGCACTTTGACTGTGGTGAATTTGAAAGGTTTTTAAAACATACATTATGGTGTTAAGAGGAAACCTAACCATAACTTCACTTTGTTTTTTTCAGTGAATAAATATATATGTGTATTAATTTGCCTATAACTTCAGTAGCTTTTGACAAATCTGCATGAAAATTGGCATGTTCAGCTCACTATTTTGTTTCTTAACCGCTGAATCTTCCCTGTGGAGTTCCCCAAGGGGCTTCCTTAAGCCCCACACTTTTCAACCTTTACATTTCCTCTTTGATCAAGCTTATCAAAACCTTTGGCTTCTCTGTTGTGTCCTACGCCGACGATACACAAACTTTTGTGTCTGCCTCTGGCGATCCTGCCCTCACAGCTGCAGACTTTAAACTTTGTACGGTATTCATCTGTCATTGGATGAACATAAATTGCCTTAGGTTAAACTCAAACAAAACCGAGATCATGCTTTTTGGCAAAGATTCTTCCTTTTGGTCGCCTGATTGATTGATTGGTGCCACTCAATCTAGGATCTGTTCCTACCCCTGTGAAAAAAGTCAAGAACCTGGGCGTCATTTTTGATACTCACCTCTCCTTCAAAGCCCACATCAACCAAACTGGCTCCTCAGTCTTCTTGTTAAAGAGCAGTCGGAAAATTCTTCCTTATAATCCATTTAACCTCCAAAAATCTGTCATATCAGCTCTGATTTTATCAAGACTCGATTACTATAATGGTCTCTATATCAATCTTCAGCAAAAACTTCTAAACAAATTTCAGTCACTCCAAAATGTAGCAGCACGCCTTACTTTAGGCCTTCCTACGTTTCATTCTACTTCTAAAGCACTGACCAATCTTCATTGGCTGCCTGTGAGAAAGAGAGTTATGTTCAAAGCCCTATGTATTGCCTATAGGGCTCTTCATAATTCAGGTCCAGCACCCCTTATCCAATACTTCCAATGGTACACCCCTACTCGATCTCTACGGTCGGCATCCTTAATGAATATCACTATCCCAAATTTAAAAAGGCCCGATGGGGCGGCAGGAGTTTTCTGAGAGGCACAGCAAAATTATGGAACTCCCTGCCCCTTGCTTTGGAAAAATTCTCCCAGTTTCATTCATTTTAAAAAGGCATTAAAAACTTGGCTCTTCAATCAATAATTAGACCCCACTCACTCTGATACCGCTCCTCCTTTTTCCTCAAGGTAGCGCCAAGACACCGACTAGGTATTCAAGCGCTTCTAAACCTATTAACATAACATTCGTTTTTTTCAAATTGGTGCTGGTTATTCAAGTAGAGGCACATTTAAAAGGCTTGGCCTATAATGTGTTCATTTACTACCAAATATGATACAGTTTCACCAAGCAAAGCTTTAGAATGTTTATTTTTCTCTTGGTATGTCAGGTTTTATGAGGAACAATTAAACAAGAACAAAATATTTGATGTAGTAATAACTGTTGTGCCTTATCCCAGATCTGCATGAAATGTGGCAGGTTCTTATGTTCAGCTTACTCTCGATATACTGAGTTTCATGCATATCTATCTAAGAGTGGCAGAGGTAAATGGGGGTGGGGTGGTCAAAACAAGGGTTCTTTTGCAAATAATTTTGGCGCTGCTGAATGAATTGAAATGGTATTTGATAGGGTTGTTAGCAAGTTGAGCTAAAAAAAATTGCTATTAACTTTGATGCCATATTATGGACCTGTATAAAATTTGACAGCACTTTATCATGTTTACCTTAACCTTAGAATAAGGAGTTTCATGCAAATTTATCAACAGAGGGCACAGTTCTAAGGGGCAGGGTAAAAATGTGTTCATTTGCTAATAATCTGCCAACCTGCTGCAGACAGCCAACCCTGAAGCTCACAGCCTTCAAACATGCATAGCATGGGTTGGCCGTGGAGACTTCCTGTAGCCTGGCGGGGTTTTTTTATTCCTTGACCCTGTTATAATGGGTTAACAAACCAAACGTTGGTCCTGGGAACTTGAAATGGACATGGAAAGCTAAAGTGTCTTGTCCAATGGGAGCTTTTATTTTTAAATGTAGGTCCATGGAAAGAACGCAAACCTGTGTTCTAGGACTGTCTGCACACTAACAGACTAGCTCTCTATCTTATAAACCTTTCAAGCCTTATAAGTCTACTGGACAGATTTACTCCATACAAAGCAGCTGCACTTCTCTGAATGAAGTTTTAGTTTCATTCCAGAATTGCTATAATTCCCTTCAGGGTTTCTTTCTGCAGCTGAGAACAAAGATTCCTCTGGGAGTTAAAATGGGAGCTGCTGCTGTTTTGACCACCTCTTTAAGTGTACCACTGATAGGTTTGCACAAAACGCAAAATATCACAAGTACGCTAAGCATGGTAAGTGTCTGCTAAATGTTATGCAGATTTGTAAAACTGTGCCAAATAATTTTTGCATCCCTCCCCTCCATTCTACGATTTGCAATAAAGCTTAGGTTCCTACATTGGGCTTAACGTGCAAAGAGGCTGCCAAATTTCATGCAGATTTATTACAGAGAACGAAAGGTATTAGCACTTTAAATCGTCCCCCCCTTTCAACTTTGCCATTCTCTTTATGGATCTCCATGAAACTCCACACACTCACAGAAGATTAATCATTCTAAATATCTGACAAATTTCATGTGGATTTGTCAAATGATGCCACAATTATTAGCAAATCAGCCCATTTTTGTGCCCTCTTTTAAAAGGGCCACGTTTTAAAGAATCTGCACAAATTGCAAAACAGAGTAAACTAAGCTTGCTAACCAACTGCCAAATTTAATGCAAAATATAAAACAACGCTAAAGTTAAAGACAAATTAAAAATACAGCTTTCCAACTGTCAAGATTTCTTTAAACTTTAACCTCTTCATGCCCAACCAAAGAACCTATTAACACTAATTTTTGTCAAAGCTACTGAGAAGATTTTCACCAAACCAACAAAAGCTCAATCCATTTTTTCTGTATTAAAGAGCAAAAAACCCTCTGCAAATTAAAATGGAAAAATGCACTTTTAGAACCTCCCCTTTTTCTTGGTCCCTGCTTGACGCTTCTGAACAAAACGTACCACGAAGAACCCAAAGAAGATAAACTTTCATTGTGGAAAGTTTCACGAAGATTCTTTTAATGGACAAAAGTTACCTATGGAAACTCTGACTCAACCATAACTACATTGGTGCTATCGCTGCCCAATATGAGTTAAATAGTTGCACCATGAGCATCATAGACGTAATCAAGTAATCAATTTCTTAGAAGAACATTTGGTTCATTGATGGTTATTTTAGGAGAAATATTAGATCCCACCTAAGGGAGCTAGTGAGGTTTATATTCATGCTCAGCATCTTTTCAATAGTATTTTGCACTAAGCAATGTCACAGGCTGTGGCCACAGCAAAGAGTATCAGTGCTTGCCCCGACGAACCCACATCACATCACACCACACCTCCAGAAACTCCAATGGCTCCCCGTACAGAAGAGCTGCCAATTCAAGCTGCTGACCCACGCACACAAGGCTCTACACAACCAAAGACGCCCCTACATTAACCACCGCCTGAACTTCCACAAACCATCGAGAAGACTACGCTCCGCCTCTCTTTCATTCGCCCATACTCCCTGCATCTACAGAAGCAGAAGTGGAGGACTCTCCTTCTCTTCTCCCACATCGCAGCAAAGACCTAGAACACCATCACCTCACTTCCGGAATTCCGAATGGCACTCAAGACCTGGCTGTTCGAATAAGCCTCTGGGGCCTGCAGGCACCTGGATACCCTATTGGGTGATTAGCTGCGATTTATAAATCTTGATTGATAGAATGATCCTCCTCATCCAAAGAGGTGAGAAAACTCCGATATCAGCCCTCATTATTTAGAGCTTTCACAGGTCTGTACCATGTCAAGTGCTTGTGGAGCAGAGAATTAAATTATTCTTGAAGTAGACCAATTAACTTGATTTCCAGGGTTCTTATAATGTACAAAAAAACCTAGATAAGGCTATAATTCCAAATATTTGGTAGAAGCATTACTTATGCTAAGACACCAACCAGAAATAACCAGTGGGTTTGAGGCTTACACTTATTTTAACATTCAGTACTTTATTTAAGCCGAACGGATTAAAAAGCAGGCTGAAAGTATGTTGTACCTTTATAGAAGGAAGCACTTCTGGTTTTGTTTGCTATGAACAGGGGCATAGCTACCATTAGTGCAGCAGGTGCAGTGCACTGGGACTCTGTGCCCTGAAGGGTCCATTCAGCCCTGATAATTGCTCTATATTACTAGCCCAATAGCAGTCTAAGGGGCCATTTTCCTTTTTGGCAACACGGCCCTGGGATCCTCGCTACGTTACTGGCTTATGAACTCTCTGTTTGCTAGTCTTTTTGACTTGAAAAATGTTACCAGATATTTGCGTGAAGGTTGCGTTTTTTAGTCATTAGTTATAACACCAAAGCTACGAATTAATTTACAGTGCGTTGTTTTTACACCACAGACAGGTGCAACGGGTTTTAATCTTATCTAATTAAAATACAAATACAATGCATATGGTTACAACGTGTATGAAATGTAAATATATTTAAATAACATCACATTACAATGAGTTGTACTTCTCTATTTATCTAATCAATTTTAAAGTTCGGAAATCTGAACCCTGCGAGCTCAATACTCGATTATTTTTTATTTTAATCGTGGAATTGTGTTGGTTATCTTTATTGTGTATTTTCAGGTGATTCTCATGTGTTCGATTATTGCATCGAGGCAGCAGGCCGAAGCACGTGTGGCTGACTTAGTTGTTAATTTTCAAACAATGTTTGATAAACAACAAATAATCCGGGAATGTCAGAGAAGGTTAAAGCCCCGGTTATTTACTGGTAATCTTCAAAGCCATGTTGTCCTTGATGTGCTGAAGGACCTCCCTCAATTCTTGGCCCTGCACATATCTTCCCCTGAGATCCTCCTCCTCACCCTCACCCTCAACGCAGGGGGGAGGATCTAGGTGCTGTTGTTTTGGGGAAAAGGGGCAGTTGCGCTCCTTAAAGGCTGCAGCCACCGCAGCCTGAATCATGTACTGTATAGTCTGAAGAGACAGGGAATCAGCTGTAGGCTAAGAGCTGGGCCCTGCCACCACCGGAGGATCCTTGCCAGGCTCCATTGCCAGGACACACCACAGGAAAATACAACAGGGAAACAGACACGCAAGAGCTACACCGTCCACTAATATATACCTCACTATGTCGTGAAGAACAGTGGAGCAGCGAAATCCAACTGGCAGAACACGTTGCTAGGCAACCCAAACAAGTGGGAAGCTGGCTGTGTGAGGCGTTGCCCCCCTGGAGACAGGATAGGCAGGACACCCAACCCCAGAGTTAGGATATGAGACGCGAGATCGAGCGTCTCGCACCCCAAGCAGGAAGAACAGCAGTCGGCCGCAGCTGCTGGTGCCGGTCTGTGAGGAGGCATGAGCAGCGCCGTCCTGTAATGCGGCTCACAGAGAATGCTGCCAGCTCGCGTCTCAGCAGGAGCCGAGACTCAAGCACAACAAGGTAAGCCCGCTGTTCAGGGGCTGCCGCGGGCAGAACCAGCCGCCGCACGCCCGCATCCCAGTATGAGCTGAGACGCGAGCACCACAAGGCCAGCCCGTTGTGCAGGGGCCGCCGTGGGCAGATAGGGAGCCCAAGTAGTTCTGTCCCCTGCCACAGAAATCACCCAAAGACGAAGCAGAGACTCAAACCTGACAAGCATTCTCGCGTTTCAGTATGAGCCGAGATGCGAGTATTACAAAGAGAAGCCCGCCCGGGCTGACCGTTGATCCTGCCAGTCGCCAGAGCCTGCTTGCGCAGGGCTGCTACAGCCGTAGAGCCCCCACACCCCAAGGCTCGCTAGAGGAGAGCCTAAACCACAAGGTGAGGGGGGGATACCCCAGGAGATGAGCCCGCTCGGGCAGGGCCTCCACCCCAGGGTCGTGGGTCCTGCTAGAGCAGGACCTCTACTTACCTGCCACGTGCACTTAGAGAGTCCAGCACAGAACAAAAAAAACAGGTAGTGGTGTAGGCCGACCCTCCCTGGGTCAAAGGTAACGGTGGTCGGCCATGTTGGAGAGGGATGGGAGACATGGGATGCTGAATTTGCTTTTGAGGGTTCTGGTGTGGAGCTGAAGCTCACTTTGTAACTCTGGTGGCGAGGAAGACTTACGAAGAGGTCATTCTTGTAACTTAGTCCAGACAAAGGCAGCAATGTTTACTCTTGGCAGTTTTTAACTTTCGGCATAGCTGGTTGCAGCTGCCACCTTGTGGGCAATGAGAGATGACATTCCGCAGAGCTTCCCTTACGCACACACTCACTAACGTTCATTTTTACTGACTTGCACAACCCTTCTCAACATCGTATAATTCATTTACAACACATGTGAAGTAAGTGCAGGCATTGTAAATGACTATGCAATGTAAAATGCATTGTGAAAGCAAGTCATTGAAAATGATCCATAGTGAACCTAAGATAGAGAATGTGCTCTAACGGCCAGAGCTGCCGACTTTGGAGCTGGGGAACCAGGTTCGAACCTCTGCGTCGACTCAACATCCTGTGATTCTGGGCAAATCACTTAATCTCCCCGTGCCTTCCAAAAATGAATGTGTCCTTGTGTAACGTAACTGTTGCTAGGGTAAAGCGCTCTTATACCTTCGGGTCGAGTTCGCGCTATATAAAACTGCAAAAAAACAAGGCTGCAAGGGAGTTTTGTAGAAATTCTGAGCTTGGCAGCATTACGAAGATCTTAAAAACGGAACAGGATTGTTAGGTGCTTTGTTAAATTGAAAACTCTTTTTAGCACCTCTTGGTCTTGTAAGGTAGCCCCTCGTGCTGACATGCAATATATCCTATCCACCCCACAGTTAGATCTCCACTATTTGCTTTCTGTGTTCTACTTTACTATGTTACTTAATTCAAAATTGTGCCATTGTTTTTCTCTTTAGTTTCCATTTTTTAAATAGTGCTACTGAGTCAACTGTGCTGATGGTCCTGGTTGAGGACAGCCAAAAGGTCCCCTGGTCCTCAAGGTTTTAGAGTTCTGTGGCTCAGGACAGACCATGCAGTATGTATTAAGTACATCTTTTCTGTCTGATCATTGGGGACTCAAAGAAGGTATTGACAGCAATGCATCACTAAGGTCGCCCAATGCATCACTTAGGTCGCCCAATGCATCACTTAGGTCGCCCAATGACTGATTTGCTCATAACTGCAGATGTCCTCCTTGGGTGGCTCTGGCATCCATACAGAGGAGGCCAGACACAAATATGCATTAAAACTGTGTCACATAAAAATGGAGCAGTGTGAGGACATCCTTTGTCACGACTTTCATGAAGGAATGAAGGCAGCCGGTGGTGAGTGAAAGAGAGGTTGCAAACGTCCTTGGTGGATGTTAAGGTATGAAGTTAGAAGAAGTTAAGTTAGAAAAGTAGGAAAGGGGCATCTAACTTTAAGAATGTGTAAGAAGCAAGCAAGAGTGTTATGCAGGAGGCAGAAATAGTAATGGGCAGAAAGTAACCCAGGCATTTTCTGAGGATTGAAGGGAAAAGGAATGTTTAGATATACTAGAGTCTTTTGAAAGGTACAGATTTTAGGAGATAAGTCTATAGAAGTTGAAAGATGTGGAAACTATTTGGGTAGTGTGAGTGCACTGATGGGGTAGTCATACAGAAGAAAACGTTTCATGGGGGAGTCATAGGGACGACTAGGTAAAGGTCTGCTTGGAGAGTTAGAAAAAAAAATAACAGGAAAAGGATGGAGGGATCATATACAGTGAAGCAAAAGTAACGAAAAAGGTTGTATGGGGATGGAGGTTAAAAGAGGCCGGGGAAGGAGAACGCGGTGGGGAACGTATGGAGCAACACATCCCTTCAAATTTTATTGAGGGGATGAAGAGATGAGTCCTAGAGGGGAGAACGGGCTGAAGGTCGTTTTGCATTATGGAAGAGGGGTGAGAACCCATGGAAATGCACTGGGGTGAAAGGAAGTATGATGCACAGAGACACTGCTCAGGGTTAGTAGAGGAACAGGCAAATAGGAAATGACGTAAAGGTAGGCTAGGAGATCATTTAAAGTGAAAGGCCCTGGGGTATGTTCATGTTATGGCAGATAGGAAATATCTTACAAGAACCAGTAGAGCAGCTTGCGCTGGAACGTAAGACTGATGGAGGCGTTGTTGATGTCAAACACAAGGTCTTGACTGGGCTGGAAGTGCAGATCAGAGTTTGAGAGCTCCAGCTCGGTCACCTTCACACTGTAAGGTAAGGAGAGGAAGTGGTGAGTATTCTGGCACACATATACCACCCTGCCCCCATCCGGGTCTATCACGCATCCCTTCCCAATCTCAGTGCACACACTCTGGTTCCACAACAAGTTCTAGTCTACTTCTGCAGTTTCCCAGTTTTCTGACCATCGCATATCTTCCCTCGTCAACACATGACTTTGAATACAAATTCTAGTCACATCCTACCACTATCAACAGCTACTCTAAATATCACCTGCTAATATAGTGAATTAACCTTTATACAACCATAGGTTTGCATATTACATAATTCTTAGGCCAATGGGGCACTTCATAAACAACTATTGGCAAAGCTAAAAGGTCTGGCCTCTGCAAGCTATGTTGTTTGAAACACATTTTTTTCTTTCTTTTTCGAGCATTCGCAATATTATCTAAAAGAATAAAAGAGAAACAAATACTAAAGGCTAAATGTGCAGCTATATCAAAAATCATTTAATAAAAAATGAAGCGTGTGGACATCTTTGAATGATAATGTGGATACTTTATTATTGTGTTACTGTTGCAAGATGGCTGCCAGGTTTCCAAGTAGCATGTCAGCCATATTAGATTGGTGAAACAATGCACACATATAATGAGGAATTAGCGTCAAAGGATAGTTTTTGTGCAGGAAAGTACCCTTTCTTGCAAAAAAACCCTATCCAGACCACAACGCAGGCACCCTTTAGCCCTGACTCAAGGGTGCCTGCATTGAGCCTAGGCAGGCACAAGTGCCCCAGCGCTAGGGATGAGCAAGAACTGCGCCATATCTTTGAACATATGGCACTGTTTTACTCTCTCTCTCTCTCCACGCAATGCAGGGCAGCAACTACACTTGCTGCACTGTGTTGCATGAAATGTTAGTAAATATTCCCCCAGTGCTTAATTTGAAGAAAAAAATATGTAGAAAGAGATAAACGATTTGGCACCACAACGCCGATGATGCCGAATGCAGTGTTTGCTGAACACCAAGGCTGACTAGGCTTAATATAACTGCTTCCTTCTTTCTTCTGCCATCTTTCACTTCCTGTCTCTTTCCCTCTCTTGCAGGTTCTTTCTTTTTTTTTCAAGTCTGGCTTACTCGTGCAGCTGTCTGCTAGACCTACTGCTACCAAATCTTTATCCAAATCCACCTAGAGGCCCTTCCTCCCTTACTTACTGCTGTTGGCTGTTTGGTATATTATTCTGCTTTCTATGGAGAGCTTACATTGCAATGCAAGATGGACTATTTTACATCTCAAAAGTACTGTGAATCATCACAGACTTAACTCTTTCTATCAAAGATGCATTTTATACAGAAAGCAATCATTTTTCATAGTATGGTTTTCCACTGCAGCACGCTATTTTCAATGTTTTAGTCTGGACTCAAATGCATTCTAGACCTACTGGCTTTGCCAATGCTTGTTAATCCCTGTTTTCTCCCTTGGTCTCTGTTTTGGGTCTTTCTCTTCCTCATTGTTTCTCCCTGTTTTGTCTCCCTCCTGATCTGGGTTAAAATCTGATTATGAAATATAAGCCTCAGTCCCAAAAACATGAATGCCGTGGCCTTCCACATGCTACCACTGGAACAAAATAAAGTACTGCATACACCTAAAGAAATATGGATGTATTCCTTCCCCATTCCAAGTACAGGAATTCTTATTTACCCCTGACTTTCACTCTGGTGATTCTGCATGTTTTCCAAAGGGTGAGAAAACCAAAATATTTGAAAATATCCATAGGCTTACAAGTTTGCCGGTGTTCCATATATTTTGCAAGCCACTTCTTAGCACGCCCCAAGATACTATAGCTGGCAAATGGAATGTTGCATTAATACAATCTTTGCCACACTTTAGTCAATCCGTACGCATAAAACTCCCAGATCTTTACTCAGTGAATTTAGATCTTGGGTTGCCTGCCTACAGATACATTTTTCTGCCACTAATCTCAAAAGGTGTGGGGTATAAAGTATGCGACTAGAGCCCACAGTACATAACCGTGGGATAAAACACAAAACACAATCAAACAAAAAGAGAGAAAGGGTAGAATGGAACCACTCCCGGTCCCCTTGAGGAATTAATAACAACACAATGGAAGGAGTAACTTCAATATCAACTAAAAAGCGAATGAAAGCAAAGAAGTGAAAATACTTTTTAAAAAGAACCCTCACTCACCAACCTAGTTGGTGACATGCTTCATCATAGGGATCCCACCCGAGCGGCCGAATGCCTCTCTGGTGTGCTACGACGCCTGATTACAGCGGAGCAGGTTTGGTTTGTGCAAAGTGAGTGAAATGGTGAGGAAGTGGATTAAGATTGTCTTTATTATTCCCTGAACCTTTATACTGGGATAATAAGGCAAGATTAAAAGCAGAAGGGGATGTCCTGTTAGGTTCAATTGGCCTTTGACATCCGTTGGTGTGTTTTAGTGACAGGGTCAGGTCTACATGTTTCAGCCTCAGCGTGCAAAGTTGCCAGGCTTTCTTCAGGACCAGTACTGACACGAGAGGTATGCACTCGCTAAGGTGCACCCATCCCTGTGTTAACGAGAAAACCGCAAACTTACGGTTCAGCTCTCAGCGTATTCTGAAAGGTGTAAATCTGTAAGAGAAAACGACATATCACAATATACAGTTTAAATATTTTTTTTACTGAAGGACCTTTCTCAGCAGAATAGGAATCTCCGCACTTTCATGCGTGTCGTTCAGAACGTGCAAATAGCTCCCCAGACTATGGTGCCTATGTTCTTAAGTGTCGTGCGCACATGTTGTACACCCACGCTGATGGATTAATACCATGGTATATATCTTAAAATAGGGGAATTATGAACAATGCGACCCCTTTCTTATCATCCACACGAAACAGTGCAGTGTGGAGGAATCATTATTATAAGGCAAAAAAACGTAACTTCCGGGTTGGTCTTCTTTGAAATGATCCGGAGATCGTGATTTGGGGAAACACATATGCAGCAACATGCAACAGTAGTGCTTCCTGACAAACAAACATGGAGGAGAAAAGCGTTCAGGGCTTACAAGGGACGTTAATTATTCCTGCCCCATGGATCCCGTGCCGGGGACGTTGGCTATAGTCACACACTAAAAATGACAAAGAGAATTGTGAGATATCAGGCTCATCAAGGTTGTCAGATAACCCACATTAGCTGCAAGCCCGAGAGTCTACTTACTTCGTCAAGCTCACCCGTCCTCCTTTCGCACCTGTCGTGTGCCCTGGTCCGGGATCCCGAGGATGAGTGAGTCCCGGGACCTGGCGTATTTGAATGTGGTTGCCGGCACTGTAGCGTGTGCGCGTCATCGCGTAGGGCGTGTCCGCGTCTCCACGCAAGGCGTATGACGTGTACGAGACCTTCCGCAAATAGACGAGGCCGGCATTCAAGATGAATGCAACTTTATTGATATCGTAAGAGGCAAAATGGATCTATCAGTATCCAATTGGAATTTTTACACAAAAAACCCAGAAAAAGGTATTAATGTATTCGCTGATATTCCCAGGCTGGGTACACTGGTTGTACGTGTATTCGTATGAGAAACGTGCCCTTAAAAAGGAACATTAGGTCGTGGATGAAGTAAATTGCCTCATTTGTCGAGTGATCAATGCTTCAATATCCGAATACATGGACAACCCAATATGTCAGAGTTGAAAATACATAAGCAGTAAATCCATATAAAAATCTGTGACACACGGTGCATATGTGCTCGATGGTATGTTCAGGTGTGTTACATATAGCTGTGTATGTCTAAATGTGTAAGCATGCCTCATTTCCGGAACAATAGCGACGTGGCTGCGAATAGATCTTTTGTGCCTGATTAAGTACTGTTGCAAAGTCATCCTGTGCCCTGTGCACCCCCCAACTTTTTGCTGACTGGTACTGGTGGTAACTGACTCTGACTGACCCTGGGCTCTGCCTAACCAGGCCCAGGGCAAGTGCTATGCTGAAAGACACACATTTAGATTACAGTGAAAAAACCTACATACACTAGGGTACACTATGGTATGGGGTACCCCTGTGATTGGCATGACCTACCCCATAGGGCCCTAGTACATATTAGGGCAGGGGGATTGAAACTACCTATCAGTCCCTAGTATAGATAGGGCATGGCAGTTTAGAGGCCAGCAGACCTTTCTGCACTTGCATATGTGCACTGCTGAAGCCTGAGGTATTTTTAAAAGTGGCTCTGTGTGGCATGACTGCTTTTAAAAAGTAAATTGTGCCCAAACTCGACTTTTGTGTTTGGGGCACTTAAAAATGGATAACCAACAATGTTTTGGCATATTAGGAACCCCCAGGGTCTCCCCTAGGTGTCCCAGGGGTGGGGGGTCAGGTATTTATAAGGTAGACCCTTATAAAATGAGTTTTATATGTCCTGGGTTAAGTGACATTTCACATTTCACTCCCCACATTGTGATAAAGTGCTGCCCAAATTCGACTTAGATGCTAGGAGCACTGTGGAGGGAGGATCTGCAATATTTCAACAGATTCAGAGCCCCTAAAGTCTCCCCTAGTTGTCCCATGTGGTGGGGGTCCTGTAGATATAAGGAAAGTACTTATAAAATATGTTTTTATAAGCCCTAGTGCTGGAAAAATGGCCCAAGTCATTTTTCCCATTGCAAATCCCATGCCACATAGGTTAACATGGCAAGAAGATATTAACTAATAACTCCTGATAGGAGAATGATAGAACTTCCATTCAAAGACTTCCCAGAATGGTAGTGATGAATCCAACAATATCATGTTGTTGAATTTCTCCTAAAATTGTACAGACAAGAAGTTATAAGACTTTCTTGGTGGTAAGTCCAGATTCAGCCTTCCTGTGGTCTGTCCTGATTGGTCAGAGTTAAGTGGATTAGCCAGGCTGCCTTAAAGAGCCCCATGGGGTTAACCAGCTCTGCTGGGAGGGCAGTGTGCTGCTACACCGGAATGCCAGAGCAGGGGGAGGAGTCGTAAACCATGGTCTTCCAAGAGAAGAGGGCGGCCTCAGTGTCATTTACAACTTCACTCTTTTGACCCAAAGCAAGAGCTAGGCTTATGGAAGGAATGCACAGATGCAGGGGGGAGAGGCTATGGAAAGTAGCCATCCTAGGGGTGTGTTTAGCCAGCTCTTACCTCCCTGCTGGAAAATCAGCCATTATGAATTTGGAGGATTTGGTGCACTCTGGGACAAAATAATGCCAGACTCTACAGGATGTGGTCATATCCTTGGGGAGTTGCCCTGCTCCCATTGGTCAGGAGTGACCTCCTGCTTGACCCAGAGAACTTGGAATAAGTATCTGAGAGGGGCAGAGTCTCTCAGATCTGCTGCTTGAAACTTAAGAAAGCAAGACGTTGCTATGCTGAGAAGTTGGGGTGCAAAATTCTAAGGCCTGCCCTCTGAAGACTGCACCAGCTGAAACTACAGCCCTGTGGATTACCTTGCTGTAAAGGAACTAAAGAGTGGACTCCCTGCAAGCTACAGGTTAACAGAGCTCACCTGGAACATCACCACCAAGGATCCTCAACCTGGAGAACGACCAGTGGATTTGTAAGGGTTTTGTCCAAGTGGATTGTGGGAACTGAAGTCCTCAACTTTCAAGGACCATCTTGAAGCTTCCAGACCCTTGGAGTGAGTTTGAGACACTTTGGGACCCCTTGGGGAACTTCAGGAAGAAGTTCCAGAAGTTTGGAGAACTTTGGAGCAACTTTGAAAAAAAAGCTCCATAGGGGGACCGACTCAACCTGGCCAGCCAAGCCGCCTGCCTTCAACCGCGAGCCGGCCAAGCCATCCAGGTTCGTCCCGCTAAAAGCTCCGTAGGTCCGACTTCCAGAGTTTGACCAGGAGTAAGTAGAAGAAATCAGAGGCCGGCGAACTCTCACTGAATCCGGCCTGGTGAAGAGCATCGAGGGACTCCACGAGAAAAAGCTCCAGAAAAGTTTCTAAGTCCGAAGGTAAAAACTGTGACCGGGACCTACCGCGAGTGGTAGCTGCTCAGGGCTCCATCGCGGTCGGCCTGAAACTTTGACTTTGAGCTGGTCTATCGTGACCAGATGTCCCAATAGGGTGCTATAAGTTTCTAAGTGCTATAAAGTGATACATCTTTAAAAATTCATATCTCCGGTTCCCTACATTGGAGTTTTGTCGTTTTGGTGTCATTTTAAAGATAAAAATATTTCCTATTTTTATAAATTGGTGTAGAATTTTAATTATGTGTTGTGTATTAATTATTTACTGAATTGGTGTTTTTAAATGCTTTACATACCTGTCTTTGAAGTTAAGCCTGTCTGCTCGCAGCCACGTTACCAAGGGTTGAGCATGGGAATCATTTTCTAAGACCTATTCTGAGCCCTATACTGTGTTAGTGGCCTTATTGCCAGTGGCAGACCTACATTTGCCCCTACCAATAATCCACTTTCTAACAAGTACCTACCCCTATGTATAAATGCATGAAAAAAATCTGATTGGAAGAGGGGTTCAAGCAAGTAATGACTCATAGAGGGGACATACTGTATGCTGCAGAGGTGTAAAGGGACATTAAATCTAATCCCCTAATGGTGGTTCTATTTCTGATTTAGCGAATTCCACGGGATATTATCATTCAGCCCTTGTTTATGTGTGGAAAGTCTGTATATCCAGCGTTGTTCTTTCTCCAAGAGAAGATGTTGTGTATTGACGCCAGTATGTATTTGCTCGATGACTGTCCACCTCAGATCATTCGTGGTATGATTTGCTTGTAAGAAGTGATCAGTCATCTTTGTGGTGTTTCTTTTCCACCTGATGTTACTGCGGTGCTCTCAAATGCGTTGTTTCACCTTTCTGCTGGTCATTCCCAGATATCTCAAACCACAAGGGCATGTGATGAGATACACCACGTTCATGGAATTACAATTTATATGTGCCTTGAGTAGCCAAGTTTTATTTGGTTCAAGGGCGAGGTTTTTTGCAGGTGTTCTCAAATGGCAGACGCTACAATTTCCGCAGGGAAAGTGTCCAGTAACATTGGGGAGGCCCCTGGCATTGAGTACTGTAGCTGTCTGGTCTCTGTTCACGTTTCTCGGACGAGTGGAAACGAGAGAGTCTTTCAAGCTCCTTGCTCTCTTAAAAGAAAAAAGAGGTTTTTCCCACTTCATTTTGCCGGTATGTAAGATTTTCCAATGTTTATTTATGGATTTCGTCACTAGGTTTGAAACCGTGCTGTAAGTGGTCACGCAGGTGAGTGGAATTTCACTGTTGGATTTTATTTTTTCTTCTAGTAGGGCCTCACGTGGCTGCTTCCTGGCCCGTTTTTGGCATTTTGTTAGAATCCTGTTAGGGTAGCCCCGGGTCATCAGTTTTTTAGATAGGGCTGCCGCTTGAGTCTGATAGTCTTCTAGCTGGCTACAATTCCTCTTCAGGCGGAGGTATTGTCCATAGGGCAGGTTTTCCCTCAACGCCCTCGGGTGAAAGCTGTCGAATTCTAAAAGATTATTTTTTGCAGTGGGTTTGTGGTATGTTCTGGTTTCCAATTTACCCTGCTCTTTGGTAATGGTTATGTCAAGGAAAACCATTTCTCTTTCGTCACAGGAATGCGTGAACTTCAAGTTCCTATCACAGTTGTTAATCCA
Organism: Calotriton arnoldi; assembly: GCA_963921515.1. Lineage (NCBI taxonomy): Eukaryota > Metazoa > Chordata > Amphibia > Caudata > Salamandridae > Calotriton > Calotriton arnoldi. The sequence goes on from CAWUFW010014452.1 coordinate 201,284, forward strand.
TCTGAGGAACTCAGTGAGTACTTGTTTAGGTCCCTGCCAAATAACAAGTACGTCATCAATATATCTCCTCCAAAAGGAGATATGGGTGCCAAAGGGGTTGCCTTCACTGAGGATGTACTTTTGTTCGAAGTCATACACAGACAGCCCCGCTACACTAGGGGCGAAGGTACTCCCCATGGAAGTACCATTAATTTGGAGAAACAAATCCCCTTCGAATTCAAAAAAGTTTTCTTTGAGCGCCAATTTGGCACACTCAATTATGAATTGCTTAGGTGTCCGGAAATCCCAGTTTGCTGTGGCCAATGCTCTACTGATCACCTCTATAGTGTCATCCTGTGGTAAGCTTGTATAGAGGCTCTCTATGTCCAGACTCACTAGGATAGTAGAGTCATTTTCCACATTGATTTCCTTTAGGAGGTTCAGCAGACTCTTAGTGTCTTTGAGGTAGGTCGTTGTATTCTGTACAAGTGGTTTTAAAAAGAAATCACAGAACCGTGAGGCTGAAACATGTAGACCTGACCCTGTCACTAAAACACACCAACGGATGTCAAAGGCCAATTGAACCTAACAGGACATCCCCTTCTGCTTTTAATCTTGCCTTATTATCCCGGTATAAAGGTTCAGGGAATAATAAAGGCAATCTTGATCCACTTCCTCACCATTTCACTCACTTTGCACAAACCAAACCTGCTCCGCTGTAATCAGGCGTCGTAGCACACCCGAGAGGCATTCGGCAGCTCGGGTGGGAACCCTATGATGAAGCATGTCACCAACTAGGTTGGTGAGTGAGGGTTCTTTTTAAAAAGTATTTTCACTTCTTTGCTTTCATTCGCTTCTTAGTTGATATTGGAGTTACTCCTTCCATTGTTGTTGTTATTAATTCCTCAAGGGGACCGGGAGTGGTTCCATTCTACCCTTTCTCTCTTTTTGTTTGATTGTATATTGGCAGCGCACATCTGCGAGAGACATTTTTTGCGGGCGTGACATTTGGATTTACCTACTGACGAACATGGGGGAGAATCAAGGCTTGTCTTTCACAGATGAGGAGGTAAATGCTATTCTGGCAGGACCCTCCCTCTTTGCTGACCCCAACATAGCACAAACCATTGCCCAGACTACTGACTGGGACAAGTTGACGGAACAGAAGAGAAATAGGATTAGGACCATCCTTCATGGCACAATCCTTACTGAATACTTACGGAACAACACAGTGCCTAAAGGCCTTATAGTAACAAATGCGCCTCGAATTTTCCTAGAGGATGCTATCTTTAGGAAGGATTGGGCCCAGATCGCGTGGCACTGCACACGCGACTGGATAGTCCTAATTATAAAAACTGCTGTAAGGCTTTCGGAAGCAATGCTCATTGAAATTCAGCTTACAGAAAACCATTTTAAGACTACCATCACAGCATATAAAAAAAAGCTAGATGAACTCAACAAAGAGATTAACGAATATAAAGAGTCTCTAACCCAGTCTAAAATACAGAAGTTTCAGAAAGACCTGAAACGTTTTTCCTACATAAAAACATACCCTTACGCTGACCCAGATTTTGTCCCCCTCAATAGGAATGATAGAAATTCCGATTTTTCTGATGATGATTCTTTCACGAATAGTGGGTCTAGTGGAGGGAGTAATAAATCTAGACAAAAAGGGAAGAACAGATTTCACGATTTACAACAACCCTGGCAGAACTACCCCCCACCAGGGATGGGAGGTTTCCAAGTCACTTTAATCCACATCAACAGTACCCGATGTTTGGATGGAACCCAGCTTTCACACAACCACAACCCCCATTCCCATTAAACTCCTACAGGCCGCCTTTTTTAGGGAGAGGCAGAAGGGGCAGGGGAAGGAGAAAGGGAACTAATCAAGTACACTGGGAGGAGAACGACCCAGTAGGGAACAACACCAGGGTCAAGTCACGAGAACCACAAGCAGGGACGAGCAAACACAGAGTTTGATCACAAACCTCTCCTCCCTCACTTTAACTCCAGCTGAAGAGAAGGTTTTGAACAAAGGTTTGGGTTTCGTGCCGACAGCACGACTAGACAAGTTCAACCTACACTGTGAACTTGTTGAGTTCTTCAGAAAGCTTAGGCTAAAAGCTTTTTTTGAAAAACAGGGACCAAGAGATGACACTCTCAACCCGTGTAAAACGGGGTACCGTGTAAAATCTACATTTTGTCCACCGCCCCACACGACGACAGTGGAAATCCTGACATTCGAACAGGCAGTGTTTAATGACATTGAAAACATGGAGGAGAGAGAGAATTTCAAAAATATGAGCAAAGAGGAAACTAACTGGCACATGCATCAAGCTAGGATTTTGGAAGTCCTTAATATCGAATATTAAGGATTCGCAATTAAGATTTGCAAATCCTATGCATGTAGGAATCGCTATAATAATAGCGATTCCTTCACATTCCTTATTTGCGACTCACAAATTGCGAGTTGCAAATAAGGAATGGCTTCCCATTCATTCTATGGGCCTACAGGCCCACAGGAATGAATGGGAATAGTAGCGCATTTGCGAGTACCAATAGGTACTCGCAAATTGCGCATGTCAAGGGTGCAGTGGTGTCAAAGGACACCTGTTGCACCCTGAAATTGATCCGTGCACATATGTTGCGACACACATGTCCCAAGGACATGTGTGTGTGTAACCTTCTACTTTGAAAAAATGCACTTTAGTGCATTTCTCAAAGTTTTGCAAATTACCATGAAATTCAACTTCATGGTAATTTGCGCCCATAGTAGCGAAATCGCTAATTTTTACTTTGTTGCATTGCATTTAAGGAATCTCAATTTGCGATTCCTTAAATGCAATCGCAATTTAAGTAATCGCAATTTAGAGATTACTTAAATTGCGATTTTGCATTTGGGATGATGCATCCCAAATGCAAAATACCGATCGCAAAGGGGCAGATTCTGAGAATCTGCCCGTTTGCGACCGGTTTTTCTTTTGATGCATGTGCCTGAATGGCCCTTAAACAACTAAGGAGCAACAACACTATCGTGATTAAACAGGCAGATAAAGGCGGAGGGGTGGTTGTACAAAATAAGGTTGACTACCAAAAAGAATGCCGCCGCCTTTTGGAAGACAGGAACAACTATGCACTCTTAATAACGAATCCTACCCAGGAGTTGAAAAAGAAAATCAAAGCCCTGGTAGATTTGGCTGAGTCAAATGGCCACATTTCTAAACAGGAGGCAGATTTTTTGGTAACAGGGGAAGAAAAAATCCCCTATTTTTACACGTTACCTAAAATACATAAAACCAGAACGCCCCCCCCTGGGTCGGCTAATTGTTTCAGGTATAGGTTCACTGTTGGAACCTTTGTCACGGTTCTGTGATTTCTTTTTAAAACCACTTGTACAGAATACAACGACCTACCTCAAAGACACTAACAGGCACATGCATCAAAAGAAAAACCGGTCGCAAACGGGCAGATTCTCAGAATCTGCCCCTTTGCGACCTGTATTTTTGCATTTGGGATGCATCATCCCAAATGCAAAAATCGCAATTTAAGTAATCTCTAAATTGCGATTACTTAAATTGCGATTGCATTTAAGGAATCGCAAATTGAGATTCCTTAAATGCAATGCAACAAAGTAAAAAAAATTGCGATTTCGCTACTAGGGGGCGCAAATTACCATGAAGTTGAACTTCATGGTAATTTGCAAAAACTTTGAGAAATGCACTAAAGTGCATTTTTCAAAGTAGAAGGTTACACACACACATGTCCTTGGGACATGTGTGTGCGCAACATATGTGCACGGATCAATTTCAGGGTGCAACAGGGTGTCCTTTGACACCACTGCACCCTTGAATTGCATGCGCAATTTGCGAGTACCTATTGGTACTCGCAAATAGCGTCACAATTTCCCATTCATTCCTATGGGCCTGTAGGCCCATAGGAATAAATGGGAAGCCATTCCTTATTTGCGACTCGCAATTTGCGAGTCGCAAATAAGGAATGTGAAGGAATCGCTATTATTATAGCGATTCCTACATGCATAGAATTTTGCGAATCCTTAATTGCGAATCCTTAATATTCGCTATTAAGGACTCGCAAAATCCTAGCTTGATGCATGTGCCAGTAAGAGTCTGCTGAACCTCCTAAAGGAAATCAATGTGGAAAATGACTCTACTATCCTAGTGAGTCTGGACATAGAGAGCCTCTATACGAGCTTACCACAAGATGACACTATAGAGGTGATCAGTAGAGCTTTGGCCGCGGTAAACTGGGATTTCCAGACACCTAAGCAATTCATAATTGAGTGTGCCAAATTGGCGCTCAAAGAAAACTTTTTTAAATTCGAAGGGGATTTGATTCTCCAAACTAATGGTACTTCCATGGCGAGTACCTTCGCCCCTAGTGTAGCGGGCTGTATGTGTATGACTTCGAACAAAAGTACATCCTCAGTGAAGGCAACCCCTTTGGCACCCATATCTCCTTTTGGAGGAGATATATTGATGACGTCCTTGTTATTTGGCAGGGACCTAAACAAGTACTCACTGAGTTCCTCAGATGGATTAACAACTGTGACAGTAACTTGAAGTTCACGCATTCCTGTGACAAAAGAGAAATGGTTTTCCTTGACATAACCATAACCAAAGAGCAGGGTAAATTGGAAACCAGAACATACCACAAACCCACTGCAAAAAATAATCTTTTACAATTTGACAGCTTTCACCCGAGGGCGTTGAGGGAAAACCTGCCCTATGGACAATACCTCCGCCTGAGGAGGAATTGTAGCCAGCTAGAAGACTATGTTATGTTATGTTATGTTAATTAGGTATTTATAAAGCGCACGGCTACTCCCAGGAGTGTCCCGGCGTTAAGCAAAAACCACATAAACAGCCACAGAGAGGAGAACCAAGGTGAAAGACCTGCAAAACGGGATTAAAGTTGGAAAAGCCAACTTAAGTTTTTTCCTGAAGGTGAGAAGGTCCTGAACCTGTCTGAGGGCCAAGGGGAGACTGTTCCATAGGTGGGAGGTGACCACTTGAAAAGATCGACCTCCGACTCAAGCGGCAGCCTTATCTAAAAAACTGACGACCCGGGGCTACCCTAACAGGATTCTAACAAAATGCCAAAAACGGGCCAGGAATCAGCCATGTGAGGCCCTACTAGAAGAAATAATAAAATCCAACAGTGAAATTCCACTCACCTGCGTGACCACTTACAGCACGGTTTCAAACCTAGTGACGAAATCCATAAATAAACATTGGAAAATCTTACATACCGGCAAAATGAAGTAGGAAAAACCTCTTTTTTCTTTTAAGAGAGCAAGGAGCTTGAAAGACTCTCTCGTTTCCACTCGTCCGAGAAACATGAACAGAGACCAGACAGCTACAGTACTCAATGCCTGGGGCCTCCCCAATGTTACTGGACACTTTCCCTGCGGAAATTGCAGCGTCTGCCATTTGACAACACCTGCAAAAAACCTCGCCCTTGAACCAAATAAAACCTGGCTACTCAAGGCACATACAAATTGTAATTCCATGAACGTGGTGTATCTCATCACATGCCCTTGTGGTTTGAGATATCTGGGAATGACCAGCAGAAAGGTGAAACAACGCATTTGCGAGCACCGCAGTAACATCAGGTGGAAAAGAAACACCACAAAGATGACTGATCACTTCTTACAAGCAAATCATACCACGAATGATCTTAGGTGGACAGTCATCGAGCAAATACATACTGGCGTCAATACACAACGTCTTCTCTTGGAGAAAGAACAACGCTGGATATACAGACTTTCCACACATAAACAAGGGCTGAATGATAATATCCCGTGGAATTCGCTAAATCAGAACTAGAACCACCATTAGGGGATTAGATTTCATGTTCCTTTACACCTCTGCAGCATACATTATGTCCCCTCTATGAGTCATTACTTGCTTGAACCCCTCTTCCAATTAGATTTGTTTCATGCATTTATACATAGGGGTAGGTACTTAATCAGGCACAAAAGATATATTCGCAGCCACGTCTCTATTGTGCCGGAAATGAGGCATGCTTACACATTTAGACATACACAGCTATATGTAACACACCTGGACATACCATCGAGCACATATGCACAGTGTGTCACAGATTTTTATATGGATTTACTGCTTATGTATTTTCAACTCTGACATATTGGGTTGTCCATGTATTCGGATATTGAAGCATTGATCACTCGACAAATGAGGCAATTTACTTCAGCCACGACCTAATGTTCCTTTCTAAGGGCACGTTTCTCATACGAATACACGTACAACCAGTGTACCCAGCCTGGGAATATCAGCGAATACATTAATACCTTTTTCTGTTTTTTGTGTGTAAAAATTCCAATTGGATACTGTAGATCCATTTTGCCTCTTACGATATCAATAAAGTTGCATTCATCTTGAATGCTGGCCTCGTCTATTTGCGGAAGGTCGCGTACACCTCATCACGCCTTGTGTGGTGATGCGGACACGCCCTATGCGATGACGCGCACACGCTACAGTGCCGGCAACCACATTCAAATACACCGCGTCATGGGACTCACTCATCCTCGGGATCCCGGACCAGGGCACAAGACAGGTGCGAAAGGAGGGCGGTTGAGCTTGACGAAGTAAGTAGACTGACGGGCTTGCAGCTAATATGGGTTATCTGACGACCTTGATGAGCCTGATATCTCACAATTCTCTTTGTCATTTTTAGTGTGTGACTATAGCCAACGTCCCCCGACGGGATCCATGGGGCAGGAATAATTAACGTCCCTTGTAAGCCCTGAACGCTTTTCTCCTCCATGTTTGTTTGTCAGGAAGCACTACTGTTGCATGTTGCTGCATATGTGTTTCCCCCAAATCACGATCTCCGGATCATTTCAAAGAAGGCGAACCCGGAAGTTACGTTTTTTTGCCTTTTAATAATGATTCCTCCACACTGCACTGTTTCGTGTGGATGATAAGAAAGGGGTCGCATTGTTCATAATTCCCCTATTTTAAGATATATACCATGGTATTAATCCATCAGCGTGGGTGTACAACATGTGCGCACGACACTTAAGAACATAGGCACCATAGTCTGGGGAGCTATTTGCACGTTCTGAACGACACGGATGAAAGCGCGGAGATTCCGATTCTGCTGAGAAAGGTCCTTCAGTAAAAAAAAAAAATTAAACTGTATATTGTGATATGTCGTTTTCTCTTACAGATTTACACCTTACAGAATACGCTGAGAGCTGAACCGTAAGTTTGCGGTTTTCTCGCTGACACAGGGATGGGTGCACCTTAGCGAGTGCATACCTCTCATGTCAGTACTGGTCCTGAAGAAAGCCTGGCAACTTTGCACGCTGAGGCTGAAACATGTAGACCTGACCCTGTCACTAAAACACACCAACGGATGTCAAAGGCCTATTGAACCTAACAGGACATCCCCTTCTGCTTTTAATCTTGCCTTATTATCCCAGTATAAAGGTTCAGGGAATAATAAAGGCAATCTTAATCCACTTCCTCACCATTTCATTCACTTTGCACAAACCAAACCTGCTCCGCTGTAATCAGGCGTCGTAGCACACCCGAGAGGCATTCGGCCGCTCGGGTGGGAACCCTATGATGAAGCATGTCACCAACTAGGTTGGTGAGTGAGGGTTCTTTTTAAAAAGTATTTTCACTTCTTTGCTTTCATTCGCTTCTTAGTTGATATTGGAGTTACTCCTTCCATTGTTGTTGTTATAAAACACAAAACACTAAGAAGTGCTTGACAAAAACAGACATAAGGATGGGCTGTAAGTTCAAATCAACGCTACACTCCAGGAAATCCAGAATCTTAAAAAAGGATGACCTAGGAGCAGTAGAGAGCGGTAAATACACTTTCTTGAACACTGTCCTCCTGCAAAGACACTTAGAACATTTTCTTCCCTAATTTTTGCAAGGAAAAAGAAGACTTCCTGAAAAACTGTGGGTGGTTACACTAAGTCATCCTTTAGAAGAAACAGCAGAGAAGACAGCAAATCATGTCTGTATGTGCCACCAGAAAAGATAATACTTGTAGAATTAGATCACTGTTCTAGGATTTTTATTGATTTTAGTGAACTCTGCTACTCCACTTGGAGTATGCACGTCAATTATGAACCCAAAAGCTTTTTGGGGCAGATTTACAAGGCCCTTGCGCCACTTTTGCGTCATTTTTAACATGGGAAAAGTGACGCAAAAGTGGCGCAAGGGGCTTGTAAATCTGCCCCTTTATGTTTATTTTCTTTTTACTCTTTTCTATTCTATATATGTAAAATGACGCACATTGTAATGATTTTAATTAATCGAACAATAAAGAACCACACATACTTGTAGAATTGGCTGTACGGCCCACGAATCAGACTAAAGCAGCTATGAACTCAAATGTGTCTCTTCATGTCCCCCCATGAATTTACTTTGGTGAGATACGCCTGAGGAGCAGATGCTATTGGACCATCTCCAAGCCTAGTACAATGGGGGTGGTTTGTCCATGATCCCGCCCCGCCCCCGCTTGCACCCTCCCGGGGACACCACAGAGGCGGCGGCATGTCAGAGCCCCAGTGACTCACTTGTTGATGGTGTAGTGGAATCTGCCTTCACTCCCACTCAGGTCGGGAATGGTGATGTTTTCCAGTTCTTCCGCCACAAACCGCAGGCCTTCCTGTTTGACTGTGAAAACAAGAAGTCAAAAAACATCGTTTTCCAGGAACCTCTCAGTCGGAGGGAAGGTCATGAAGGGTGTCTCCAATGACGCCCTACCCTTCGCAGTCTGTAAGGCGTCAAATTGTTGTCCTGATTCTGTCACACAAGTATGGTATCAGTAGTACATGAAATACAACAAGAGGAAGAAGGGATGCGCACCCCCTTCCCCCTCGGCAGTCCACTGGAACGGGCGTAGCTTGGTCAGTAAAATTAGGGGGAGGTGTGTAACATTCGGATTTTTCAACAATTATCCGGGCATATAATGTTAAAATAGACACATGAGACGGGCTTAAGGGGCAAAGGAAAGGGGGAGGAATGAGGTTTGGTGGGGGTACTAAGTGAGAGTAAACACAATATTGTGTACAATAACAAATATTTTTTAAGACTTTCAAAGCCGAGAGAGAGTGCGTGCGTTTTTGTCTGTGTGTGTGTACAAATCTGGCCGACATTTCACCATACCCGACTGAAATCACCTGTATACAACTATTACATTTATTAGGGGGGGGTGTAATACCCCGAACACTCAGTATTTCCTAGCAGCAATGGAATATCTCCTATCGAGCCTCTAGCAGCCCTGCACTTCCGATTATAGACCCAGCATAGAGCTCATGGCAGTAATGTTCCCTCACCTGTCAGAGATGCTGACAGTCTTGCACATCCTTTCAGAGCTCCTGGCAGTAATGTTACCTCACCTGTCAGAGATGCTGACAGCCTTGCACATCCTTTCAGAGCTCCTAGCAGTAATGTTACCTCACCTGTCAGAGATGCTGACAGCCTTGCACATCCTTTCAGAGCTCCTAGCAGTAATGTTACCTCACCTGTCAGAGATGCTGACAGCCCTGCACATCCTTTCAGAGCTCCTGGCAGTAATGTTACCTCACCTGTCAGAGATGCTGACAGCCTTGCACATCCTTTCAGAGCTCCTAGCAGTAATGTTACCTCACCTGTCAGAGATGCTGACAGCCTTGCAGATCCTTTCAGAGCTCCTGGCAGTAATGTTCCCTCACCTGTCAGATGCTGACAGCCTTGCACATCCTTTCAGAGCTCCTGGCAGTAATGTTACCTCACCTGTCAGAGATGCTGACAGCCTTGCAGATCCTTTCAGAGCTCCTGGCAGTAATGTTCCCTCACCTGTCAGATGCTGACAGCCTTGCACATCCTTTCAGAGCTCCTGGCAGTAATGTTACCTCACCTGTCAGAGATGCTGACAGCCTTGCACATCCTTTCAGAGCTCCTGGCTGTAATGATACCTCACCTGTGGGAGATGCTGACAGCCCTACATCCTTTCAGAGCTCCTGGTAGTAATGATACCTCACCTGTCGGAGATGCAGACAGCCCTGCACATCCTTTCAGAGCTCCTGGCAGTAATGTTCCCTCACCTGTCAGATGCTGACAGCCTTGCACATCCTTTCAGAGCTCCTGGCAGTCAAGTTACTTCACCTCTCAGAGTTGCTGACAGCCCTGCGCATCCTTTCAGAACTCCTGGCAGTAATGCTACCTCACCTGTCAGAGATGCTGACAGCCTTGCACATCCTTTCAGAGCTCCTAGCAGTAATGTTACCTCACCTGTCAGAGATGCTGACAGCCTTGCACATCCTTTCAGAGCTCCTGGCAGTAATGTTACCTCACCTGTCAGAGATGCTGACAACCCTGGACATCCTTACAGAGCTCCTGGCAGTAATGGTACCTCACCTGTGGGAGATGCTGGCAGCCCTGCACATCCTTACAGAGCTCCTGACAGTAATGTTACCTCACCTGTCAGATATGCTGACAATCCTGCACATCCTTTCAGAGCTCCTGGCAGTAATATTACCTCACCTGTGGGAGATGCTGTCAGCCTTGCACATCCTTTCAGAGCTCCTGGCAGAAATGTTACCTCACCTGTCAGATATGCTGACAGCCCTCAATCAATCAAACATTTATAAAGTGTGGTAAATCACCCGTGAGGGTCTCTACACGATGGAGGTGTTGGCTGCTGCGTGGTGGATTGTTTATCTGAACATCCAGGTCTTGGTTTCTTTCCTCAATAGCTGGCGCGAGGGGTCTGTCCTGAGGTGCGGGGTAAGGTTGTTCTATGCCTTGGCCGCCAGGTGCAAGAAGGAGGGTCCTCCATTGTTGGTTCGACAGATCCGGGGGTGTCGTCGAGGAAAAGGGAGGTGGATCAGAGGAGTCTGGTCGGTTGGTGGAAGGTCAGGAGTTTGTTGATATATGCTGTTCCTTTGTTGTGCAGGGCTTTGTAAGCGTGGGCCAGCATCTGGAACTGGCATCTCTTCAGAAGCAGGAGCCAGTGTAGTTTCTTGAGGTGGGGTGTGATGTGGGTCCTTCTGGGGAGGTTGCGGATGAGTCTTGCTGCTGAGGTTTGTATCATCTGAAGTCTTTTCAGGAGGTGTGCAGTGATTCCTACGTAGAGTGTGTTTCTGTAGTCCACTCTGCTGGTGAAGAGGGCCTGGGTGATAGTCCTTCTGGGGTTGACTAGGAGCCATCTGAAGATCTTGCGAAGCCTGTGAAGGGTGTAGAAGCAGGCGGAGGAGACTGCGTTGACCTGTTTGTTCATAAACAGGCTGCTGTCCAGAATGATGCTGAGGTTGCGAGCGTGGTCTGTCGGGGCCGGGGTTGGGCCAGGTTCGGTGGGCCACCATGCATCGTTCCAGGGTGAGGTGTTGTTCCCAAAGATGACTACTTCCGTTTTATTCATGTTGAGTTTGAGACAGCTATCCTTCATCCATTCAGCGATGTCCATCATGCATCTGTGGAAGTTGGCTGTGGTTGTTGAGGGGTCTTTGGACAGTGAGGGAATGAGCTGGGTGTCGTTGGTGTAGGAGTTGATGTTGAGTCCGTGCGATCTGACGGTGAAGGCCAGTGGGGTCATGCAGGTGTTGAAGAGGGTGTGGGTTGTGGGACGATCCTTGAGGGACACAACAGATGATCATTTTGGGCTCCAAGGTGAACGGCGGGAGAAGGGTCCTCTGGGTTCTTCCGGTGAGGAGTGAGGCCATTCTATTGGAGGGTGTCTCTCTGGATCCCGATGTGGTGGTCTGTTGACAGGATTTGATGGGAGATGGTGTCGAAAGCGGCTGAAAAGTCCAGGAGGATGAGAGCTGCTGTTTCGCCGCAGTCCAGGAGGGCCCTAATCTCGTTGATGGCTGTGATAAGGTCTGTCTCGGTGCTGTGGTTATCTCAAAAACCAGATTGGGAGGGGTCCAGGAGGTTGTGCTGTTCCAGATGTTGAGTAAGCGCCTGGTTGATCGCTTTCTCGAGGACCTTAGCAGGGTAGGGAAGCAGAAAGATGGGCCACTGGTTTTTCGTTTCAGCTGGTTTGGCAAATGGTTTTTTGAGGAGGGCCTTCACTTCAGCATGTTTCCAGTTCTCCGGGAAGGAGGCCGAGGTGATGGAGGTGTTCAGGGCTTTCCTGGCTTGTCGCTGATAGTCTTGAGTGCTAAGTTGAAAACGTGGTGGGGGCAGGGACCCGTGGGTGCTCCTGAGTGCACGGAGTTCATGATGGAGATAGTGTATTGCGTGGTGAGGAGGTCCCAGTAGGTGAGCAGGTGTTCGTTGTTTGTGTTTCAGGGTGTGAGTTGGTTGACGCTGTCAGAGGCAGATGGTTGGGGTTTGAAGTTTTCAGTAGATAGCCGAGATCTTGTCATGGAAGAAATCCACAAGGGTACTGCACAGTTCATGGGACGGAGTAATGTCATTTTCGGCAGCAGCTGGATTAGAGAATTCCATAACAATGGCGAAAAGTTCTTTGCTGCGGTTGTTGCTGGCTTCAATGTGGTCTGCGAGGGCGTTCTTCTTGGTTTCTTTTAGGAGGCAGTGGTACAGGTTGAGTGCTGTCCTGAAGGTGGTGCGGTCTTCCGTCTTTTTGCTGATGTGCCACTTCTTTTCTAGTTGGTGGCGGTTGCATTTGGTGGATTTCAGTTCCTCAGTGAACCAGCTGGCTCTTTTGGTTGGTCCTTTGGGATTGGCTGTCTTGACGGGGCCGATTTTGACAGCACATTCTGTAAAGCACTTGGAGACGTTTTTTTCAGTTTGCTTAAGGTCCGGTGTTGGGTCCAGGAGGTGGGAGTGGAGAGCGTTGTTCCACTGGTCTTCTGATATCTTTTTCCAGTTTCTGCTCAAGGAGCTGGGGGGCACGATGCCAGAGTGGGTGATTCTTGAGACAGTGAAATGGATGCTGTAGTGGTCGGTCCAGGTGAGCTGTGGGGCGTGGTTGTACTTGACTCTGTTGCTGGAGGTGAAGATGGGGTCAAGCGTGTGTCCTGCGATGTGGGCAGGGTAGGTGACAAGTTGCTTGAGTTCGATGTTGCTTATTCTTTCCAGGAGGTAGGTTGTGTTGGTGTCGCTTGAGTCCTCGAGGTGGAAGTTGAGGTCCCCGAGCAAGCTGTAGTGCTCGGAGTCCATGGCAATCGAGGCAATGAGGTCTGGTATGGCGTTGCAGAATCTAGAGCTTGGTCAAGGTGGTCTGTAAGCGAGGGTACCTCTCATGGTGCTTTTTCGGTCTATGTGGAGTTGGAAGTTGAGGTGTTCCATTATCGGGGTCGGTTCACCTGGGGATGTCATGCAGCGGATGGTGTCCTAGTAGATGATGGCAATTCCACCTCTGGGTTTGTTGGTTCTGTCCCGGTGCGTTGTCTTGTAGCCTTTGGGGTGGCAAAGGCGATGTCTGGTGTAGAGGGGGGGAGGGGGGTTCAGCCAGGTCTCTATGAGGAAAATGACATCCAGGGTGAGGGATGAACTAGTGTCCTAGATCTCCGTGGCGTGTTTGCAGAGTGATCATGCATTGAGTAGAATGCACATGAAGGTGTCTGTGGCGGTCTCGGTCGACGTGGTGGGTGAGTTTGTGTTTGCGGTGTCTCTGGTGTTGTTGGTTACTTCTGTGCTGCAGGTGAAGTGGCAGTGCTGGCAGGAGAATGGTCCTCTGGTGCTGTGTGGAGACGTGCAGCAGCAGTGGTTGTTGAGGTTCGGGGATTCAGGGCTCGGAGGTCGGCGGCGGTGTATCTGCGTGGGGTGGAAGAGCCAGGGTTCCTGGTGCTGGGCGCTGTCCAGGGGCAGATGGACACAGATGGGCCCGCCTTTGGCGTGCCTTCAGTGTGCCATCGGCTGCACAGCGGTCTCCATAAGAAGTCCTGGGAGGTTGGAGGGGCTGGCAATGAGGCGGGAAAGCAGGAAGCAGGAAACGGCGGGAACAGCTAAATAACAGCAGAACACAAAGTGAAGACTGAAAAGAAAACAGATGGCGGGAACAACAAAATAAACAACAATAAACAAGTAATGACAATGCAGGCACAGTGCACAAATATGGACAATAAATGCAGGCAATTAAACAATCACCCGAACAGCAGGTTCGAGACGGGAGGGCTTGAGGACTGTGTCAGCATCAGTGCCAGTGAGCTATCAGGAGCAGCAGCAGGGGAGCGGCACGCTTGACCCTGGAGGTCGAGGGCTACTCCCCGCACTTCCTTCTAGAGCAGTGCTTAGTTTGAGCCGGTGGTTAATGGAGCTTGGCACTGGCACTTAATTGTCAACCCCAGCACTTATAAAAGTCTGCCACATGGTGCAGCTGTTTGTATAATTTAGAGATCAACACAACAACAGTAGTTTATTAATTCAATATTTATTAAAAGTGACTAATACCTGCTGCCTAAGCCATTCTTATAGCTTTGGGGGCCTGGAATAATCTAAAATGTCACACTTGTAGGTGCATGATGGTTAGTAGTTGTGTTAGTATTGACACTGGCAACGCGGTAGGGTCAATGGGTGGTGCAAGCTGCAGTGGCCTCCCGATGAGTGCCGTGGCACTTATTTATTTATTTAGAAATTAAACACTGTTCTAGTGCTCCTGGCAGTAATTTTCCCTCTCTTGCCAGAGACACTAGCAGCCCTGCACATCTTGTCAGAGGTCAACGGCTGACAGTAATGTTTCCTCTAATGTCAGAGTCGCTGGTAGCCTGGAACATCCTTTCAGTGCTCCTGCCACTAATGTTGTTTCTCTCGTCAGAATGTTGCAGCCCTGCACATATTTTCAGATCTCTTGGACTTGCAGTACCTTTCCCTTTCCACTCAGAACAGCAGTCCGCCCTGCACATCTTTCAGAGCTCCTGGCCACACAGATGCTGAATAAAGTTTTGTAATGGAAAATATTTTTTATTGCTAAATTTGGATGTTTTGAAACAGATACCTAAAATCCACAGACGTAATTCGGCGTAGTGGAAGTGACCTCATGGGACATTTGACCAGTGATCTCATAGGAAGCAACATCACATATTCTTGTCCCTGTGGGCATCACAGGTCACATGACCTTTGAATCTGAGGACAACACAGGAAGTGAGATCATTGAGGTAAAAGCAAGAAGTGGAAAGTATGCAATATGCCAGTTGCTAAAACCGTAGAGGTTTATTTTAGTTATTACTTACATACTCACTAGACTGCTAACATATGACCGGATGCACCTATCAATCAACTAGGGGCAGCCACCATATGCCAGTGAGTCCTAATAAGAGCACAGGGCCAAACTTCACCTCCCTCCAAAGATCAGTAAGAGCCTGTATGTGGGCTCATATTACAGAAAGGACGCAATGCACTGGCTTGTACCATTGTGCACCTTTAACTGGCTGCGCCAGGCACAGACTAGGTCCTATCACAATGAATACACTGTACTCAACACAGCCATGGGCTTCAACCTTCCTGGGATCAGTGCATTAGGGAAAGGCCAACCGATGCTCTGTGTAAGTGCCAACACGGTCTGCATTTGAAAGGGCGACAAAGGTACCTTTGCAGACGGAAGCAGTGAGTGACAGCACCGACCTGTAGGGGGATGTCTGTGGTGGTCCCTGGGAACCCCTTTCCTCCCTTTCAAGGGGCACCCTGGGGAGCTGCTCTGACTGTGCACCACCCCTATTCGGCACACAATCGGTGCATCTCCCGGTGGCCTCCTTTCCTCTGCTACCACATCTATAATAAGGTGTGGGCGCAGAGAGAAAGTGTTTCTCTAATTTGCATGGGGTGATGCCCTCATACAAATGAGAGAACAACCCCTTTAGATTGCGCTGGCACTACTGGTGCACCAGTGCGATTTATCTAGCAGAAGGGAAATGAGTGTCTGCGGTCCCTTCTGCAATACAAAAGTGCCCTGGGTGAGCAGAAAGCAGGCACACACACCTCTTGCGCCCAGGGCATTTGGATAATACAGAAAAGGAAAAGTGCTGCTCTCCAGTCGCTCTGGTGCAAATTGCCAATGATGATATTGTGTGACCAGATGATACAAGGGCCTAGCCACTCATCACAGCAGGAGGGAAAAGCAATAGTTTTAAACACAAAGGGGCAGATGTACTATTTTTTCATGCAATGAAATGCAGCAAGAAACTTGCTGGGCTGCGTTGCGTGAAAGGGAGAGAACAGAAATGTGCCATATTTACAAAGATATGGTGCATTATTGTTTTCTCCTAGCGCTGGCATACTCGTGGCTGCCTAGCACCAATGCAGGAGTCCATGCGTTATGGTGCAAGGGTACCTGCGTTATGGGAGGATTGTTGTTGTGCAGGAAAGGACACCTTGCTGCACAAAAACAATACTTAAAGGCTCTTTGTTCAATGTATGCGTGCTGCATTTTGCAGCATGCATACAAAGAGGAAGTAACGATGAGAAATGAATACATTTCTCCTTGTTATCGATAGGTCAGGAAGGCCCATCAATTTGGCGCAGTCCCAGGTTTAGAGACCTTTGTAAATCTAGGATTGTGTCAAAAAACCATGGGTGAATGTGTTAGAACGCCCTTACTCCACTCATGGAACGCCTCCCTGCTGCAAGGTAATGCAAGGCAGTGATAAGCACTGCCGTGTGTTACTTTAAATTTACTAAACCACCCAGAGCATGCAGGATGAAAATCCCACTAAAGGATTTGCATTGCTTTGCGATGACTTGTCACACAAGGATAACGCAAGCCCTTAGTAAATCTAGCCCACAATTTTTGTTACTCTTGCACCTACATTTACAGGCTACGTACTGGTATTAAACAGACACATTTATTGTTATTCCTGCGTGGGGATTGGACTGGGTTGTAAATACACAGCCCTGCATTCTCATTTTGTAGTCTTGGATTGACGGGAAAAGTAAAACCACAAATAGCAGGAAACAGAAAAATAGGCTGAATGAAACACTAACACCTAACAGGTAACTACAGATCTCAACAGCAGGAAAGGAACAGGAAAGGAACTGGGGCTTTCAGAAAACATCATGTTTCTCACATGATAAATAACAAAACTGTCAATACAAACAAGAGTTTCACTCAAGTTTCACTCATTAGATAGGGCTGTAGCAGATAAAACCGGCATCATGCTAGCAGCTGAAGAGAGGGCAAGACATTCATTAAATGTACCTCCTGCAGGAAGATGGTCGTATTTGTATGATAAAGTGTTGGTTTTATTAACTTGAGCATGGTCAAAGGGGTTTGGTTTGAATATGCAAGTAACTCACACTGGCACCATAAGCCAGGCCAGTGTTTTCAAAGAAACGCAAACCCTGATTATGCAGAATGAGCATAAGAAATTGTTTTTAATTAATTGTGCAGCAGGTTGCAAATGTATATATTTTCATCACAACTCTATTGTGGATAAGCACATGGCAGGAAGTCCGTGTTTATGAAAAGAGCTATGTGACAGATTCTGGTAGGATTGATAAACTGCAAAGACAGCATAGGCAAAATTATATCTTATAATGTGTGTGTTAGGCTTTATAGGGACGCTTCTGTAGAGGACAGTGCCTCATTGAATCTGCAGATGGGAAGATATGGAATGACTGAGCTGAGATGACTAAGGGCCTGATTTACACATTGGTGGAGAGGGTACTGCATCGCAACGGTGATGAGGTTCCCTCACCACCAATATAGTGGTCCGCCTTCCAAATTTAATTGCGGGCGGTCCTTAGGTTTGGCCACGGCAGAGTCTACTCTGTCTACACCGTGGTCAAACTTCTCAGACAGCCCTGGGCAGAAAGGGCCGTCCGAGAAATGGCAACATGTCTCCCCACCCAGTTTAGATGGGCAGACATGTAGTCATTTTTAGGTCTTGCCTAGGCAGCACATGCGAGGTGAGCGGGGTGAGGTGAAGAGGCTAGGCAGTGGCGGTGAGGCAATGCAAGTGGTGGCTGACTTTCTCTCTCCAGTTTCAATGGAGCTATTGGAGATCTCTACGTGCCCCGCCCAATCTGATTGCCTGCAGTTCCAATCCTAGAAAAAATCCTCTAATTAACAGCTTCCTCCACGAAAGAGGGAAGTAGAAGGTCGCCTGCCAGACTCTCCCCAGTGTTGGAGTTGCGTTGTTGGGCTTGAGATTTAAAGAGTGGCGTTTCAGACAATAACTCTAATTAATTGATTGGAAGTTTCTAGAGGTAGTGTGCAGAGGTGGCTAAGGCTGCGGGTCCCCTCAGTGGTGCGGAGGCAGCTGGCAATAGGCCGGTGCGGCTTGTGCCTCAGGGAGTGGGCTCTGCTCCCTGCACACATCTCTCATTTCCTGCCCACTTGATCTTGCCCTCGGAGATTGCCCTCAAACTGCTTGCCATTTGGCATTCGATTTTGGCTCCCACTATAGTGGTACATTCTCCTGAGGCATTGTAAGGCTTTTTTAAGGCACATCTGGGCAAATTGGACATTGCAAGGATAATTAGAAGGGAGTTGACGTCAGTTGCAGAGTGGCTGGAGAAAGGAGTGGTCTCTGAGGAATCTGAGTTTGGGCATTCTTACAAGATGCCATCTAGGTGTCTGCACTCAGGCTGTTCAATCTCCACTTCTGGTCCAACTGCTATCCCCACTAGTTCTCCTAAACTTTTAAAAACTAAAAAAACTATTCGGCGAAAGAAGCGTCTGTCCCCTTTGTCTCTCCTGAAGTCTCATCCCTCTGTGCTGTCCCTATTTTCAAAGAGTTGGAGGGGGCAGGGAAAAATGGACTCAAGATGATGTCAGGTGCAAATAATGAAGATGATGTAAGATTAGTTAAGGTTTCATCTCAGGGCACCGCTCTGCATCAAGCTAGTCCATTTGCTCACAGCCCAGCTCCGGCTGATCCTTTAAGGCAATCCAATAAATTGTGTTGTCTAGCGGGAATAATGGAAGAAATGAAAATTGAGGCTGCTCCCAAAATGAACACTGCTGGCACTGTTGGCATTAAGTTGGATTCTGAGTCCTGTCCCAATAGTCTCGTGGCCCCGTCTGGTGGCCAAGATGTTGCCGTTGGGTCGGAAATGTTGCTATCTAAGGAGACTTTAGGAGTAATTCATGGAGGGCTTGGCATCGATTTGTGTGACGGTGACCCTGGTGCATTGGAGGACTATTCCATGCTGGATATTGCCGCTCTTATACAGCAGAATCGGATTACGGAAGCTAACTTAAAATCATCTATGTCTCGGACTTGGTCTTGAGCCCAACTCTGGATCGTTTACCTAGTTGTCCATCATTACCGGCTTCGTATAGTAGTATGCCATCTTCGAGGGTTTCTTTACTGGGATCAATGAACTCTTTGAACTGTGATTTATCTGTGCCCACAGGGCACCAAGTACGTGTGCAGCCATTTAATCTGGAAGGGGAGGGGGCAGGTGGGGGAAGGGTACACTACAATATTTGATTATGTGTGGAGAATGTTTTATCATCAATTTTTGGCTCTGCTGGATAGATCAGTTGCTAATTCTGATCATGTGTTGGATGTGTTGTCCCCAATTTTTATGGGGATGCAGCACCTCACTTCCCTTGGCTTATGTCCAAGAAAGAAAGAAATAGGCATTGAAATAAAATCTCAGGCCTCCCAGACTAACATAGTGGCAAAAAATAGGGTGGCAGAAATTGGAATTCAGATGGGTGATCATGGCAGACATAGGCCTCCTGGTCTTGGAAAATCCAACTGCAATTAAGAGGCCACTAAGGAGATTGACAACATGCCCAGTTCTTCCTTTTCAAACCATTTATCTGAAAAACGGTATGTAGCATAAAGTGCAAATGTAACTGTAATTGAGAATCCTCTTCCTGTTTTTCCGATATTTAAAAAAGGGGCTCCCCTTACCCCTGGGGTTGTAGTCTTGCAAGATGTCCCTTCTAATTTACTAAGGGCTCAACATGATGGCGATTCTCCTGTGAAGGGGGTCGTAATAGAACAGAATAGAAGAGGGTCGTAATAGGCCAAAACGCCAGAAGGGGAAAAAGAAAATAACTCAGCGTATCATGAAATGTAAGTCTAAAAATCTCAGGTTGCTCCCATTACTCAGCTTCGAAAAGTAGAAGGGCCAGAGAACTGAGTCTTTCATCTAGGTCGGGAGCTTGAGTCCCCAGAAGTAATCAGTATACCTACCCCTCCTAATATACTAGAAGTACCAATCCTAGATTGCCATCTGTTGGAGAAGAGGCTCAGGGATATGGGAGTAACTGCCCATAATAATTAGGGTGGTGCGAACGGGGGTCTAGTGAAGGATGATGCTGGGGATGGGATTGTCGAATCAGTGAGAACCGATGTAGAAGGTTGTGGAGTCCCCAAAGAGGCTGAGTGGGTCCTTAAAAGACCTCCCCCAGCTACCCTTCATGGAGAATTTTCTTTATGTTCTGCTCCCAAATTCGTGATGACTCTTAATGGGGAGGCCCCTCCTTTTATTCCATTAGCACAGCCGCTTAATTCAGGGGCTGGACCAAGGTATAATAATAATCCCGTCAAAGGACTTGGTTTTGGCCATCTTTCTAATACCTTGAATTTTGCTTCCTTGTTTGATAGTGAACTGAGCCCTCTGAATAGAAGTTTTATCCTGCAGCTACTGATTGAGGCCTGGTGTCAAGTAGAGATATTGATCAGGTGTATCTGGATCCCCGTGCTTCACTTCTGAGTTCTAGGGTCACATTTAGTTTTAGGATTGTTGTAATGTTTATCCTGGCTAATGTGGACCATTTCCAGAGAAAATGTATTGATGTTTTTCCATTTGAAGTAACCATAGACCCTAAGCATGATAGTCTTAGATTGGGCACCAGGAGCCCACTCAAGATTCATGTAGTAGTAGGGGGGGTGCAAACCTGAAAGATATCACAATCTCAATTGGTAGAGATATGGAGAGGAGAGTGATAAACATTGTGGGATATGAGGACCAGTGGGCCAGGGAATCTGGGAAGGGAGATGAGTTAGCCCCATGGAAAATGAAACTGATGTGTTAGTTTGTTTTATTAAGTTTATTTTTCAAGTTAATATATATTGCTTTAAGAGATATATTATATATTACAAGGACCACAGTTAATCACATTGGGCAGGTCGGATCAGATGTATACTGAGATATGGCATTTGGCGGAATTAAGTTAATCACGAATCTCCTCAACAGGTATCTGCATACCGGTAGTAACAATTGTAATCTTCTCTTTTCACCTGTAATTTGTTCATATTCCATCTTTAGAATGTATCGAGACAACATGTTTGATCCCATTGTATTTCCTCAAGTCATATATCATGTGAAAGTTGTATAAACACTGTAACAACTGCAGATAACAAAAATGCAAATACATTTTTTTTTTTTTAAATGAGTTAGACCCGTGGAGTTGGGTAGCAGGCACACAGAATGCTTCGAAAAATATAAAACTTCCAATGTTGCAGAGGTAGCCCCTTGGGTAAAATCCTTTCCTGGAACATGGCGTGCCTGGGACAGTCTAAATCCAAGCTAAATCTTTTAATGCATTTTTGCCCATTGATAATTTGCTTACAGGGATCTTGGCTATGTTCTGATTTTAAATATGAGAATGATTTTGTTTTTTCTTATGCAGCAAAACCGATAGTAAAAGGTCATGCCAGTTGAGGTATAGCCATTTTACTTTGTAGTGGCATAAATTGGAATCCTAAGGTGTTTGTACATCCCTCAAAACGTTGCATCTGCTTAAAGTTAGCCCTGTGTAATGTAATAGGAAGACCTTATACATCACTTCTTTTGGTAAACGTGTAAATCCTCTCTGGGAGGTCGTTTGATTTTTTAGTTGAGTCTGTTCTTTTTTGTAAACAACATTAGTGTTTCTGAAGAATGCACATTGATAATCATTGTGGGAGATTTTAATGCTAAAATCTCGAATTGTTCTTCTTTGACCTTTGGAAACTCACAGTTAGAAGAGGTGTGGAGTATTCCAGAGGCTGTTTTGCCTGGTAGCATTAGATCAGATAGGCAGGGCTTATGCTTTCTGGATTGCTTGAGCTCTTATGACCTTATTGCTTTAAATGGCAGATTTCCAGAGGACTCTCCAGCCTCTTTTACCTTTAATTTCTCTTGAGGGCAATCATTAATTGATTACATGGTGGTATCTTACCAAATATTTGGCGCCTGCTCCCAATTTGAGGTATTGAGAACGGATCTAAGTGATCACAGTATTCTCTCTGTGGTATTTGACTTAGAGCTTAAGGCTCTCAAGACCTGGAATTCCAGAAATGACACTATTGTTTACCGTAAAACAAATGGGCATACTTTTTGTTCATAATATGATGAACCTAGCCGCTCATTTTAAAATAGTGAGTTCAGACCCTTCTGTCACTTCACTAGAGAACCCTATTGCCTGGTTCGAAAAGCAGTTGTCCCGGTTTTGATCATGTGGGAGCAAAAATAGTATTACTAGTGTTAAACCCTCAGTAGTTATCCCTTGGGAGGTAAAGAAGGTAAATTGTGACATAAATTCACTAGTAAGGAAACAGTTTAAGCAGTTGTCGCAATTGAGGCAAAGGGAAATGAATCGGTTGAAGCGGTTGAGAACTATTTTGAAGGTGTCTGAAAGGAGGAGGACCAGAAATGGATCAAGTTGAGAGAAGTTGCTTTTTCTGGTGACTCACGTAAATACTGATCATTAATATTTGAATACTGTGATTCTAGAATTAAGGCTGAGGCCATTCCTATATCCGATGCAGAGTGGACCCAATATATATCGCAACTATATGCCATCAATTCCTGTTGAGGTATGTTGTTGGAGTTGAGTGATGAACCTCCCTCATTGAACGTATATTAAAGGCTCTCTTGTGAGGAGATGGAGAGTTTTATTAAGGGTGCAAGGTTCTTTGGGGCGATGGGCCCGAATGAACTCCCGATATCTGTTATTAAACAAGAGGTATCTGCATGGGCTCTTTTCTTGTGTCCAGTGTTCCAATATTGTTATTTGCATGGGGTTATACCATCTTCCTGGAAAGGAAGTGTTGTTGTGCCGCTAGATATAAAGGGTCCTAAAACCTCTCCTGCTACTTTCAGGCAGATTGCATTATTGGACACGATTGGCAAACTGTTTGCCAAGAGTATTCTCCTTCACCTTCAGGATTGGGCATTTGGTATTAACCTTGTTCCCGTGGAGCAAGCTGGTTTTCGTAAGAACTGTGGAACCTTAGATAATATCACGGCCCTCCAAACACTGTTAGAAAAGTATCCTGTGGGTAAGGGACTGGCCTTATATTCTGCCTTTATTGATTTCTCCACAGCGTTTGATATTGCTGACTGTGGGACGCTATGGAGGACATTGGTTGCATTGGGGATCCCCACGTTTGATTGTTGCTCTGCACTCTTCAACTTGGACTCCGGTTCTGATGGGTGGGAACCAGGGTCTGTCCAGCAAAGTAGAGACACATAATGGTATGAAGCAGGGGTGCTTACTTGCGCCCCTTCTTTTCTCCCTTTACATCCATGACTTCCTTTGCAGAGTTGGTCAGCCTAAGAGGGAACCCTCCTAAACTAGGAGCATTGAGCGTTGGCGGTCTACTCTACGCTGATGATGTTATGTTGGATTTAACCCCAATACGACTACAGAGGCATCTTTCAGAGCTAGGAATTTATGCTGACGAACAGTTTCTAAAAATAAACATCTCTAAGAGCAAAGTTATGGTTTTTAGGTCCTAAGGGTGCAGAGCTAGGAAGGGTTTTCACTGGTTCCTGGGGAATGACAAGTTGGAAGTGGTGAAGTTATATCCATATCTAGATAGAATTTTCTCTAGTAATTGCTTAAATAAGGATCACATCAGTCAGTGTAGAAGTAAGGCATTATCTCAAGCTTCAGCCATTCACAGACTATATAAGTGCTGCGGGCAAAGGCCTTTTGCCCATGTTTTGGTGGTTTATAAGATTAAGTTTCCGCCTTCAATGAGCTATGCCTGTGAGGTAATGGAAGAGCAGCATTGGGCCTTTTTTGAGAAGGGTGAAGTCCCTATTTGGCGCCAAATCTGTCATTTGAATTTTTTGACCGCACCTTCTGCTTTCCGGCTTGAATTTGGGCTCCTCTCTACGAATGCGTTTGCTGTTCTAAGGTGGGGGATTCTAAGGTGGGGGAATAACTTACTGAAAGTGACTCTCATTCTATCTGAGCTGCAATGAAATATGATTTTTTTTATTGTTATGAAAGCTCTGGATATGTTTAAAATTGGTCAGAGTGAGGTGGCACCCCTTCCAAAGCTTACCTTAAACAAGCATTGGCATAGCCAATAGGTCTCGCCTTTGGGACTTTATAAGTGTTTAGTCACGCAGTACATTTTTTGCCAGCTTTCCCCGTGCTGGCTGTCAAATCAAACACTGACCTGATAAAAGGCAATTTACTGGAACCTATGTACAAGAGCCGCAGGCGAATGAATGGAATAGTGAAATGAATGAATGAATAAACCTGTATTACTTAACTTTGCAAACTGCATCACCCCCAGAGGCATACATTCTTTGAAAGTGAGAAATTAATGAATTATGTATTGTGTAACTCTGCAAATCGACTCACCTACAGGCATGCGCTCTATGAAAGAGTGAAATGATGAATGAATGGATGAATAAACTTGTATTGTGTAACGACAATCTGAATCGCGTGGAGGTGTACATTCTTTGAAAGAGTAATATGAATGAATAAACCTGTATTGTGTAACTTTGCCCACTGAATTAATCGCGTAGAGGCATGCATTTTTCTTAAAGAATGGGTGCACAGACTGCTCTAAAAGATACGTATTGAGTATTCTCTCCAGAGAAGAATCTTTGGTAGACGGCGCGCAATGAGCACAGCGGGATTTCGTGCATTTTTGACGTGCAGGGAGAACACATTTTGAACCATCTGCATTTTAGAAATAAAACAGCCTGGCACACAAAGGTGTATTTGGGTAGTGCATGACCTAAATAGGCCAAAAGGCTTGTTTGCAAAAAGCAAGACTGCAGGGTAACATGTTTGATTTGTAGGCCACCCTTCTCTGATTTAAAACCGTATGAAAGGCTCCATGATCTAAGCTGCAATACCCACAGTTACAGAGCCAAGGTGGAGCTTACAGGCAGCTTTGTAAAATGGTTTTATTAGATTTGCTGCATCATGTGCAGTCTGCGTCCATCTGGTGCGGTGCATCCAGGCCCTGCTCTGGAGTGGTGGGGGCTGACACAGATGGATTTCAAAGTACACTGCATCAGTACAGCCCTGGGCAGTCAGAGCTGGACAGTTTCAGGCTACTCTGTTGCACTGCAGCAGTAGGCAGTGAGAGCGCATCATGGTGCATGCAGCACTATCACCCTCAGAGTTCCAGGTGTTCACTCTACTGTGCCAAGTGCGTCTGTGCTCCGGGCAATGATTAACCACAAAGCATCAGCTTTTAATGCTCACATTGATGGAAACTGCAAGAATGGAGGTTCCAGTTCAGGAATGCCTGCCCTGAAGGAGCTTGAAAATATAGGGCAAAGGCAGCACATCACTACTGGACCCTGAGCGTCAGTGTGTGTCTGTTCTAGGTAACTGAATCTTTGTATAACCATGTCATTGTGTGTGGGGGGGGAGGGCTGGCGCTTACACTGCATTGCAGATCAGGTCTGTTGCTCCGCAGCAGTGTGCATGTGTCTTTGATACTGCCCAGACATGGTTTAGACAAATTGAACATTCTTGGCCTTTGGTGCACAGCCAAGGCGCCAATGAACAACAAGAACGGGACTATGCATGTGTGTGTCAGCAGTGGTGGGGCAGCACTGCCCACTCTGAGAACTGACAGGGAGTTAGCAGCTGGGCCTACTGCAACAATGTGTGAGTAGTGTTCAGAACAAAATGCAGCAATGGACCGTCGCAGCTGGTCCGTGCCGGAGTACATTGCAGCAAGAGGCAGTTAAGAGAGTCAGTGTCGTTATATATTGCCGTGGGGCATGCAGGGGGCTAGGGTGGTACAGGATCATATGAAACTGCATGCAGCAAGTATGGAAATTGAAGGTAGTTCAAGCATACTCTGAATCAGTTCATGCAGTCAGTAGTGATACTGAAGCAGCACAAAAGTACACTGAAGCACTGCTAGCACTGGGTAGGGAGAGCAAGGTAATGCATAGCACACTGCATATACAACGCAATGTCAGTGTACACGAGCTCTGCATATTCTGGGCAGCAAGCAATGCAGTGCTAGGACACTGCAGTGCAGGGCACAGAAGAACCAGCTGTGCCAGTCTACGCTGCAAGAGTGTATTGCGCTGGGCATACATAGCACATAGCTGCATATGGTAGGTTCTGATTGAGGCAGTGCAAAGACGCCGCAGCAGTGGGCGGTTAGAACAGCAGTCAGTGCCAGGGGACGCGAAAGCACTGGACAGTGACAGCGACAAAGTACCACAATATACTGCAGCACTGGAGGCTGTTAACTGCGAGATTTGGGCTCCATTCATGCACAGTGTATCTTGGCCTTCAGAAGTCCTGCTTCTAAGTATCAGGTCTTTAGTGAAGTGATAGCAGGTCAATCAGTGGATAAGTAAGTGTGCCTTTGATGCTCCACTCTTTCATTGGTTGAAGAGCAGTACATGCCCATTACTCATTCTATTTCACTCCTGCTTCTGTTTGTTGCCGACTGGCTCCAGAGTCCAGTGCTGCTTGTAAAATCCTGCTGCATATGAAATATGTCCTTAAAGGTATTCTTGTTAAACTCATCACTGCAGGTTTGTGCTTTCTTTGAAGGATCCCACCAGAAGCTAACCTTAAAGTGGGGGGGTTGTCACCTCCCTTCAGGCCCATTGTTTATCACGTAGCTTGATTCCTCGTGTTGGTTCATCGCTGTCTTGGCTCTGTGATGCCCTGTCTTTAAAGTCTAGACAATTGACAAATTTAGGGTGCTCAACGTCTCGACACTTTCTTTGCCGTTGCATTATTGCTGGGTCGGAAATGCTTTATCATTCAAAGGAGTATTGACGTTGACACATCCTGCTCATTTGCATGCCTGTCAACAAGTTCCTGGCAAACCCCAAACATCCAGCATAACAGGCAGAACTGAGGAAGAGGTGATCTTTAGTTCGGATGGCCTTGAAGAGAAAAGTGATTCCTTGTAATAATGTTCGCTTCACCTCCTGTGACGCATGCAACCCGAATCGGTTATACAGTCGCAAGTTAAGCACACTATTGCCATCTAGTGGTTGGCTCGGGAATAGCAAGTTGTTTTTCTTAGTAAAATGAAGATTCGTGGACTTATTATGAGACACTCCCATGATGTGGCCGCTGCAGTCTTTAATTATGACTCATTATTTAACAGCACAGCTCCGGTTTGCGGGCATCTTTTAGCACTTTACATTCAAGTACCTTAAATTTAACGTTTTTCAGGAACCTGCTCGACGTCATGTGGTAAACCGAGACCTCCGAAGCTGCGGCACTCTAGGTCCTACGCGCATAGCTTAGGCGCTTTAATTTGTGTGAGACGGTGAAACAGTGGGAAGTGCAGAGGCAAGGGTTTAGCACGAGCCGAGTCATGCAAAAAACGAAACTGGCTCTGGAGGCAGCGATGTGCACCCACGAGTGGCGAGGAAACGGCGTA
This sequence comes from Calotriton arnoldi, assembly GCA_963921515.1. Classification (NCBI taxonomy): domain Eukaryota; kingdom Metazoa; phylum Chordata; class Amphibia; order Caudata; family Salamandridae; genus Calotriton; species Calotriton arnoldi. The sequence goes on from CAWUFW010014452.1 coordinate 228,729, forward strand.
CACGAAAATGAATTCCACTAAAAACCAGATGGTGCATTATCGCTATGTAAACAAGGGAAGGAATTTCCAACCTACATCATGCTAAATATAGACGAGCGAGCGCGGCAGCGTGCTGAGCTGACCACACGCTCGTGCACCATGGCCTATCGGCCGTGCGGGTAACCGCACGGTAAAGGCCATTGTGCACGAGCGTGTGGTCAGCTTTTAAAACCACCTACATAAAGTCTCGCAGAGCAGCGCATGCGCGCTACTCTAGGCTCGACCTAAAAATGTGATTAAAAAATCAAATAATGAAGTGAGCTGGAAAAGGGACATTAAACTGTGTGCTCAGCATGCCCAGAATGAAATAGTAGTGGAGAGTGGCATCTGTAAAAAACCACAACCGTATGTACTATGGATCCTCCCCCATGGTGCGCGCAGAACTATTTTGTTATTAAGGTTGAATATGCTTCCGTTACGAATTATCACTGGATTTTGGGAGGGATTACTTAGGGAGGAGAGGCTTTGAGATCTTTGTGGGAGTTGTGTTCAAGATTTAAATCAAGTGATTTTTGTTTGTCCTCTACTTCATTCATTGCAGCGCCAATTGCTAAGACAATTGTTTTCAAAGTACAACATAATTACGGTAGCGGAGGCCCAGAAATGTCTCTTAGCACCACCAGCAGAAATGGTTTGTTAAAAAATGTTTACATTTTTTAAACAAGTTTTACATTTCTTTAGATATGTTTGAATGTCGTAAATCCATAGTAACTGTATTTGTTTTTGAATTTGTAGAATATGGCACTTAAGGTCTTAAATATTTTGCACAGTATAAATAGAATTATCATATTAATATTGCTTTGTAAAGCTGGAGGCATTGCACAAATAGAAGTACTGTATTAGTGTTGTACTGTAAAACATCTTGCACACTTATTTGTTGCATTTATTAAGCTTGCATAGTATTGCATTATAATGTTTAATTGATTTGATTGCGCATTTGCGCTTTTTCTGTCCGTGGGGCCTTTTTTTAATCTAAAGTAGAGCATGGTTGTACGCTAATTGGTTTTGTCTTGTATTTTATAACTTAGTATATTTCATACTGAATGAATTGCTTTTTAAAAAATCTTTCTTGTATTATATGTGGACCTCTTTTGAGTTCTAAATCATAATAAACTTTTGACCTTGACTTTGACATTACTAGGCTCCTGTCCTTCCATGTTTGGTGCCTTGCCTACGGAATGCTTCCTGGCAGCAGTTCCCTGCCAAGCACTGTGTACACGAGTGCTCCTGGTTCAGGACCTCCTGCAGGATGTGCAAGTGCATGGCTCCGGAAGGGAGGGAAGGAGGGAGCAAGCTGTCCACTGCCAGAGGAGATGAATCCTTGTGGCTGCATGGCAATGACACCCAAGGAATTAGTCTTGAATCCTCGCTTCTATGTTTCACCAAACTGTGTGATTCTGAGCAAATCACCTAATGCATCCAAATGGTGCCACCAGTTGCAGTACACAAGTCATTTGAGTTAAAGAGCCTTACTCCACTCCTCACAGCGGATAGGGTATAACAAAAAAAAATAACTAAGGTAGAACAAATCAAGTGTGTTTAAGGTCTGCTGTGTTTATTTATTTGTGTCAAAAATATGAAACAGAGCACATTCTTTTCGAAAACTGCTGATTTCTGATGATTGATTGTGCAACTGGTTTTGGTGGAAGTAAACATTTACATGCAAAAAAAAAACTCCACACCACACAATTCCACGCCACACAATTTCACAACTAACCATTTCAATCCAACCCACATAATTCCACTCAAACCACATACATTCAATCCATAACACAAGGGTAAACGATATTGCCGTTGACAACATCAATCAGTGCTTAATTTGTAAAATAAGTGCCAGGGCCCTGATCAGGAGGCTACTGCAGCTTGCACCACTTATTGCCCCAGACATTGCTGCCAATTGCGGTACCAAAACAACTATGAACCATTTCTCTCACCTGCAAGTGCCTAAGATTATTTCAGGTCCCCAAAGCTAAAGGAATGGCTGGGGAGGCAGGTATTAGTAATTATTTATGTATGTTGTATTCATAATCAAACGTTGCTCTTCTCCTCTCTAAATTAGATGAGCAGCGTCTCTATGTGGTAGACTGTCATAAGTGTGGTGTTGACAATTGAGTGCCGGTGCTGATGGCTCAAATTAAGCCCTGACGTCAATAGCTCTAATTCAAAGAAATTCGAGACCTATTGCATTTCTAATGTTTGTTTACGTTTTTTTTACTGCCAGGTAAAACCTGGTGGTAAGGAACAGTAAAATGCTTTTACTTCTCCTGCCGCCATGAGAGAAGCCTCCCATGACGAGAGGAGCATTGCTTTTTTCTTTTCAAAAAGAAAATCCAGTTCTGGGATTTTCTTTTTGAAAAGAAAAATAGAATAATGTTTGCTACAGAACTGCATCATTCAGACGTGGCACTGTAGCAAACTATAAAAAATGCATTGACAGGAACCGCAGTCACGGCGGTTCCTGCCAATGCTTTTATAAATGGCCGCCTGCTCTGTGGTCATTTATAAATTAGGTGGGCGGCCTCTCCTCCATGAGGATAGAGTTATTTACTGAACCCCCAAGGCGGAATGTCGGGCCCCCAACTAAATATAAATTAGGCCCTAAGTTACGTATTTATATTGAATCATATTTAACATATTAATAAAAACTCGCTTTAACACATCTGGTTTGTGTATTTAAATATAGTTTCTTCTTTGTCTCCAATTTGTATTACAGCTTACCTAGGTCCAAACCCTTTGATGTTACCCTGATTTTGCAACCAGGTGGGACAGCAGCTGCCACAGCAAGCAAGCATGGGAGGATCAGCAGGCGGAGAAATTGTTGCATGGTTGCTGTTCTTCAGACTCGCTGTAAGAAAACACAAAGGGTCAGAAATGTAAGTCATCTTGGGGAAATCACTTCTACTGGATGGCATGACCACAAATCAAAACGCAGTGTGGACATCTAGGGATACAACCAGGCATGTGCAGCGATACACATGCAGGCTTCAACACACACATAACAAAAATACAATCACAGATAACATATATAGGAATAAATGGATGGACTGATAGATGCACAGAGAGTTACTGCAGATTATACACCTGTTGGCATTTAGGCCCACACACACAACAACAAACCTGTATGTACTGCATACCAGCCAACTTGCACAACAATCTCACTGTGTGAGGAGGAGGTGAGGCCTTAAAAGGGGCGGGGCCTCATGCCGAGAAGTACCTACCAGGCACTTTCGAACCCCAACCCACCCACAACCCCCTCTCCCAAAAACAAAAGGTTTTCTGAGGCTGGTGCCGATGTCCTGCGGAGTTTTCACACTCCTTAATGGACATCGGCAGTTCAAAGCCTCAGAAAACAAGCTGTAAAACCAATATTTACAGTGGTTTTCAGCTCATTTTCCCTGCCACCGTGTGATATCGGCTTCTCACCGGGAGACCGTGTGATGGGAGCCGATATCGTGTGTCGCACGGTGGCACCGTATGAGTTGGCTGGTATGGTAGTGATCCATGGATATATACCGACACAAAAAAAAAGGAGAACAAGACACCAACTACTGAGGGCAATAGACAAACATGCACCCTTTCACACAAATTAACAGACGTACTGGTAGTCATATGCTTGCAGGTACTAATGCACATTCAAACAGACATACAACTACAAAATACTCAAATACAGACACTCATACAGTCACCAAATGCACAATACAAGCACACATGCAATCACAGACAATATAAATACTGACATACATGGATGGTGGAATGGATAGAGGGATGAAAAGTCTGGTGGATGGAGGGCTGATGTCACAGAGGTGAAAATATGGTGATACTGGCTGCATGTCAACATACACTTTAGCCACTCTGCAAAGAAAATCAAATTTGAGGAGCAGAAAAGAAGTGGATTCAGTCTTTGCTTTCTCCTTAGAGAAGGATTTTCTTCTAGGTGTCTGAATACTCTGCTTTCTATGACCTTCCAACTCCTTGCTCTCTTTAGTATGCTTGCTTATATGCAGGATCAATGGAATTTTCTGCATAACTATAAATTTACCTCGCAAACCACATAATAAACATTCTACTGCATTATTTGCAGATGTCAACAAAAATAATTTAGTTCCTTTCTGAAAGGGATACAAACACATTCATTAAAACAAATGTGTATGTGTTGTAACGCCCAGCGGTAGATCCCTTGCACCTTTTCGTTACAGCATGTTCAGCACCCCTAGAGTGGACTGCTCTCTTCTGGTGAATGCCCACTAGCATAAAATAGGTGTCAAGAGATGTCCTCCAATGGTAGTGCTTAAAGTAGATGGAGAAAACTTAAGAATTGTGGGGCAGATTTACAACCCCCCTGCGCCACCAGTACATCACTTTTTGTGACATACTGGAGGCGCATTTCACTTCTCCATATTTACAAGGAGAAGAAAAGCCACCCTGCGTGACTTTTCCTCTCCTTGTAAATATGGCCCCTTCACACGCAGCACTTTGCGTGGAAGGGGCGTTCCATGGGTGTTGCTGTGGGTGTTCCCACGCAACACCCATGGAATGAGACACCTTTCCAGATTTACGAGGTATCGTAAATCTGGAAATGCGTGTCAATGCTACGCCTCCCCAGGGGAGGTGTAGCGAGGCGCAACGAGGAGAAATGTTTTTATTTCTCCTCGTTTTTTCCTCTTTCAAAGCGTGCTGCATTCTACAGCACGCATTGAAAGAGGAAAATGCCTGTAGTGATTGTTTTTGTGCAGGAAGGTGCCCCTTCCTGCACAAAAACAATCTCCCCATGACGCAGGCAATCTTGCACCATGGTGCAACGGTGCCTGCGCCGGCGCATGGCTGCAGTTTGTGCGCCAGCGCAGGGGAGAGCACAGGAATGCGACATATTATTGTAAATATGTCGCATTCCTGTGGTTCGGAAGTGCCGCAGCGTGGCGCAGCCAAAGGGCTTGCGTTGCCGCGCTGCGGCACTTCCTTGTAGATCTGCCCCTGTGAGTACAAATACTTTTGTGAAGTGCATAAATCACAATACACTGCGGGGACCTGCGCATCCCTTCCACTCAAAACCCTTTTAATTGCTGACTGGTGTATTCAGATGTAAAACTCAGTGGCGGCCGGTGCAGGTAAGCACGGTGAGGCGGCAGGGTGGGGGGCGGCAATGGAGTGGGAGGGTGTAAGTGACAAACGGCGGAATAGTGAAAAATAAATAAAACCAATTACCCTGCGCTCGCCACATTGCCGAGTCAGCGTTTTTTGTGGTTTTATTTATTTCATTTTCACTATTCCGCCGTTTGTCACTTCCACCATTCTACCCCCGCCACACCCCACCGTGCTTATCTGCACAGGCTGCCACTGCTAAAACTGGTACTAACATGATGACACCTTTACCTATACAGTATTCCTGCATAATACTACTTTTAAATGTGCTGCATAAAGTTGGAAATTAGTAATTTCTTGCCAGATGATAAAGTCAATCCTTCTGCATTATTTGCTCCAGCACTGCCACATAATTCCAGTGCTTCTGCCTATAGTTAATAATGTAATGCCCACTGTATGTCTATCATATATTTTGTCTATTTGGAACAATCATACATAAGTAGCACTGCATGTCAAAGCCTGCATATCGCTATTTCCAACTTCTTGACCTTGAAGCAAAGGCCTACGCTCGACTTCTCCTGAAGGATCTGGAGTCATGGGCACAAGAAAAAGGCATCATTCCCTTCTACCAATCAGGTTTCAAGTCACACTCTTCAACTATGGACAACATCATAGTGTTAGCTCACTTATCAACACAGGCGGTGAAAAAAAAGAGTCTCCCATTGTTCTGCTGCTTCATTGATTACAGCACAGCTTTTGATAAAGTGGACCGCAGAAGGTTATGGTGGAAACTAAACAGTTGGGGAATTCCACCCAAACTACTAAAAGCAATAACATCGCTATATGAAGACACCTGGGTTCGGGTCGAAACAAGCGCCAACACAGTGACCTCTAAAATTCTTACAAACAATGGGCTCAAACAGGGCTGTGTGTTGGCCCCCCTCCTGTTTAACCTTTACACCGCAGACCTGGGGGCTGCTCTACAAGGCGCCAGCCTAGTATCACCAAGGCTGGGCAGGGCGAGGCTGCTGGTACCACAATACGCAGACAACACAGTGATAATGGACCACACCAGAGTGGGCCTTCAGAGAGCCCTGCATGCGCTTGATCACTTCAACCAGGACAACTATCTACTGGGTAATCAGGGGAAGACCAAGGTAGTGGTGTTCAGGAAACATCAATACAAAAGGCAAACCCACTGGCACGTGGGTGAACTGCAAATTGGCACAGTAACAGCCTACAAATACCTTGGGGTCTGGCTCTCGGAAAGGGCCAACTCCAACATTCATCGAAAACATCTTAACTCTAAGGCCAACAACATCATTCATTTATTAAGACAACTGAGTCACCATCTGCTAAGTCCATCAGCTGAGCCGATACTGACCGTCTTAAAAGCAAAATTGCTACCTGCCATCAGTTATGGTCATCTGGCTGTCTCTGGAGCGCTGGACATGTTCTTAAATACAAGCCAAAGCATACAAATCAGTGGTGCTCATCCCGCGGTCAGCAAGGAAATCAAGGCTGAGCCTGGAGCTCGGCCTCGGGAGGCCGGACTTGACATGCCAGGGAGACCTGATAAAGCTATACCTCAGGACCTTGAGGGCACCAGCAGAATCACTCAGATATCAGCTGAGGTCCGTTTTTGAGGAGGCAGGTTCAGCCTGGCATGCTAGCCTTGGCCAGGCCATAACCACCCTGAGGATTGAGGCAGCAAGCCTACAAGTACCTGAAATTCCTCTTTTCGCCTGGAAGAAAGCGGTGAACAAGCAGGTTCTGGAAACATCGTTTTCTCAAGACATAGAAGCCCTCCGCCCTTGCTCGATCACAGAGCCATTGGATAAATCATACATTTCGGGAAAAACTCAACCCGATCTACGAGCGGCGTTGGCGTTACAAGTCCGTAGGAAGATTCTTTACATGAGACTCATCTACCCATCACTGATTTCAACCCAGCATGGGAACGAAAGGGGGAAAACACTGAGTGTAGGCTATGTTTCTTCTACAGAGAATCCTGAATGCACCTCCTGTGCTATTGCACCAAACTGAATAATGAGCGTCTGCGCCTTCTTCGCCCAATACTCATTGCAAATGGGGTAAGGACCTGCAGAAATGCTTTGTCCCTGTGTTTCACCGAATCAACTACAAGAAACCTAGCAAGACTGTGGAAATTCACACACTCAATCAGGTTCGCCATAAACGAGGCGTTACAAGGTGATGTTAATCTTGTGACAGACTAATGACCACTTCTCGTTGTTAGCATGCCACATTTTACAGATGGTAGGGTGGTCCCCGTGAGGCATTAAAGGGGTCCATCCTTCTTATTTAAAGGTCAACTCACCAAACCAGATTTTAAAGTCTTAGTTTTTATTCATTTTATTTAACATGCAATTACACGTACCTCCATGAATTTGCACAAATGAGTTTAGGGCCAAAAGCTGACCATAAGGATAAAGACATCGAAGGGGAGGGGAGTGGTTAGGGGGTAGTGGGTAACTGTTTTAACAATGTTTTTCTTTTTACTGTAACGATTTTAACTAATCGAACAGTTAATAAATTCATTCATGCATAATTGTACTAACATAGTTATTTGATTGTTAGACTGCTATTTCCAGCATGGCCAGAGTGATGAATTTTTAAATTAGGCCAAGGATACTGTCTTGTCTCCTTGAGGATTTCAAACAGAGTTCCAATCATGAATGAATTATATTGTTCACTCCTTTCAATCTTAAACTGCACAAAGCACCTCTATCCAGAATATTCGCATAGGTCAAGGTAATATGTTTTATATTTTTAGTTTGGTAGTTTTAATACCTGGAATAATAAGCCAGGCACTAAGCACCCCATCGGTAGTATCTTTTGCACTATCTATCAACGCTATTATATTGTACGTCTTCTGACTTTTTCTTATGGCCGTGTATACTTGAGTGTTGAATTTTGAAACTAAGCCAAGGCACCATCAGGCCTTTTTAGCATACTCGCATGAGCAATGTTACCATGTGACACTTTCATTTTATACTCCTTTTACATGCTTTTTTTAAATTTAGATTTTGGTTTATCTGAGTACTTGATTTAGAAATGTTAGCATGTATGGTTCATGCTTTTATTCGGGTCCTGGTTGGGGTGCCCAGGTGCGTCAAAAACCTTTATAACAAAGGAAGGAAAGCAGTACAGATACATGGAAATGGTGGATTTTATCTGGAGATGTTTTTAAATTTGTGGTTTTTCCTTGATAAAATTGTAAGTTTTAATTAACTGAACAATAAAGGTTATTCATTCATTCATTCTATTTCCAACATATGAAAAAGGTCACTACGATTATTATGATTATTTCTTGCTCAAACAGGTACGAAGTTACTAAAGCACACAGAATTCATGGAGCTCTTAATGCAATGTACAACTCAATTAATCACATTTTGCCTGTTTATTGAGTTTTTGGGAAACTAAGGGGGAGAGTTACTAAGATTTTGCGCCGTGTTTGCGTCACAAAAGTGACGCAAAACGGCGCAAAATCTTTTTTTCCTAATTAACTTTCCAACGCTAAACTTGTTTAGCGCTGGAAATAACGGAAAAGTAATGCGAAGCAGCGCATCCCTTAATATGTTAGAATTTTGCCCAGATGGTGTGGACTGGGAGTTGGTATATTGTCCCCTATTAGAAACAAAAGTCCTACATATTTTAACCCAAATTCAAAAAGGGTGTGAAGAATATTCCTTCTTTGTTAAGAGCATGCTATTTAACTCTGCATGCAAACTCATGTTCACATTGCATTCTTCTCAAATCAGCAATTACTTTAAGAGGGCAGTTCAAACATTTTGCATCTCTTATTAAGGTCTGATGTTTTAAATGTTAAAGTGCCTCACAGAAGGGCAGTAAATTATATATGTGTGATCAGTGCTGGGAAGAAGGGGGATTGCGCCGGATCCCATTTCAGGCACCTATTTCTGAGATCCAGTCAACCCCTGGAAATAGGATGAATTTGTCCTGGTGTCATTTTCCTACACCGGGAAAGAATTCTGCAGCGCCCGTATGTTGCCAGCATTCGGTCCGAAGCAGCAACCTGCAGGCAGCAAGGCAGCTTTCTTATTTTTATTGCCAGTCATGCACAAACAAAGGCCTGACATAAAGGGCCATCAGCCCTTCTTTTATTCATGTATCATCCTGTCTGGGAGCCTTCTGGAGCCTAATACCTAGATGCCAATGCAATGGAAGGAAACAAAGGCACACAGCGTATAAATGCACAAGTATTTTAGACAAACTATGACTAGGAGGCAGGTTTTTGACTTTGTTAAATCACCTATGAAAGAGATGTGCATGCAGTGTAATAATGCAAGATTTATCTCTGTATATCAGTCATTACTCTTATGATTATTTAAATTGCACATACTAATTTATTTTTTATTTAGTTTATATCTCTACTGCTCCCTGTGTAGATTTTCAGAGCACTTTACATCATTCACAGAGACACAATAAATCATACATGTGTGTAAACCAATGTAGGGTAAATGTTACTTAAGACAATGAGGGTTTTAAGGAGTAGGAATCACAAATCAGCCTTACTTGTAGACATTACAGGTTAAGAGTAAACCGTCGGGGAAACACAAAGTCAGGATATAAAACGTAACACAGTTATTGGGGTTGTCTGTACTAACAGAACGTTATTAATTTCCAGAGGTGCCCTTCTTTGCAATCTTAGAATAACAACAGATTGAGAAGAAAAACAATAAGGAACTAAACCCATGACTTACAGTTTGCGTGGAGCGCCATGATGCTGGTAAATACATACTGTGCTATATCAGAAGGATTACAACTTATGAACTGGAAGTAACAAAATGATCTCAGTGTCAAAAGCAGTAGCCCACTTACCTATCTACATAAAATGCAAATATGTGATCTGTTTGTCCTTTTTAGCAGCATCATTAACCCTTTGTGCTACTTTGTTGGAATGGAAAATGTTTTAGTCGACTTCCCCTTGCATTGTACGATTTAAGTTAGCATTTGCGGCACCATTTTGCATTCAGCCACCATTTTGTACTATGACTGAAACCAAGCTTCTGTCTCATTCTGTTTGCCTCAGCAGAAAGCAGCCTCAATGTTTTTTTTTCATTTCTCCAAGGTTGAGCTTCGCTGCACTAATGAATAGACTGTCTTGTCATTACATACCTTTCCCATTAGATAGGCCTGTTCCCACCCTTAGAGTGGCGGGCACAGGCAGAATAACCTTGAAACTGAGATAGCATGTACCCGGTCTTAGGATTGTAGCTCATCCTTCTGTGTCTCTTTTGTTCACCAGCTGCTAACAGGAAAATTCGAGTCTGGGCGTGTCTTTAGGGGTACTGGAAATGTATATCATGTATCTCCATGTTGGCGGGGTCAGTCCCTCTGCAGCAATTCAAAGAGGCTGGTCAGACTGGACTGCGCTCGAGTGTATAACTAATAAATAACTTTGGTTTGTATTCTCTACTGTCTGACCGACTCTTCATTTGTTTGGAAGGCTCAGAGTGGTCGCGAGTGACCCGGGTGACCCTATTCGGGTCACTTCCTTCAGTTGGCACCCGAACAGGGACCCCATCCTTGCCTACAGACGGGTGAGGAGGAGGGGGCAGCGTCGGGTCGGACGGGCGGACCGGGGATCCCTGCACGAGAGTCTTGTACTCGCAGCTGCCCCACCTGTCTGGCCGGGCGGTGCCTCGCCCAGTGGTCATCTCGGCTGGGGTCCTGAACGGCAAAACCCTTGGATCTGACCGTTTGGTCCGAAGAGTCGGCAGTGGAGAATACATTCGTTTGGCCTGTGTGCACCAGATGAGTTTGCTTTGGTTCTTTGTGGCTACGGCGCCATTTTGGTTTGTGTTTGGTACGGTCTGAGGACCGTTTTTGGACAAGCGCTTGAATTTGTTTGAGTTCTTTGTGAACATGGTACCATTTTGGTCTGTATCTGGTGAGGTCTGAGGACCAGTTTTGGTAAGATATTTGCAAATATCTGCTCGGCATCAATAGTGAACTTGTTTTTGTTTTGAAAGATGCCATGTGCTAGTAAAATGTTTTGTTTGGGCTGTCGTTGTTGTTCTACTGATCCTGGATTGGAAGAAAGTCAGCCAGCGCCACCAGAAGGCACCCCTAAATGTATGTCAAACATGGCCTTAACCCTATTATGTTTAGTACGTTATGGCACAAATATAGAAGGGACAATGCCGAGTTGCAGTGGCCGTTGACGGGCACTTTCAATGAACAGAAAATTAATTTCCTGCAGGATAAATTGTTTGCGAAAAGACGTAGACAGTCGATGTTTGATTCCCTCAGAACATGGCAAAAGGAAGCTAGACAGAGACGAATGAAAGCAGAGAAGGAGGCCCGGAAGGGAAAAATGCAGACGGTGACTCAGAAAGCTGTAGCGTATGATAGAGAGAAAACAGAGAAAGGGATAGAGTGTGCTGATAGGAAATTTCGATTGCAATGTGAAAAGTCTTATGTTGCTCGAGAAGAAAATGATGCATTTGTGGAGGAATTGTTAGATGCTCGACCTCCACCCCCATACGCTCCGCAGAAAATATATCCTGCCATCCCACTGCCGCAACAGCCCATCTCTTCTGCTTCTGTTGTTTTTGTTTCTTCTGTCATTGATCCGGCTGCTTTGGCCACCGCGCCTTCTGTACTTTCTTTGGCTTTGCCTTCAGCACCTGCGATGACCGCGAGTCTTCCTGCTATGCCCATTGCTTCGGCATCTCTCTCTCCAGCTCGTACACCTACGACACAGCCATTGGCGACGTTGGTGCCCGTTCCCTCTGTTACTACTCCTTCCCTTTTTCTTAATTCCCCGACGGTACTGAGTAGCGGAACGCCTGTATGGGGATTAGGGGATGGGGACTGGGCGACAGCTAGGGAAATACTGGGGCAGATATTGATACGATCTGATGTGGGCGATGAAGAGAAGAAGGTGGTAGCCAATCAGGTCGCTCAGTGGGCTCGTCACCCCATTTACAGTGTGGAGGATGTGTGGAGTGTGATGAAAGATTATGAGCCGTTTGTGCAGCAGCATGCCCTTAAGCACATGTCGGCTACTCTGATTGGACTGTGGGAACAGTGTTTTAACAATGCTGCACCCCAGATTATTTATGATATTAGGGTGTATGCTGCTGATATGGCATCTGGTCAGGTCTTTGGTAATGTTGCAACACTGGTTGCTTATCGAGGTAGGCTGCTTGAGAAGAGCGCGAAGACAGTGTCCCAATTCCCGAAGAGGGAAGTCCACCCCGTATATCACCCTGAGATACCAGAGCTCCGAGATCAGCATAACATTGTTACTAGACCCCGGATAGAGGCCCGGTTTCAGGAACAATGGGTTTATACTCCATGGAAGAGGAGTGAGGTTTTGTCCCTTAAGACTCAGTTACCCGACCCTAGGAAGAATCCTACTGCATATTATAAGGAATTGACTGAGGCCGCTTCATCAACAGTGATGACGCTTGCAGATATTGAAATGTTTTTTGGATTACTGGTACCCGTTGATATTTGGAGGCAGGTCCACACACAGGACCATGTTGCAGAATTGGGTGGTACTTGGGTTCAGATTCAGGCGTGGGACCAGGAGAGGAAGCCTGGAGAGAAGCCTAAGATCGAGATAATAGCTTTGCCTGGCCGGATTATTACCTATATGCATTCTCTTATTCCACCAAGAAGGGTAGATTGGGACAAGTTAACAGCATGTCGTCAGAAGAAAGATGAAAGTGTGTCTGGCTTTTTCACTCGATTTGAAGGTGTGTTTTGGGGTTTTAGCGGACAGGACTTGTCGGTGGAGGGAGGTGTCCGATTGTTCGTTAATAGATTTGTTACGAACTTGCTTCCTGAGATCGTGACTCGGTTGCAGGCTTCGGAGAGCACTTGGACTACCTCCTCCCCTTCTATAATATTGAGTATGGCACAGTATTATGAACACAGGGAGAATGAGGAGAAGGAGAAGGTGGAGAAAAGGCACAAAGAATTGAAGACTAAGGTGTTATTGCAACAGGCTTCTCGAGGGAATGGTAGAGGACGTGGTGGTTCGGACCGACAGCTTCCGCTTGCTAGCAGGAACACTACGCCTGTAGGACCGAATCAGTGTGCATACTGTAAAGAGGTGGGACACTGGCGCAGCGAGTGTCCTATGCTTTTGCAAAAGGTGGCGGTCCTGAGGGGACGAGGGTCTCGTGGACGGGGGCGTGGAGATGGTGGCCAGGATAGGGTTCAGGATGCTGGGACAACGAAGGGTCATACTGACCAGAACTACTTTGACGACCCTAGGGGCAAACAGTATTACCACGATGACTATGATCTGGATGAGGTGACAGGGATGTCTCACAGCTAGGACAGCCAGGGACACAGTGAGGGACCAGTTCAGATACCTGTAGATCACCGCGGTCCTTACGTTACTGCAGATTTGCATGGCTCAGCTAAGGAATTTTTGGTGGATACAGGTGCTATGAATAGTTCTATTTCCCGTTTACTGGTCCCCGGGGCAGCTCTGTCTGGCCATAATAATGTTTCGGTAGGATTTTCTGGTGTACTGGTTGTAAACCCCATTTCCAAACCACTCACATTGACTATAGGTCCTTTTACTGTGGATTCGCCATTTTTGTTAACTTCTAATTGCGGAGAGAATTTGATGGGCTTAGATTTACTAAAGAAGTTGCATGTGACAATTTATTGTTCCCCAGACGGTGTTTACATGACAATAGGTCTGAATGTGGTCAGCTCTAAGCAGTGTTTACCCAAAGATGCACCCCTCCCTGCTGAATTTAAGGATGTGCCGCCCACGTTGTGGGCAACAGGTGACACGGATGTAGGACTATTGCAAATTCCCCCGGTTTCCATTAAAGTTAAAGACAATGCCATCTTGCCTCGTATTCCCCAGTACAAAATACCACAGGCGGGGGAGCGAGCTTTGTTGCAGATTATACAGGATCTGATTGAGTCGGGAGTCGTTGAATAGACGACAGCGAATGTGTGTAATAGCCCTATTCTTCCCGTTCTTAAGAGGGCACCTTCAGACTCCTCTGATGATCACCCAGATGTTTATCGTTTTGTGATTGATTTGCGCGCAGTTAATAAAATAGTGGTTCCTCAGTTCCTGGTGGTCCCTGACATTACTGTCCTTCTGATGATGATTCCTTCCTCTGCTAAATTCTTTTCTGTCATTGATCTGAAAAATGCATTCTTTAGTATCCCGATCCATCCCGACAGCAGGCACTTGTTCGGTTTTACCCTCGCTGGCAGAAGTTTTAGATACTGTCAAGCTCCTCAGGGCTATACTGAGAGCCCTAGCATATATAGTCAAGCCCTGAAGGCCCAATTGGACTCCCTCACGCTTCCCTCAGGTAATGTATTGCTCCAATATGTGGATGATATCCTCATTGCTTCTGACACTGAAAAGGGATGCAAAGACAGTACGGTTAAGTTGTTGCTGCATTTGGTTCACCACGGACATAAAGTGTCCCTTTCTAAATTTCAATATTGTCGACAGGAGGTCACCTATTTAGGTCACCTACTTTCGAAGGAGGGTAGGAGATTGACCCCGGAGTGCATAAGCACCATTGTTAAAATGCCTATCCCTAAAACTCAGAGGGATGTGCGCGCTTTTATTGGCAGCACTTCCTACTGTCGGCATTGGATCCCTAATTATTCGTTACTAACAAAGCCCCTGCTCGTGCTAACCACTAAAGATGTGCATGAACCCCTGCTTTGGACGCCTGAATGTCAGCAGTCTTTTGAGCAATTGAAAGTTGCACTTTGCTCTGCACCTGTGCTTGGTACGCCTGACTACATGAAGCCATTCGTGCTGTATGTACACGAGACGGCCGGTTGTGCGCTTTCTCTCTTAACACAGGCCTTTGGAGGTAAGCAAAGGCTGTGTGCTTATTTTTCTGCTCTTCTTGACCCTGTCGCAAGAGCCCTCCTGAGCTGTCTAAGAGCGGTCGCGGCAGTGGCCATCTCTATAAGGCAATCGGCTGGGCTCGTACTTGATACCGACCTCACAGTCATGGTACCCCATGCTGTGGATACACTTTTGAATAAAACCAAGACACAGCACCTTACCAGTATA
The DNA here is from genome assembly GCA_963921515.1 of Calotriton arnoldi. Lineage (NCBI taxonomy): Eukaryota > Metazoa > Chordata > Amphibia > Caudata > Salamandridae > Calotriton > Calotriton arnoldi. The sequence continues at coordinate 243,919 of CAWUFW010014452.1, forward strand.
CGTCTGACCGGTTATGAATTGACCCTCTTTGCACCGCATATCACGATTAAAAGATGTGCCACTCCAAACCCAGCCACGTTGCTACCCCTCCCTTCCGAGAGTGAGGAAATTGATATACATGATTGCATTTTCCGGACAGAGGAAGGAACGAAGGGACGGGTAGACCTGACTGATGTTCCCTTATCTGACCCCCAAGGGGAACTATACATTGATGGCTCTTGTTTTAAGTTACCAGATGGCACTACAACTGCTGCATATGCGATCACAACACTGCACACTGTAGTTGAGACATCGCAAGTTCCCTATCAGTTGGCCCAAGCGGTGGAACTCATTGCCCTTATATGAGCCTGTGAGTTGAGTGAGGGACTGACTGTCAATATTTATACTGACAGCCAGTACGCTTTCGGAGTCGCCCATAACTTTGGGCGACTCTGGGCAGAGAGGGGTTTCTCACTTCCCATGGGATGAAAATACAGAATGGCCCTCTTATACATAGGCTTTTGTCGGCTCTGACACTCCCCAAGAAATTGGCGATAATAAAATGTAGCGCCCACAAGACAATAACTGATGATGTGGGTAGAGGGAATGCATTTGCAGACTAGACAGCTAAGGAGACAGCCCGCACAAAGATGAAAAGGATGTTTGTAGCAGGTCCAGCTACGTGGGTGCCCGAGGTTACCATGTTTGAGGATACGTTGGCAAATGTCAAAGAGATTCAGAGCGAGGCAACGATCGAGGAGTTAGCAGTATGGCAGGAAAGCACAGCACATTTGGATGAGGAAGGGTGTTGGACAGGTAAGTCAGGGAAACAGAGGTGGATGTTACCAGATGCATACGTTCTCCCCATAGTCACTATGGCGCACGGTCCCGCCCATATCAGTGCAAAAAGTATCTGTAAATTGTTAGATCCTGTATGGCACAATGACAATATCCCAAAGACGGCATCCCATCTGGTCAAATATTGTATGGTGTGTATGATGCACAATCCTGGGAAGGGTACCCCTGCACCACCTGGCAATTTTGCACCCCCTACTTTCCCTTTTGAGGTCCTTCAGTTAGACTACATTGAAATGGATCGCGTCAACAATTTGAAATATGTGTTAGTGGTTGTTTGTGCATTCAGTAAATGGGTTGAGGCTTACCCCACTAAAGAAAATACAGCCATAGCGACTGCAAAGGTACTCATGAAGGAGTTCTTTCCTCGCTTCTGCTTGCCCCGTTTGATTTGGAGTGATAACGGAAGCCACTTCAACGCGAGAGTCATACAGTTGGTTTGCGAGGGACTCCACATCAAACAAAAGTTTCATGCTGCGAATCACCCCCAGTCAGCGGGTCTAGTTGAGAAGTACAATGGTACTCTCAAACTGAAATTGGCAAAGATTCAGGAGAGCATAGGGTTGCAGTGGCCAGATGCTTTACCATTAGCCCTCTTGTCTACAAGAACAACTGCTCATTCCAGAGTAGGATTGCCACCCTACGAGGTCGTGTTCGGGCACCCGGCAAATGTCTGAAATTTTCTGAGATTGAATACCCTCTGTTAGTGGATTATTTGTATGAGTTAACTAAAAGTCTGCATTCTATTCACCAACAGATCCAGGACACACTTCTGCCAGCACCTGAGGGGCCCGGGCATAACATTCGGCCTGGGGATTATGTCCTGACGCGTAACTTTCACAGGAAAGGAAGTTTGGAGTTGCGGTGGAAGGGGCCGGTCCAGGTGCTCCTTGCCACACGAACAGCGGTCAAGGTTGCTGGCCGAAAGAATTGGATCCACTGCCAACACTGCCAGAAAGTGCCTCTCCCTTTGCCTTACGACCAGTGAGTCCTCTACGGCATTGGGGACTCGGAGTGGGAGCAGGTGACCCGCTTTGTCCCCTTCTCGGATGCTCAGCTAACGTGGACCCAAACAGAGGAGGAGAATGATGCAGTGTTGAATGCAGCAGTGCCCCCTGAGGTCAGGGTCATTCAGGAGCCCCGTTCTACAGGCCCATCTGTGCTTGAGTCCCAGTCTATTGGCCCCTCTGTGTCTGACCCTCCTGTGCCCCTTTTTCCTGACCCTACTGTGCCTGGAGTAGCTAGGTACAATCTGCGCCCCCGACGGAGGAACAGTGCACCAAAGGAAAAGTCAGATTAGCAGGGATGGACTCGATAAGTCAGGCAAAAGTAGCATTCGGAGAGACGAGATTGGTGCATTGTTCGGACACTGAACAGGATAGACCGAACGTGCTCCCCTGGAGAGGGTACCTTATCCTGAGCGACGTGGGATTTCTTCAAGAGCTGGTCCGACAGCTCCACCGCCAGTGTTCAACAGCGTCAACGTTGATGAACAATAGGAGTCTACCAGTGAGGCTCTGACGGACACTGGGAACATTTGCCCCCTACCCCCTTTTTTTTGTCTTTTTGCCATCGGCCCTATTGCATTTCCTTTCCTCTGATTAAAATGTACCCATTTGGTCGACCCATTACTGAGGAAGAGCAGCCATTTGCAGCACCGCGTCTAGAGCGGTGTTGGTCTAGTTGGTCCACAAAAAGTAAAATAGTTTTTGTCGCGATTGTTGTGATTTCCCTAATAACAGTTCTTGGTATAGCATGGTTCCTGGAGGAGAAATATCCAGTGCATTCCCTGGTTGGTACGACGCCTGTTCCCCCTGAGCATATATTTGTCACTTTGGCACCTCTCAAAGGGGAGCACCAAAAGTCTTATAAGGATAATGTGTTTATACAAATGTTGCACCCGACACATAATGCGTCTAACATGACAAACTGTTGGGTGTGTGGACTACTTCCCTCAGTGACCCATAAAAGCGAGAACTTATTGTCCATGCCATTGTCCTATATTAGCAGCTGTGAGGGGTGGTTTGCATTGCTTAGTATTGTACGCCCACCTCCCCAGTTTGATACATTAGAAATAAAGAGTATTGGTCCCCGCACTATGATACAAAAAGTACGATCCATGCATAGAGTACCTCCTGGTGCCCCTACAGGTCGAGAGTCGTTTGGTAGATTGTTCGTAAGTTCTTGCATGCATGCATACAAAGGGGTGAGAAATGGAACATGGTCTCATACGGAAATGAATGATTTCCTGGGATTCAAACGCGTCAGAATATTTCCAGTCCTTTCAGGCTCGTAATGTTACTGAAGATAAGCCAATACCGCTGTCAGTGGTTAACACCACAGCTACTTTCTGTGTCCAGGGGAGCGGGAAGATGGAGGTAGGGGAGAGCAGGTGCAACACCACATATAAGCTGGGAGCAACAGATAGTCCACCTCTGATACCACCTCCTAATGTCTATTTTGTCTGTGGGTCCCAAGTTTATGTTTGGATCCCTGAGGGAGGGCGGGCAGGTGTTATCTCTCTTACCACCTGTATATATAGCTCCATCAGTTATCATAAGGACCATAGATTGCAGCACACGCGTATATACATGTCCCGAATCAGAAGGGTTATTAACGCAGAAGATATAGATCAGACAGACACCACTTTGCAGCAGTTTACAGACACCATAAAGGGTATTATACCCTTTTGGGGCCCCATGTCCAATAGCCTTAACATTCGTCGGCTCACAAGAGTTGTTGAAGGGGTTATAAATACAACAGCGGGTATACTAACAAATATCACTGCTGAACTCCAAGCCACGAGACTCGTTACTTTACAAAACAGGATGGTGTTAGACGTCATCCTTGCTGACCGGGGAGGGGCCTGTCGCGTCATTGGCAGCAGTTGTTGTGTATACATCCCAGACCACGCCCCTAATGTATATGCTGCCATTCAGAAGCTGCATAGGCTCGCATCTGACATCCACCAATAAAATGGTACATGGACTCTCTCTGGATGGTTCTGGGGTCTATTCACGTCCTGGGGCTGGAAGATTCTTATCTTCCTAGTTGCAATTGCTGGTATACTCTTCACCTGTTGCTTGTGCATACACTGTCTTCCTGCTTGCTGTGCTTAGTGTGTAAAAACACTGACACCCAAGCCAAAGGTTCCAGTACATGACCCTAAGACAACTGCTGTGATGATGATGATGAAGGATATCAATGACCTAATGCCAATAGATGAAGGCATTTTTAATATTGATAATGTGTGTATTAACTTGTAGCAGCAGTTTTCATGATATACAAGAAGTTATTTACTTTTAAAGAGTGGCAAAATGTTAGCAAATGCTAAAAGGAGGGTCTGTTGAAGTGGAAAATGTTTTTAGTCGACTTCCCCTTGCATTGTATGATTTAAGTTAGCATTTGCGGCACCATTTTGCATTCAGCCGCCATTTTGTACTATGACTGAAACCAAGCTTCTGTCTCATTCTGTTTGCCTCAGCAGAAAGCAGCCTCAATGTTTTTTTTTCATTTCTCCAAGGTTGAGCTTTGCTGCACTAATGAATAGACTGTCTTGTCATTTACATACCTTTCCCGTTAGATAGGCCTGTTCCCACCCTTAGAGTGGCGGGCACGGGCAGAATAACCTTGAAACTGAGATAGCATGACCCGGTCTTAGGATTGTAGCTCATCCTTCTGTGCCTCTTTTGTTCACCAGCTACTAACTGGAAAATTCCAGTCTGGGCGTGTCTTTAGGGGTACTGGAAATGTATATCATGTATCTCCATGTTGGCGGGGGTCAGTCCCTCTGCAGCAATCTAAGGAGGCTGGTCAGACTGGACTCCGCTCAAGTGTATGACTAATAAATAACTTTGGTTTGTATTTTCTACTGTCTGACCGACTCTTCATTTGTTTGGAAGGCTCAGAGGTGGTCGCGAGTGATCCGGGTGACCCTATTCGGGTCACTTCCTTCAACTTTGAGTCCAAATTGTAACTAGACAAAACGCAGATCTCTACCAGAATTGCATTAACCACCAGAGTTATCTTACCGTTACTATAAGCACCTCAAAATTGCTGAGTACACAGATCTGTGCAGCAGGTGTCTTAACTCTGTAAGATATTTAAAAATGCAGCCTTTTTATGGTCTATTTGTCACGATTCACTCCCTGTGCTCTCGTTCCCACCACCAGGGGGCCGAATTGTGGGGATTTCCAGTATTCTAATATGCTTCCAGACACTCCCCTGTATGCATATCCTGACTTCCAGGCATTTGGACAGCATTTAGGAATTGACATCCATTCCCAATCCATGTCGGGTTTTGTGTCTGCTCATGCTGGAAACTCCATTACCTATAATCCCCTGCTCACTGCTTTGTCTCCACCCCTGCAGGCCAAGGATGGGTGGAGGAATTCAGTTCACCTGTGGCTGGCTGCTGCTAGCCTGCTCACACCTGATGCATGTGATTACTGTGAGCTCTTTTAAGCCCCAGCTCCCTTCAGCCCAGTGTTGGTCATTGTAGCTGTATACCAGTGAGGCCGATCCTTGTTTCCAGTGTTTCCTGAGCTTTTGATAACCTTGTTTCCAGTGTTTCCTGAGCTTTTGATATCCCTTGATTCCTGAGCTATAGTTAATCCTTGTTCCTTGATTCCTGAGCTATAGTTATTCCTTGTGCCTGAATTAGCACTGCCTGCAGTGCTACCTTGTTTCCTGAGTTCCTGAGCTATAGTTATTCTTTGTTCCTGTTCCTGGGCTTCAGCTATTACTTGTTCCTGATTTGCACTGCTTGCAGTGCTCTCTTGACTCCTTGTTTCCTGAGCTGTAGCTATTTCCTGTTTCATTGAACCAGTACTGCCTGCGGTGCTACCTTGACTCCTGAGCCTTAGCATTCCTTGTTCCTGACCTGCAGCAGTTTCCCTTCTCCTGAACTAGCACTGCCTGCAGTACTACCTTGACTCCTGAGCTTTAGCATTCCTTGTTCCTGACCTGCAGCAGTTTCCCTTCTCCTGAACTAGCACTGCCTGCAGTGCTACCTTGACTCCTGAGCTTTAGCATTCCTTGTTCCTGACCTGCAGCAGTTTCCCTTCTCCTGAACTAGCACTACCTGCAGTGCTACTTTGACTCCTGAGCTTTTGCTCAATTCTTGTTCCTGCCCCAGCACTGCCTTCTATGCTACTTTGTTTTCTTGATTCCTGAACCTGCACTATTCTAGTATACCCTTGTATCCTCCCCTTCTGTATATCCTTTTCCAGCCCCTGCCTTTCTTTCCCATTTCATTGGTTCCAGTTCTAGTTTGCTGTCTTTCTATTCTGCTGTCTTGCTTCTGTTACCTTTTATGTTTGTTACCTGCTTTCTGTCAAGTGTGCCCTGTGATTTCCTTCCTTTCCTGTTTAGCACTCCTCCTTGCTAGCTCCTTGTCTATTGTGCTTGTGTTTAGTTCTACCCCTTTGCTGTTACTGCCTTGCGTGTTCCTGTTTGATTGCCAGGATCCGTGGGCACAGCTGACTACCTAGGTGGTGTTTCTTGTTCACTGTGAGTATTGCCTTTGAGTTACTGTTATAACATCACCATAGGTATAAGCTCCACAGACCCTGCCTTTGCATACATATCCTATATGTGGGTATTTTCAGTCAGTATCTGTAACAGCAATTGTGGGTGAGGAACTTACTGAGCTTCAGTCTTACCGTGTGGAGCTCCTGAGTGCTTTACCCCACATTCCCTTTATTGTTAATGTTGTATTATATATATGTCTTGCACGTCCGTTCTGGGTGTAGTTAGTCTGAATGCTAATTTGCCTTGTGAGTGCCCTTCCTTTCTGAGTCTTAGCCATCTTGTTCCTTTGTACAGGCTTCCCCTTTGGATCCCTTTTCTCCTCTGACTTCCTGTGTGATCCTGGGCAGCGCTGTACTCCTCTCTCTGTGTACGTTTTCTACCCCGTTCCCAGTCCTTGCCCAAGTCCCTGACTGTGTTCCCGACATAGTCCCGGACAGTCCCTGACACTATTCAGTAAGCTACAACAGATCTGCTTCCACAATTGTCCTTGTTGACAATTTCTTTGCAGTTGATTTTCTTTTAATATATGCATAAGTTGACTGTCAGAGACTCTGCTTTTCAAGCTCCGCCCCTCGTGACTCCATTCCCCTTTTCCTCCGCCACTCATGACTCCACCCCCCCCTTCCTCTGCCACACGTTGACCATCAATTTATGGGCTTGTGGATTTTTTTTTCCAGTTCCAGCACAGAGTGTGATATACATTGCTCATTCTCTTTTTTAGGCCTGTCCAACAGACGCTTTAGCTGGTGCGCCAGTTTCAGCCATCATTGGCATGGTGCTTTTGTGAACTAGAGCATTAAGCCTGGGGCAATGGGTCAGCCCACTTCAGTCATTGACACTTTAGCACTGTGAGTGACAGCATTTTGCCTAATCACATCTGCACATCCACAAAAAAGCACACTTGAGTGCCTGGTCCAGAGGTTTAATTTTTCAATGTTTTTCCTTTAGGTATTTTAAACTTTTTTTTGTCATCCCTGCCTGTGTAAAGTATGCCATCTGCTTATAGTTATTTTAAGTCCACCTCAAATTTTCTTTGCACAGGGAATGATGGCATTTTGTTTGACTACGTGTACCCATCTGACTAAAAATAAGTGAACTTCGGTGCCAAGGCAGTGGGCATATTGCGGCTTTCCATTTCAATGTTTTTTTAATAGTCATAAATATTTTTTCAGTTCTATTAATATTTACCTTAGAAACCGGCGTTTAAACTTGTAATGCCTATTGCATGGTATTCTGTTGTATTGCAGCATTTATATATAGCGCTTATCACCCCTACGTGGGGCACTGGAGCGCTTATATTGCATACGTTTGCTTCGAAGAGAGAACAGATGCAGCATAATATTTTCCAGTGGCACCACAAAAAAACATTGGCGCGATATTGGGCTAAAAAAACACTAAATCACAGGGGTGCTTTTAAAAATATTATTATTACTGCACGCCGTGACGCAAGAACGGAGGTGCTGGAGAGCGCGAGAGAAGGAAAAGTACTGGAGGGGGGTGGGGGGCAGCTCTAGAAAGGCGGCCACAGGCAGACGTGAGCTGGGAGTGCCCAGAGAAGGAAAGAAGATGAACACCAGAGAGGACCGCATGGAATTGGGGGGGCAAGTTGCATCTACCAACGACAGAAAGCACCGGGGGAGAAAGAGGGCGGGAGACAGAAAGATGCGGGCTACATTACGACACTAGACGTGCGGTGTGTACAGAAATCATGCGCGAAGGCAGTGGAGAAGGAGAGGAGCGGTAGAGGCAGGGAGGGCAGTGGAGCGACTGGAAACAGAGGAAGAGGAGCGCAGACAGGTCTGAGGCAGACAGAGCCGCGAGGCCCGTGCGGTCTGTGCAGAGAGTGCCGGTTGCCCGGAGACTGGCGGGACCCGGGTACTCACAGAGGGTGGAAGGCGGAGGCGGCGCTGTCCTCTCCCGGCTCCCGCGGCTCTTCTCTGCTCCACTGCAGCAAAATCACATGGTTCACAAACTGAAGGCGACAGCAAAGTGGAGACTGCAGACACAGCAGGGAGAGCGCACCCCCACCCTCCATCCGCCTGACACATCACGAAATGGGTGAATGACCTCTGGCATGGACCTGGCTCCATGTTCCCGCATTCTGCCCTCCAGCTCTGACCCCTGCTGACCTCCCTCTCTAACCGGCCCATCTCACCTCTCTGACCTCCTTCTCCAAATTCCCACTCAAAACCTTTCTTTGCCCTCTTCCTTTTTCTGAAGCACATCTCTAACCTAGAGGTGGGAGAGCCACTGAAAGCTCGAGCAAGATCTTGGCTCTGACTGAGCTCGTGGTCCACTTGGAACCAGGGGCGTAACACAGGCCCCCGCAGCCCCTGCAGTGCGGGGGGGGGGGGAGGGCCGAGCTGCAGGGGGGGGGGGCCCGAGCTGCATGGGGCCCCTCAGCACTGTACTCATGCCGGAGAGCTCCGGATTAAATCCGGAGCGGGGCCCCTCTGTGTACCTTGCAGGGGGGCCCCTTCAACTTTCGTTACGCCACTGCTTGGAACCTGGAGCCCAAAAGGAGCCGGGCTTTCATGGGAGGGCATGCGGACTAGTGGCTACAAATGCCATGCATGTGACACGGAGAACCAGGTTAACATCCCAGACTGTGCTCTAGCCTCTGCATCCTTTAAAATCTGTAAAAAAAACCTGTGTAACGAATTCCGTGTCTTTTGTGAAGCGCTCTTATGTCAGTGGGCAGGGTTTAGCTATGTGAAACTGCCAAAAATAGAATGGGACTTCTGTCTGTCAGCCGCAGGCCAATCTCCACTTCAAAGAATTAAGAACAAAGCGTCAAACTTTGATGTCAGAAAAAGGTACCCTTCTAGTGGCTGAATTGCCCTTCCCCCTTCCCCCTCACCTTCACCACCCATGTGAAACTTGAAAATCTGGGTTCAACCTGGCTTCCCTGCTTGACCAAATTCTGTGACCCCAGCCAAACTCTTCATCAGAGCACCTTCAAATACTTGAGTTCAGGACATGTGCTGTACAAAAAGCTCACCTGTTAGATTTAATAATCGATAACTTTCCTGTGTATAAAAAGAATCTAGGCCGTATATAGGGTACACATAATAACTGACTTGCCTCTTAATTCACTCATAGCACCCCAGAGGGTTTAGGAATGTTTCTCAGAAAACTATCACTTTTAATAAATACTTCTCAATGCATAGATGTAAACTGATGTACTAAGGCGAAACACTTTCACATGTTAAAGAAATATACATGTATTGAATATTTAAGACCCCCCTGGCCATATTTTAACATGTTTGTAGCATGATTTACATGCCAAATACTTTCAGGGCTCGACTCATGCATAGGCTCTTCTTAGAGCCAGAGCCGACCTGTGGCTCGGCTCTGACTCCGCTATCCCTGTTAATTTGTTGGCTCACCCACTTACGTTTTACCCCAGTCAGGAACCTCGATTTTGGTCTCAAATTCAACTTACCTGGTGGCTCTAAGGAACATTTGACATTAATGTTGGGTGAGGAGAAATGGCCATCTAATATATGTATCTGTCCAACGCATTTCAAAGGAACGTGATCTGCATTGAGGCGGCATTTTCCAAGGAGATGAGATAGCTTGCTCTCTAACTTTCTTCCATGATGTGCAGTTTCTTCTCTACCTGCCTTACCATGAGCCACTGACCATTTTTTAAAGTTCTCCTTTTGCGGATCTTCCTTCACCATGGGCACCACCACTAGGGGCCTGATTACATTTGATGTGCTAAATTGTGAAACCTGTGCAAATACCTGTTTGTGCAGGGATTGCAGTTACCAGTGATGGGATGTTTATCACGCGTGGTCATTACAAGGTGTGATAAAGATTGCTCCCGTGGTTAAATTTCAGTAGGTCAAACTTGTCGAAATTTAACATGAAAAAAGTCTGCTATTTTCCTGAACCTTTGATGCAATGAGCACTAAAATACTCAAGTTATTCCCCAAAAGATTGTACTAGGCAATAATTCCCCAAAAAATTCCAAACAACTTGTGTCTGAGTTTTGTCAGATGCGATAATTATCGGCCTATTCATAATCAGCCCTAAATGAGTGTCCGAACAAGGGCTTATGCCTTACTTCTATATTAGTGTTTCTAGAAGAAATACTACTGTTTCTTGCATGCTAATGAATACAATAAATAAAACATATCAGTAGGAAGCAGTCAGGGGCATTCTTTCATTCGCAGTGCCAGGATCCTGGAGTACACACACATATCCCAAAGTGTCGCTTTAAGAGAGCCGGTACCATTCATTCAAATCTTGAAAGTGGTCACAGTCTGAAGTCTGCAGTCTGCCAGAAGATGCTCAGAAAGGTTGAAAGTGAAATCTCTTATTGGCAGCACTGAGTGTGTCTCAAACTTGGAATGTGAGGAATTCGATGGGGAAACATCAATGGGACAATCTCAGAAAACTATAGGAGACTGGAGTAGGAAAAAGATGAGAGTGAGTGAGTAAGCCTTTAACATGGATTTAAAAATGCTCTCTACACTAGACGTCATTATGACTGAAGTGGGCATGATGGAGGCATGAAGCACTATTAAGGAGTTAAGTCTTCAGTGCTTTTCTAAATTTGGCTTGATAATCTATTTCAGCAGTTCTTATTCTGTGGTCCGCAGACCCCTGGTGGTTTGCGACGCTTAATCTGGGGGTCCACTGCTGTCTATAAATATTAGCAAATTTATAAAGTATATAAGCATAAAAAAGCAAAATGCAAAATTGAACATTTTAAAATCCTCTGTAAATGTGAAGGATTTAAAATTGGAGAAAAATAATTAGGTTGGTCAGCTTAGCTTGATTTGTGGGAGCAAAGCATGTGCAGGAAACATTAGTATGGACAATTGATGACCTCAACTGAATAAACAGTATGCACTGACAAAGAGTACCTGCATTATGAGTAAAAAAATGTCCACATGTTTGACTCTATCATATCAGGTTGTGTTTTAGAAATAAAACCACATTTTAAAAAGCTCTAACCATAAACATTTTCATGTTTGTATATATTTTTTTAATTTAAAAAAATCATTTTGTGTGATGTATAGTTGTTTCTGTAGTTTTTTAAAAAGAAATTGAGGTCCAAATCATAGAAATTACTTGTGCCAGGGTCCCCGGGTTCCAATAGTGATTCAGTGGAGGTCCACAGAAGTCAAATGGTTAAGAACAACTGGTCTATTTTCTTGATTTAAATCAGTAGGGCTAAAAACTCCCCATACCTAGGACAGCAGTTTAAAATATAGGCTGCAAATTGATCAGGCCTGTCATAGATATGGCAGCCGAGGCCAATAGACGGGCAAAGAGCTTTGGCAGCTTCCATTTGGGGCTTGCTTCTCGCCTGCTCTGCAAACTATTAAACAGTTTTGGAGACGAGAGCTCGAAGGGCTCCCAGCAGAATGCGCGCCTTCGGTTCTTGGCAGCTCAGAGGGGTGATGGATACTTTGTCCTTATGGCCAGAGGTCTAGCCACCTTACACTTCCTTACCAGTGGAGAGGTGTGGTGCAGCGGCCAGGGCAGCTGACTTCGGAGCACAGGGTTCACGGTTCGATCTCCGGCGGCAGCTCAGCACCATGTGACTCTGGGCAATAGCTCACTTAATTTCCACTATGGCCCCCAGCGCCTTGAGACCCGTAAGGATGAGTAGCTGCGCTATATAAAAACGGACTTACCAGGGAGCTAGATTCATTTTCCACACATCTCATGCTGTTGAAAAATGTTGGGTGATCAATTCATTTTAGAATATGTATTTAGCTATCTAAAGCTTATTGCTGAAAGTTTTGATTGTGGAAATTAAGGGAACGGAACCTTCTTTATGAACTATTTAGTTCTATGGGCACGGATGTCTATCTGGCATTCTCTTGTGGGCTAACCTGTGCAGCAATTGGCTGGGAACTTGGTAATGGCCGGGGTTGGTCAGGATAGCTGTTCTTGTATGTTTATCTTGGGAATACTAGTGGTTTTTATGGCAATTCATGTTCACATTAAGCAATGTACTGACCCAAGTGAATTTTCTTTGTACATATGTATCAAAATTAAATATGTTCGATCAATTCTTGGCACTTGAAGTTTGCAAATAAATATCGAAGTGACCTTCACACCCAAACCGGTGTGTCCTCACTAATGGCCATTATGACTCACTCAGTGCTTAATTTGTAAAATATTAAGTGCCAGGGCTCTGACAAGGAGGCCACTACAGCTTGCACCACCCATCGCCCTTGTCATCGCTGCCAAAACAACTACTAACCATCTCTCTCGCATGTAAATGCGACAGTTCAGATTATTCCAGGTCCCCAAAGCTAAAGGAATGGCTGGGAGGCAGGTATTAGCAATTTTTTTATGTATATTGTTTTCCCAAACAACTGTTATACTGCTCATCTCTAAATTACATGAGCAGCGCCACCTTGTGGCAGACTGCCCTACGTGTGGTGTTGACAATTAGGTGCCAGTGCCGAGCACCGGAAAGCAATTAAATGCCAGTGCTCAGCACCGGAAAGCACCGGCTCAAATTAAGCACTGGACTCACTGTCCCTGTGGTGGTCTCACATGGCAGTCACCCCGTGGCTGGTGCACGGATCTGAGGGCCTTGCATCAGTATCACCATTGTGTGAAATCACCTGGCAAGAACCAGAACTGGGTAGTGATGGCAGTCCAGAAGCAGTTCCTTGGACTTCAGCCAATTATGTTTGTGTCACAAAGCAAGCCTTACTACTACTGCATTCAGTCTTGGAACAGAGTGAGGTCCAGCAACATTCCAGCAATTCTTGAACCAGATCCATAATCTGGGATGGTCAGAAAGAATCATCCTGGTTGTGTTCAAGTACAGAATGCTGACTCAGCGATGGGATACAGAAGCGGCGAAGGCACACCTTCTTTTATATGCTTCCCTGACAGGACCAGCGACCTGCAAGGGGAAGCAAATAAATTCCTTAATGGGCGATCATCTTCTTTTGCCTTGTTGTGTCCAGGCTCAAAGCAGTGGGAGATCATAACAAGCACAGCTGTTGCGTAACGCTTTGCCAATTAATGGAACTAAGATACACCCAACACGTTTCGTAAGTTGCCAAGAGATAAACTGAAGGTAAGTTCATGCAGCCACTTTAAGGGGAAATCCCCTTTTTTATTCACATTGGCATATTGGACCCCTCTAAAATTATCGAAGTTGGGAAATGGAAGAGAGCCAAGATGTGCAAAATGCAGTCTAGAAAAAGCTGACGATGTCCACATGATTATGGAATGTCCAGGGATCCAAACGTTCTGGGTCGATGTGAGTAGGTGTATGACAACCATTCTTGATATGGCAGTTCAGGTAAGCTTGCCTCTTATAATTTTTGGGGTGGTAGTACAACATGAAAGTTTGAGTAAGGATAAAAAAATATATATATTTTTATTCAATCCTCCCTGCTCGGAGGGAGAGTTGTAAAAATTGGATCAGTAATCTTCCACCTATGGTGTCAGACTGGGTAAAGTCTTTTAAATATATTATCAAGTTAGACAGAGCAGTAGCGAGAAAGAGAAATGAACTTTGGACCCCAGTACTGAAGTGGTTAGAGTTAGAGTGGTAGATGTCTATTGACACAACTTGTAATAAGGGAAGGTCCACTGAATACGCCTTTTCCTGGTCTCTACTTCTTTATGTTCTGCAAATTGGTCTGGATGGCCAGGGCGGAAGTTTAAGGAGAAGAAAATGGGATTTTATGCCTTTGGTATAAACGATCTTCCGAGGCAAGGGTGCTCACAGAGGGAGATTTCAGAGGTTAAACCTAAGGTGAATGAGTACTATAAAATTTTTAAAAAAGAAATTAAAAAAAGAGATAAACTAAAATCTGAGAGGTTTTTTAGGGCCAGCTTGACAGCGAAGCCTCAAAGGAATGTATGGCGTTACTACGCATACATTTACAACGCAGTATTTTACATCGCGTTCGTTACAACGCAAGTCGTTACAACGACTTGCGCTGGAGGGCGCTGGACTTAGGAATAGTATGATTTACTATTCCAACTCCAGTCTACGTACAGTAGGGAAGGTGTTGGAATAGTAAATCATACTATTCCTTAGGTTAGAGCGCCATCCAGCGCAAGTCGTTGTAACGACTTGCATTGTAATGACCGCGATGTAAAAGCATCGCGTTGTTAATGTTGCGTGGTAAAGGATGTCTCCCGCCTCAAAGGGACTTTATGTGATAACCAAATAAGAGGTTACAGTAGCACAACTGGGAGAGGGGATCTGGCTCCACCCAGCTGTTGATTACCTTGAGTACAGCATTTGAACGGGCTGAAGTTGTATAGATTGACTACAAAGTATTTGTGCTGCATCTTTGCCTTATGGGGCTGCTTATGCTTAATATAGCATGACCGAGTTGAGTGTGGTGACAACGCAGGGATCATTGCAAAAAGAAATGACAAAGGCAGCATGGCCAGCATATTCATTGTGAAAAGCATATCTTCAAGCTAAAAAGTATTTAAAGGTGGATGTTAGTACACTGTATTTAAGCCTACAAAGAGGTATTTTGTTATGTGGAATCTCATAGATGACCATAGCAGGCAAGGGTTTTGGTGTTTAGCACCTTCTCTGAAGAATTCTGGAAGTAGAACAGTTACACTGTGATGATTGTCGTTAGGCCCTCTTAGGATAGATTGCATATTGTTTTGCTATTTTCAGAGTTGTATATAATTGTAATCTGATGACTGTATACCTGATAGCTGCTTTGAGGGAAACCGTATGCTCAATGCACTAGGCCATAGTTGGTTATGGCGGCGTGCCAGTCATAAAGGCTGTAGCCTGACTGGTTTACTGGGAATATGTTGATGCCATATGTTTGATGTATTTGAAAAGTTACTACAAAG
The DNA here is from genome assembly GCA_963921515.1 of Calotriton arnoldi. Lineage (NCBI taxonomy): Eukaryota > Metazoa > Chordata > Amphibia > Caudata > Salamandridae > Calotriton > Calotriton arnoldi. Next base: position 259,111 of record CAWUFW010014452.1, read on the forward strand.
GCAGTAGGCCGGACATATTTATTGTGGAGAGCATTTGTTAAAGCCAATAGGCTCTTAAGGGTAGATTGTTATAGCACTTTGACAAGGTTTTTGTGTTCGGCACCCCCTTCTGAAGAACCTAAATGGTTGACGAATTGCAATGTGGTAATCCTTGTCATGCTCTTTAGAGAGGAGTTGAGGATTGCTTTTTAACTATAATTTTTAACATATTTACATTTTTATGACTATGTCTAAAGATTGCTAGTGTAGGCACAAAACAGTAGTCTGAACTTAGTTATGGCTGCAAGCTAACGATAAAGGCCATAGGCTTTATTTATTAATTTGGGGATACGTCATGTCAGATGTCATAGATCTGATCTGTTTATTATGAAATGCTATGGCAAAGGCGATAGGCCTGACATATCGACACATATTTTGTCAAATGTAATCTTAGAGATCGCCGCCTGCCCAGCACTCATGGGGTGCCAACAATGCACCTGCTGACGCGATGTGATTTCCATTCAGTCTGAGCCCTAATTCACCGTACAATCAAAGGGGTACAGAAGGTTAATGGTTGAGGTTTCAAGTCAATGCGGTAGGCATCGCCTGCTTTAAAATTCTTTATGCTATGAAAAATCTTCAAGTGGCTACCACAGAATCCAAGAAATACTGTCAAACAAGCACCCCTCACTAGCATGCTCGACTAATGCTCGACTATGGTAACACACTCTATGCCGGAATCTCCTTGCAGCTCCTAGACAGACTCCAGATCATCCAGAATGCCGCAGCAAGACTCCTACTCGACTTTCTGCGCTGAACCCACATCTCTCCCCACCTCCGATAGCTTCACTGGCTCCCCATTCACAAACACAGCCACTTCAAATTCCTCATATACACATACAAAGCCCTTCCACAACACTAGTCTACCATACCTCAACAACAGCATACACTTTCACCAGCCTGACAGACGCCTATGCCCAGCCTCACTTTCACTTGCATACATCCTGCATTCACAAGAGCAGAACAGGAGGTCATTATTTCTCATACATCACACCAAAAACATGGAATCAGTGGCGGCTAGTGACATTTGAAAGTGGTGAGGTGAATCAGAAGCAAAAGGACTAGGGGCTCACTGCTAACTCATACATGCCCATAGACCCGATTCAGGCAGGGGACTCCCAATAATTCAAGCCAAAAACAGCTTTATTTTAGGAACAGAGACTGTATCAACTGATGGGTTTACAGTAGACCAGCCGATTGTCTTTTGATGGGCCCTGGTAATAACACCTACAAGCATATGCACACTCTCTGAATGTTGTCAGTATTATGAAGTGCCAGGTTGATCCTACAAACGTGACCCAAATGGTGGTGCATGTAAGATATCACTTTGCATCGGCTGGCAAAAATCATTCCACAATTGCTCCTCCCGACACCATCAAGGAGCAAAATGGTTCTGCAAATAGCTATATAATGGATATATTTCATTCAAAAGCACACAATTAGCCCAGGTATAATATATAGCAATAAAAAAGAGGTTGAGATAAGTAAACATGTTGGAGTGTATGATACATATCTTACACAGGAGATGATTTATGTTTGTCCAGTCACACGAAGTAAGAAACCCAATTCCTTCTGTTTGTCTGCTGGTGAATATATTTGTGAATCAGTCCAAAACAGAAATGTGCTCACTGGGAGGTTTATTTATTGCAGAAACAGAGATGCTACTCACAGTGTTGGGTGGGCTCCCAATCTTTCATTTGAGCAGCGCAACAACCATTTTAATTAAATGCTCATCACACTGGCCCAGCAGCAGCTGACAGGCCACATGCAGAGCCGAGGGCCTACAATGAATAGTTTTTGGCTGGGGGAGGCTGGGGCTGCATTTCAGCTCTTCTCTTCGCAATGGTTATCACAATATGAACCGAAACACGCCTACCTCTAATTCCAATGTACCCCCCCCCCCCTACATGCAGTCAATCTCACATTTGTTTCCCTTAGCATTCTATATACACAAGCACTCAAGAGTATCACGCGCAGATGATGGCCACCTTCCACACAGTAATCCTGCCTTGTTTTACGTCTTCAGTCGGTTCCATCTCCTGGCCAATTCTTCTGCTAAAGTAGTAACACAACAAGATAAGTTCTTGAATAAGATAGATAACATGTCTCTGTGGGTTACACATTCGCTTCTGACATCTATGTTAAACTTGCGGGTCGGACGTTTGAATGCTGGCGCCAGGGCACATTCTTTCATTCTTGCAAGGTCGATACATCCAATGCCATTGTGGTAGATAAAGGTAGCGTCTGTTTTTCAGAGATACGAGATTGACTGAACTACAGAAACAAGCAGTTCTTGAAACATTCACGCGAATAGAGGTGGAAAGAAGTTATGGCCAGTCATCTTGTTTTTCTAGACATCATTGTCCAGTACTTTAACATGTGTACTTGTGCTTCGGATTAGCAGTAACTCTGCGATAGTGTATACCAGCACTCGTATATGTCAATCTCAACCACTGCCCTGTCAAAAATACTTTTGGACTAGCGCACAATAGTATTCCTAAAGGAGAGATGTAAAGTTCGGACAGTAGCACCTGGATTATACTCCACCTCCATTAATTTATCTCTTTTGAACATGACTCTCACATATCAATAGTACCTTCAGTGTCTTCATCTGTGGCCTTGGGATACCGTCCTAGGCGCCGGGCTGGGGAACGAAGTCTTGACTGCTCCCAGAAACCACGGCCGGACTGGGGAACAAAGTCTTGACTGGTCCCCGAAACCACAGCCAGACTGAGAGGTGACTCTGAATTTAGTGAAGAGCCATGAACCTAACCAATCCTGGAGCTGCTCTCTGCATGAGAGTAGTGCCATGATTGGTTGGAGCAGACTAAAGCAGCGCACCTTTAGAGACTACGAGCCTCTGTTTGCAGTCCGCACGGCAATCCTACAGTTTACACATTACTGCCTCTGAAGTGCGCATGTCGGGCTGGCCGTTGCAAGACAGCCGTCCAATCTGACATTTGCACTTTTGAGACAACTGTATGTATGCAAGTCGTAATGGCCCCACCCTGCACGTCCTCATATTCGATGTGCACTGCACTTGATAAAAATCATTACCATGCTATTTAATTTACGTTGTTTGCTGCGCTCGCAGCAGGCGAAACGACGCTCCTTCACCCATAAGAAGGAACCGCCACTGCATGAAACGGCCGAACACAATACACCAGAGCCTACTCCTCACTTCATGAGGTCCATAAGATGCTGAAGACCTGGCTCTTCGTCGAGAGGACACTCTCCTACGCACCTGCTCAAGCACCTGGCTACCCTCACGGGTGATTACTGCACTATACAAATATACATAACACAGATTATCATAGTATGCAAGGGTTTTATTATAGATTATCTCATATGACAAACCACAAATGTAGAAGAGCTGCACTGTGGAAACCTTCTTAATCCCGCTTTGAAGGCTTTTATATTTTTTCCCCAAATGTAAGTTTGTACATATTTGTCATTTTATTACTGCATGACTGATGGTTGTCTTGTGATTAATCTATGCTCAATATATTTGGCCTGAGCTGGTTATTATGATAAACCAAAGATAAAGGGGAAATGACGGATTGATTCATTGTAAAGAATTATGTCCGATGCCATAAATCTAATCTTTTTTTTAAGCAAACATATGTCAAATGCGGGTTGGCTTGATCTGTTCATTGGCAAAACACATTGTCAGACCAAATTTTGGGAGCCACCGGACAGACAAGGGCTATTTGTCCCCAACCATGGTAGATGAGGTGAATTGCCACTTGTGTTCTCGTGGTCCATGCCGCTATTTTTCTGCAAACTGCGTGAAGTACATTCAGTGTTTATTTTGAGCCGGTGGTTTACGGTGCTCGACACCGGCGTTTGTGACAATCTGCCACAAGGTGGCGCTGTTTGGCTAATTTGGAGATGATGACAACAACAGTTAATTATTAATTCAATATACATAAAAAATTGCTATTACGTGCCACCAAAACCATTCTTATAGCTTTGGGGGCCTGGAATAGTCCGAATTGTCACACTTGTAGGAGTGTGATGGTTAGTAGTTGTGTTGTTACTATCAATGGCAGCCCTGGCAGGGGCAATGCGCGGTGCAAGAAGCAGTGGTCTCCAGACGAGAGCCCTGGCACTTATGTTTTTTACAAATTTAGCACTGAGTACATCCCCTTCCGTACTTGACTCTCAGAGTAGTGAGGGTGAGTGGTCACAGGCTTCTCAGGGAGGTATGTGGGAGTGCCCAACCTCAGAACTCATCAATCGACCAACAGACAAAATAACGAATAACGTCAATGCCTAGTCCAGTGTTTATCTTCTAGCAAAAGAAAGCATTTTTAATCATACAGCAGTACTAAATACTACTCAATTCAACTTATGGTGAAAGTCAGTGATGCCTTACCCTTGTGATGTAACACATACCTTTGCACTGCACTGATGACGGGTGATTCCTTAAATGCTGGTTCTCCTCAGTGGTGATGGCAAAAGCATGGATCAAACACAGATGCGGTCTGCAGCATCCCCCACAAATCAATTACACACACTGCTCACTTCGATTCAAGTTTCTTACCCCTAGCTGTCTAGTGAATGTGCAGCAGTTCGTAATGCTCCCTTCAGAGTGTGACCAACAGTCTCTTCGTTATTCTCGCTGTAGGCCTGTACTGAGCAAGGACAGCCTTGGGGGTGGCTGCACAGGCCAGGCACAGCTGTGTCTCTATGCCCCCACCCACCATGCTCTGTCTTTGCAGTGCAGCAGCTCAAGCATGTAGAACGTAGGGGTGGCCCACTCTGCTGCGGTTGTGCTTGGGCGGGCCTTGGCACTTGACTGGACCAGTCAGTTACTTCAGCTGATGCAACCGCAGGCAAGCCAATGTCATCCCACAGCAGATGCAGCGCTGACCAGGCCGATGTTGCACTGCAGATTCAGCCCCCATTGGGCTAAATAGGCAGTTGAAGTCAGGATCGGGCTGATGTTGTCGCCAGGCTGATACAGCCCGGACCGGGCCAAACAGGCACTTTCGTAATGTGGTTCTCATCACAAACCAGGTTCAAGAGACCGGGAGGCCCTCTACTGTATGGGTCTCTCCTAGCTCGCTTTTAGTAGTCTGCTTCCTTTTGCCGTCCCGCAGCCTAGGTCCATGCTGGGCTTGTCCTCAAGGGCAGTCTCACCTCCTGCAGGGCCTTGCAGACTCCTTAGCTCTCTCAGAAGGCGGGCATACAGGCTTCTAGGCATACAGGCAGACCCTCAGCTCCTTCAGCAGAAAGTGCAGACTTCAGGGGCTGTTCTCTCACCTCTGTGAAACTGGCTGTCAAGGAGACACCAGACCTGGTTATACTGTAGCTCCTCAAGTGCTCTGCAGAGCACTCCCTTCCTTGGTCAAGAACAACTTGAGACTTCAACCAATCAGGTTGGTTTGAATCCTGCCTTTATATACATTTTCCAGACAGGGTATGTGGGTCCACTAAAGTGTCAGATACGATTTGGGGTGACTCTTTTTTTCAAATGTCATCCTCAGGCTGATCTCGGACAAAGCCTCTGTGCAAAGTGATGGCTCTTACAGCAGGCAGCAATGTGGCTGGCTCCGGGCAACGGGCAACTAAAGCATGGGCATTATGAAGTGTGAGATCTCTGCACCTCGCTCAGACTTAATGAAGTAGTAATCTGGGATACAGAAAAGGGTAGGCCCTGCTTAGAAACGTCTTCAGCCTGAACAATTGAAACTACAGTCCCAGCCCTCACCTCGAACTATCTACCAAATGACAGTGCTCAAGAAGAACTAATTAGTAGCCCTTTGCTATCAAAGTACTCTCTGAGGGCCCGATTCACAGAACTAACTTAAGACAAAATCCTAAACTTACTACCATTTTGGTATTCACAGAAGGCACTTACTCATTTTGGTATTCACAGAAGGCACTTACTTACTCATTTTGAGTAACTTACTCATTTTGTGTAACTTACTCATTTTGGTATTCACAGAAGGCACTTACTCATTGATGAGTAAGTGCCTTCTGTGAATACCAAAATGAGTAAGTTACACAAAATGAGTAAGTTACTCAAAATGAGTAAGTTACTCATTTTGGTATTCACAGAAGGCACTTACTCATTGATGAGTAAGTGCCTTCTGTGAATACCAAAATGAGTAAGTTACACAAAATGAGTAAGTTACACAAAATGAGTAAGTTACTCAAAATGAGTAAGTTACTCATTTTGGTATTCACAGAAGGCACTTACTCATCAATGAGTAAGTGCCTTCTGTGAATACCAAAATGAGTAAGTTACACAAAATGAGTAAGTTACACAAAATGAGTAAGTTACTCAAAATGAGTAAGTTACTCATTTTGGTATTCATAGAAGGCACTTACTCATCAATGAGTAAGTGCCTTCTGTGAATACCAAAGTGAGTAAGTTACACAAAATGAGTAAGTTACTCAAAATGAGTAAGTAAGTGCCTTCTGTGAATACCAAAATGAGTAAGTGCCTTCTGTGAATACCAAAATGGTAGTAAGTTTAGGATTTTGTCTTAAGTTAGTTCTGTGAATCGGGCCCTGAATTTCTAAAAGTAGCCCTGTCTCCATCCTCCCTCCTTTATTGATTGGGTCTCCACCCTCCAGCAATGGGAATAGAGGCAATACACTTGCACTGTGTGGGGATAGCTGTCCTCATCCTCTGTCTAGTGACAAAATGGTTCCCACTGTCCCTGGTACTGAGATTCACACAAGTGATGGAGTTCTATTACGCTGCGTGTGCTATACTTGCTTACAATCGACATGCACTCAATATGCACACTGGATGCCAGAGAGAGGTTCTGGGTGTCATATAACAGCAGAAATGTGCACAGAGAGCTAATAGGCTTGCGTCATCTTCACACATAGAAAAAAGTCGGATTACACCATAAAGTCAAAGAACAAGGTACTCTTCCGCCACTGTTTTATGTACTGCACCCAGGACATGGAGAGTAGTCCAATGCCAACGTTGAGGGCATTCTTGGTGTGCTCTTCCAGGACACAGACAGGTTTCATGATCAGAGACAATCCTAGGCCTCTACTCACATGCTAAATTAGTATGAGGACAGGGCACAATAAAAGCAAGAATACCAGTTTCACTTGCAGTCAGTAACCCAGGGCAAGGGTACATAACCCATCATCATGCATTCCAAATCCAACTCTTTGTAAAACCTTGTAGGCAAATATTAGGTTACATACAATCTCACAGATTACTGTGTTTTAGTGTTCGTTACGCCCTCTGACTATGTCAGAGGATGTAACCACTGTGTTTTAGTGTTGGTTACGTCCTCTCACAATCCAAAGGGGGAAGAATATTTACACTGGGAGAATCCATGTTCAGCACTCCTAGAAGGGGCTGTACATTGTTTTGCCAACTGTAATTTTGTACACGTTTGCAGTTTTATGACTATACCTAATGCTTACCTTGTGGGAAAGCTAATACTTAATATAGAATATTATATAGATATAGTTTTATCATAACAAGCCGATGATAAAGGCTGTAGGCCTGATTGGTTCACTGGGAAAGTTATTTCACAAGCCATAGGTCTAATCTGTTGATTGATAAAAGCTATGTCAAGGGTAGTATACCTGATCTGTTTATTATGAAAAGCATTTGTTAAAGCTATTATACCTTTAAGGATAGATCGCTGGTATTCCGTGGTAAAGTCAGTAGACAGGTGCTTTGTTACATGAGATCTCACAAATATTATTGTAGTAGGTGAGGGGTTTGGTTATTCCTCCTGTCAAATCCTGAAGGGAGAAGATAGCCACAATGATCATCCTTATTAGAAGGCCTGGCAGGTTTAGTTGTCTGCCAGACTCTTGTAATATGACATAAATATATATAAACATAGAGGGGCGATGGGTCAGCCCTCTTCTGGTATTCCTCTGATTGACTGTTATTCACACTCTGCTTTCAGCCCTGAGAACTTAAAGCATTGAGTATATTACTCAATGCTATAAGTTCTCATGTCAGCCATATTATGTCAGCCCAATTCAGCAATTGACTCTATTGCCTTATGAATGATGCCACTATTCCTGATTACATCTGCCTGAAAATGAGCATGCTCTAGTGCCGGGGGTGATGTGTGAGTCCATTTGTTTTCTATTTTCTTCTTTATGGTTAAAATCTGTTGTATTGTTTTCCATAATTAACATCAAAACAAAAAAAACATTTCTATGATAGATCACCAAGACAGAGCGATCACGTAAGACTAGCAGAAATAATGAACAAGTGTCCCACCCAATACTCTTCCCACTCCACCGACCCCTCCCTTTCCCAAGGTACTCGCTCAGCGAAAAGATGTACTGGAATTTAAGCCCTCTTATGCTCCACATTTCCAGGTTAAGAGGCACCTCTTGCCTCACTAGTCAACCGGTCAACCGGAGCAGCATTGGGTATTTAGGGTAAGTCAGTTCTTTAAACTCCAAGGAGAGTAATGCAATGAAAGGAGCCCATAAGTCTTGGTAAGCAGCCAAATTCTTGATGGTCAGGAGGACCAACTTCTTCATACCCAGAACACACCATACCCTATGTAGTCATTCTGTGTGTGTGGGAGTGGTGCCTGTACCCAAGTGAGAGAGGATCATCTGTAGAGCATCCCATCCCATAATGCCAATCAATTTGTCAAGCCCTTCGAGAATATAAGGGGAAAGTGACAGGGTTAGGGAGCCTCAGTAAAACATAAGCCGTGAAGTGCAGAAGCTGCATGTCTAGCTGGGTATCTATAGCCATCAATACAGTGTCCCTGTATCAAGAGAGTTTCGGGGTAGCCCATAAAAGGTGTAGCAATGTGCCTGGTGCCTCACAGCCTCCCCAACAGAGCTCGAGATGGGACGGGTTACCCCTGTGCAGTCGGACAGGGGTGAGGTACCAGTACGTCGCAACCTTGGTGGCCGCCTCTACACTTAGTCAGTTATGATGTGTTTCCCTGTTTGGCCAGTAGCCATTTTTCATAGGGCGTGAGGGGCTGCTGTGCCCCCTTGCAGTTGGGGGGTGCATTATGCGTTGCCTTATCTGGATTTAATAAAGGCATTCCCCCCTCTGGGACACCATAATCGTTTTTCAGCAGCTCGAACAGTATCAGTCCGTCTGCATCAAAGAAGTATCCTATGGATCTACATCCTGATCACTGCCAAGCAGTGAATGCGGCTTCCTGAAGACCCGGGATAAAGTCGGCGTTGCCCAGGATGGGTGCCACTGGGGAAGGAAAGGACATCAGCTCCTTCCTTGTTGCTACACTGTCCCATACCACCAGGGTAGCTCTGGTGATGGGTGACAAATACAATCTCCATGCCCTTTGCTTCCGCTGGAGTACTTACCAGAGGTGATCATCTGCCATTGCATGGTCCATGAAGCACAGTGCTTTTCAGTTTCTGGGCTGTTCCACTCTACCAGGAAGTGCAGTTGTTCTGCCTGATGATAGTGAACAAGGTTAGGACTCCCCTGACTGCCGGGTGATAAATCTGGTTGCAGTGCATCTCTAGTCCTTCCCCTCCCAGATGGAGTAATTGAAGTCCCCCTGAAGTGCTTTAAGGACTCACCTCAGTGGAGTTGGGGTCACAGCCTGGAACAGAAAGAGTGCTTGAGGGAGCGTGGACATTTTCAGGGCCGCTATCCTCCCAGTCATGAGAGACGATAGTGTCTCCATTGGCAAAGGTCCGCCTTGATGTGGGTCTGTGGAGCTTGGTAGTTGATGGAGATTGTATCTGCTATCGTAGGAGTGATTTGTAGACCTAAATAAAAGATGGAGGAGTTGGCCCAAGTCAAGGGGTGTTGGGCAGTCAGTAGCTCCTGAGTGTGTGGTGCCACAGAATGTTTGAGAGCCTGAAATTTCTGAAGGTTGATAAGGAAACCTGACGCAGCACCAAACTGCTTGGGTTCAGCTAAAAATAGTAGAATGGAATGCAGTGGGTTTTTAAGTATGACTAATACATCATCTGCATCCAAGTTCACAGTGTGAGTGTCGCCTCCAAAGAGCCACCCAGTAATTTTCAGGTCATATCAGACCCTTTGGGCCATGGTCTATATAAAGTGCAAACAGCAGGGGGGGAGAGGACATCCCTGTCTGGTACCCCTGTGATTCGGGAAGTAAGGTGAAAGGGTCCCATTAACACTCACTGTCGCTGAAGGGTTGCTGTAGCTATTCAAGATCCGACCCGACTGCAAAATCTAGCTGCAAAGCCAAAGTGGCCGAGGGCAGTGTCTAATTAAGGCCTTTGCACCCTATCAAACGCTTTTTCGGCATTGATCGCCAGAGCATGGCCTTTCCGTGCGACCGCTTGGCCTTATCACTCAAATGCAGAATTCATTTAGTGTCCTCTCCATGCCGTCTGTGGGGGCAAAACCCCGATTGGTCAGGGTCTATCAGCCCAGGCGTGAGAGGGTTTAAGACTGGCTGCCAAGATCCCCGCAACTTTTTTTGCATTCACATTTAGAAGACAGATGGGGCGGAATGAGCCACACAGACGTCTATCCTTCCCAGACTTGGGGATTACCGAGGTTGCTGCCTGCAGCATAGATGTGGTAGGAGTACCTATGTCGGCGAATGAGTTCAATAGCCGGGTGAGGAGGGGAGCAAGCATCTGGGCCCGGGGACGTGTGAGTCTGAAGTCATGCAATTGCAGAAATGTCCTTGTTGAGCTGACTGGCTTGTCAAGGGGGGCGGCCTGCTATGGAGTCAGGTGAGGTGTATGCGCTCCCTGCAAGTATGCAATAGCATCAGCAAGACTGAGGTCCTGCGACTCATACAGTGAGCTGTAGAAATCTCAGAAAGTTACTGCTATAAGCTCTTTGTACTTAGCCTTCATGCCAGCTGGGATAAAAAGCGTGCTGACTCTCTTAGCTGACTCTCTTAGCATGGCATTGGGCCCATAGCGTATGGGCGTATGGGCGTATGGGCTAGGAGTCTGCCACATTTGTCCCCTCCCACGTAAAATGGGTGTCGTAAGAGGAGCAGGGCATACTCTGTCCTGTTCATATCCAAATTGCGCAAATGAGCCTGTGCAGGTACGAGCTGCCGCCAGATACTCGGAAATCTGGTCATCTTGTGGGTAGTCTATAGCTCACACATGTGTGCCTCTGGACTCTCTCGCTTCTCTTTGTGAGACTTCTTGTCTACCACAGAGATAGCGATAAATTCCCTCATACCACAGCTTTTGACATTTCCGAAAAGGTAGAGATAGGGGTATTAGTGGGGTCATTCTGCATCAAGAAATTGGAGATAGTGTGCATGACCTGGGTAGAAATGTCAGGCCGGTGTAATAGGGTGTCTTGCAATCGCCAGAACCTGTGGGCCCGCCTCTGTAGGTCAACCTGCAAAGTAAGGGACAGAGGGGCTTGGTCGGACAGAGCTCATGGTTTAATTACTTTGTCGCTAATGCACAATTGTAGGGTGGGTATGCCTAAGGAATAGTCAATGCTTGTGTATGTTCTGTGGGCAGGGGAATAATAGGTGTAGTCTTTGGTGTGTGTGTGAGCCATCTCCATGGGTCTCCCAGTCCCACCTCCCACAACCAGTCCGCCCCCCTACGAAGACACTGTAGTGTTGCCCATAGAGATCAAGGGCCACGTGCATAACCCGTTTAAGGTCCACCCAATTAGGATGTCCTGGTTTGGGACTACAATGTGTCCCAGAATGCGCATTTCAAGAATTGCTCTTGATTCTCGTTGGAGGCTATATGGAGGCAATGGTAAATGAGAGTCCCCCCAGCAGAACCAGGTATGCTAGCAACTGTCCTCGGATGTCTGCTATTCGCCAATTGTTCCTTTAAAGAAATGCACAAATAATATAGCAAACCCCCCCCCCCCCCTGTTTTTATTGGATTGGAGGAAAAAAATTGGTGTGGGTAAGAATGTGATTTCAGACGGCGCCAGTTTTGGGGCAGCAGTGGGTTTCTTGCAGGAGAACAATGTCTCCTTGATTGTGTTCCAGGAAGTACGGGACCACCTTGTGTTTCACTGGGTTGTTTAAGGCCTGAACATTGAGGCTGATGATCTTCAATTCCGTATGGGTGAGGGGGAGTGTGGAGTCGTGTGAGGCAAAGTTCTACAAGCCTTAACCAGATCGCTATGTCAGGTTGCGATGTGGGTGCGTGCAGTGGTGCGGTGGGGCAGGCTACAGCCCAAGGAGAGCCATCTTGAATTGAGCGAGTAGCAGTATCCCAACAGCTTCAAATAAGAGAACAAACTTGAAGAATTCAAGACAGGGCAGACACCAGTCTTCTGTGCACCCTTAACAGAAACAGGTCAATAAGAAAATAGTACGACAGTATTTGCCAGCTGTCTCAGCGGTAGCCTGGAGATAACCAGAGTTAAGTATGGGATCCTCCACGTTCTGTGGTATGTCGCGGGATCTCCGGCTCCTCTGCCATCCCCCATAGCCGGTACAGACCACAGGTCTCAGTAGTGCACCGGGTGCCCTGCCCGAGGGAACAGATGCAGGGCCACTCTCAGCACACATCCGGCCTCTCTGCATTCCTAGCCTGACTGTCTAGAACTGCTGGTCTCTCTAGGGCCATGGTCGTGTGGTGTGGATGCAGGCCCTTACGGGTTTGCGTACCCCGCTACCAATGTCCATACCTCTGCTCACCACTCCTGGGGGGCCATTTTGGGGAACTCTCCTCCGGGTCATCCTGTATGTTCAAGAGACGAGCCTCTGCCACTGTTTTAGGTTGACAAAACGGTGATGGATGGAATGCTTGAATTAATCTCAGCCACTGGTAATGACTCAGGCTGCATCCCAATCAGTCATTATTTGCAAACCATGTCACCTCAGTTTGGACCCAGCTATATGCAAATCAGTCTTGTCCCTGCATCAATAAGAACAGTCCACCCCAAACTGCAAAGCCAGGGCCTTCCTGAACCGGAACACAAGCAGCCCAGGACTGGTTTCGCCCTACTTATGGGCTCATCAGTTGGGTACAGCTTGGTTCCAATGACACAGTATGCACCGGACCCACGTCTGCTCAGCCGATCTGGACCGGCGTCTCCTTCTGGACATCTCCGGTCTCCTAAGGGGCCGCTGGTCCCATTCCTCTTGGTCCTTGGCCCCCACCTCTGCACCTACTGTCAAAGGCCTGAGTCTCCCTCGACGCTCCTCAATTATGTTGGGCTGCACCCACAGGCGTATACTGCAGAGAAGCCCCAAAGGGGGCCACAGCCGGAGTCAGGGTTCACCTCCTTGCTGCCTCCATGCTGCCTTGCAGGAGCGCTGCTGCCCCTGCGTCCGAACTTCCTTGCCGTTAATCGCTCCTACTGGCTATCGGGCTGCAGGGTTCTGCAGTGGGTCCGGCATAGGTTCCTCTGCTGCGGCGATACCAGTGATGAGTGTGTGCGGCCCCATGGGGTCGCCCCAGTGCCCTCACCCAGAGAGCACCATCCTTCCTACATACTGATTCCCTGAAGCCTGTAGCTGCGATTGGCATAGTGCCAATATCGGCAACTCACCCAACCCGCAAAACACAGCAATCTCATAATAAAGAAACACACAAGACACAGTAATTGTTGGAGAAAATATTGCTGCAGGTTTATTTCGTACAAGAAATATGCCAACATGGTGGGTCAACTTACGGGCGATCCAAGGGCAGGCAGCAGTGACTCCCCTAAGCTGCCCTGCTCACCTGATGAGCCAAATTGCACCGTGGCCTAACCAGTCGGTGCTAACCATTTTGGGGGAATCTCCCCCTTACATACCGTGGACCACCAGTCCACCCATTTACTCACGCCCCTTGAGGGGCAGAGCGTGTCCAGGCAAGCCCCCGGTTGCTCAGGTTTACAACCGCCCAAAGGACTAGCGGGGCGCCGTCGTTCCTCCAGGGTCCTGCTGTAAGGGCTCCTGGTGTTGTTTGGCAATTGCACCCTTCTTGTGCTCCTGAAGAGGGTACCCCTATGTACCATTCAGCCTCTGGATCGCCCTGTAACTCCGCCATAGCTCTGGGCGTGGCCCTCCACCAAGGCAGGCAACTTTCTTACTTACACCCTGCTGACTCTAGGGCGTCGCCCAGGTCCAACAGAAACAGGTCCATGCCCACTGTAGACAGGTGGACCCCATCCTCATCAAAACATCCTGTGGTCTTGGCATGTAAGAGTCCATGTCTGATAAAGCCAAAACTCCTTTGATCTGTGAATTTGCGCATGGCGCTGTTTACTCTCCTGTGAGAAATTTCAACGGCCCCTCCTGGCCTGGCCCCGTGACAGACCAATCGTGGAGTGATCTCAGACCACCATAACTCACATGGGCCTAATTGGTTACTTAACTTACTCATTGTGGCTTTCATTGCTTGTAGCAGAACCTTTCTACCCATGAAAGTCAGGTCATTGCCTCCCAGGTGGATGACCAAAATGTTGGGAGGGGGTCCGCCTCCTGCTAGTCTGTGCCGCAGCTTCGTCAGCAGGCTGTGCCATCACATGCCTGGGAACCCAAACCAGTCTATCTCAGTGAGGGAAAACCCATGCTTCCAACTCCTGCTTTCTGCCCATTGCCCCACCCTAGAGATGCATTATGGTCGATCACCCACACCTTTGATCCTGGCAAAATAAAGAAATGCAGAGTTGCAAGCACCTTTTATTGAAAACACGGCACACAATTGGCAAACAAATACTAAGCTTAACTGAAAACGATATGCTCTAAAAACCACACTGCACACGCATAGAACATAACTGCCAAGGTCCTGATGCTCTAGAGCGCACCCTGCCCCTATCCGACTTCATGGGCGGATGCAGCGCTTGTAACACTGAGACTCCCACCGCCCCACCCGCTTGATGCAGTCTGGCGACAGGCCCACCTTAAATGCTGAGGTAGCCGCTCCTATCCTAAAGGAATGGCTCCAAAAGCGCTTGCCAGGCCCAGCATTACCTGACAATACCAAGCATGACTTCATGACTTGTTCCACCTGAAACTTGGGCGTGCGGTCAGCGTGGATAAACAAGTAGCCACCCGCGGCGGGGCGAAGGGCTTAGTAAGCAGAGACCAAGCCAACAGGCAGTACCTTTTATCTCCAAGTGGATGTAGCCAGATCACCTTCCCCAGCCCGGCCTGGTCTGTTTTGGATCTCTTCAATTGAATTCTCAGGGATTCTCCTGTGAGCAGGGTATCCTGTCCCCCTATGGCTTTCCCAGACCCATCCTTCTTAGACCTGGCCACTAATTCACTTACTCTCAAGGCCCCAAAGAACGCCAAGCTGAAAGCCGTCGAGAAGAGGGCGGCTTCGAAAGGTGAATGGGTGGCCCTGTGTACTACATCGATCATGTCCTGTAATGTTCAGAATTCGATGGGTGACCTGGAGTCTGGAATTCGTGCTTTCCCTCTTGCCCATCCTTTTAGCGCTGCCCTGATGGGGAAAGACGTAGTAGGATCTTGCTGGCCCATCAGCTGGCGTGATGACTCACTGCAGCCAGGTGGCCTGAGACCCAGGAATGACTCTTGCCCTGGTCCTTAGCCCACACTACAAAGGTTGGACCTTGTGTTCCAAAGTTGTTGTACCTTCCCTCCAGGCCCCTACCACTTTGCAGAAAATAGCAACGCAAGCCTTGTAACGCCTGGTGTTAGGGAAAGCTCACCTAGCTCCCTTAATCGCTGTTCCACTGAAGAAGGAGCCAGAGGTGCGGTGGGAAAGGGGTCATCTCCTCTCTCGGCCACGCCTCCTGGAAACGGCGCCACTGAAAACGAGAGAGAGCGTCAGCTGCCACGTTCTTTACCCCTTGGATGTGTCTGGCCCTACACTCCACATTGTTGTACAAGCAAGCCCGCACCAATTCCCTCAACAAGCAGAGTACCAAAGGACAATTTGCTGTTTGCGCATTTATAGCTTGAACCACTGCCATATTGTCCGACCAGAAAAGCACTCGTCTGGCTGCCAACGCTTCTGGCCAGAGATGGAAGGCGACAACTATTGGGAATAGCTCCAGAACCGTTACATTGGATGTGATTTTTCTCTTGTGCCAGGCATTCGGCCACTTCTCAGCGCACCACTCGCTCCCCATGATTGCTCCGAAGCCCTCCCTGCCCGATGCATCCGTGAACAGGCACAGCTCGGGCTGCCAGCCCAGGGAGCTCTCCAGATAATGGAGCCATTGAAGTTGGCCAGTGGCCGAGTGGCCCACATGCTGAGGTCCTTCTTCATTCCCTTGCTCAACCTGACCAGGTGATGTATTTTCCTGACCTTGGCGTGGCCCTAGCCAACCTCCTCGCAAAGACCCTCCCAGCTGGGATCACCCTTGCTGCAAAGATCAATTTTCCCAGGAGGCTCTGGATTGACCCCAGGGTTGCCTTATCCTTTACCAGAGAAGCCTGAATGTCCTGAACTAACGCCTGCACCTTGCCCGCCGGCAGTCTGGACTCTCCCACCACAGTGTCTAGCTCGATACCCAGAAAGGTCAGGACCTGCGCTGGGCCTTCTGTTTTGCTTGGTGCCAGTGGGACCCCTAGATGATTGGCTAGCCTTTCAAAATCCCAGAGTGCCTCCTCGCAATCCTGCGTTCCTTCCTGCCCAATGAACAAGAAATCATCGAGGTAGTGAGTAACCCCCTTCACACCGTATGTCCCCTGTAGTGCCCATTGCAAAAAAAACAGCTGAAAGCCTCAAAATACGCACAAGAGACTGCGCAACCCATGGGCATGCATCTGTCATAGTAAAACATGCCATCTATCTTGAAACCTAGTAAGTGTTGGCTGTCCGGGTGGACTGGCAGCAGGCGGAACGCTGATTCAATATCTGCTTTTGCTAGCCAGGCCCCTTTACCCGCCCTCCTGACCAAGTCCACCGCTACATCAAGAGTGCAATATGACACAGAGCATGTTCCCTCTTCCAGCCCATGATTCACTGAGTTCCCTTCCGGGTATGACAGATGGTGTGTAAGCCTGAATGCCCCCGGCTCCTTCTTAGGGACCACCCCCAGTGGGGAAACAACAAAGTTATCAAGCGGGGGTGGGGGAAAGGCCCAGCCACTCTACCTAACTCGCTCGTTCTTTCTCTACCTTGGCCCGCACCACTGCTGGACGCTCCTTCGCAGACCTGACATTGTCTGCATCTCGGCTTACCAGAGGGCCGACATAAGGAATCCTAAAGCCCTCGAAAAAGCCCGCCGACAGCAGCTGGCCATCCTGTTCATTAGGGTAAAGGCTGAGCAATGGGAGGAGGTGATCCAGGAGTAGCAGTGACAGGCCCTTGGCTGCGCAGGTGGGGGCTGGAGCGCTGACCATGTGTGTGGGGAAGCCAACATGTGATCGGGACGCAACTGGGTCACGAGGTGTGCTGCGTGGTGACGCTGGGGAGGGGGGGTCTGGGGGAGCCTGTTCCCGCTCAACTGTCCTGCTTGTTCTTGCCGGGTGGCTGCTGCTCGTGTTTGCTGCAACAGGCCGCTGCGGGGTGGGGAGCCCCACATTTGTTGCAAGTGTGTGCGAATTTACATGCTTTGCCACAGGAGCAGGACCCAGCATTGAACAGCCTACAAGTTCCCGTGAGGGGGCGCTTGAAACCTCCCCTCTGGCTCGATCCCCCCTGCGAGCCTCGAAAGGGCTGTTTGAAATTGCATCTCCCAAACTGGAACGGACCCTTTCCTGCTGGGTGCCCACCCTGGTGTTTGGTCTGGAAATCCTTGTTCTGCGGGGTGTGTTTACCCATATGCTCCATCCAGAGCTGAACCTCTTTTTGGTCCCAACCCATTTCGGGGCACATGGCCAATTTTTTTCCTAACCTCGCTATCATAGTTGTACCAACCCATGCCTCCCCACTTCAGGGACTCATTGTGAATCGTCCGGGAATATTGGAATAAACCTGGGCCCAGGTCTGGGTGTTTTTCCATTATTATGACCGACAGTATGTAGAAGGCTTCTAACCAATTTTCTATTGTTTTTTCCGGCCAGGCTTGATACTTAACCTTCTTCTCATCCTCTTTTCCGCCCATCTTCCTCGTGTCTAACCCATCCAGGCCATGCATTAGGAGTGTGAAAATATCGATGAAGTCCCGTCGCCAGATCCCCTCCTTGGCACGCTAGGGAGCAGTGACCAGACAGCAAGGGGGCCACTGTAATAAGTGGCGGGATGACTGCTGCCGTCGCGATACCTTCTGAGTTTCCACGCTAGTGGCAGACGGAGCGGAGCCATGGGCGTGTGTCGCATGGCTTGCTTCGTGGGAAGGAGCTGACGTACCCACACTGGCTGCTGGCTGGGCAGGGGGTGGCAGCAAGGTGGGTGTAGTGCTAGTGGGGGCTGGCGTGCTACTGTGTGCTGCTGTTGAACCTGTGGCCAACACAGGATCCGATTGTCTCGCCACCTCTGTAGGAACTGCTGGCACAACTGCCGGGGAGGCAGCGCCCGGGGTCTGCGTTTCGCTTGGCTGAGTCCCCCACTCTTTCGCAATTGCTTGCACCCCCTCCCTGCAACTGTTTAGACTACTGTGAGCAGACAGGGGACCTTGTCTGGCAAAACTGGATTTAAATTCAGACATAAAACTAATCATAGTGTCCATGAGCTTACCCATCTTGTCCATAGAATCGGAATTCGCTGTGGCTGCACTACTGTCTGTCATGGCCACTGTCCCCGACACTGGACATAAGGGGGTGACGTCACAGGGATGGCTTCTCGAGGGGTCGACGGTGCTCTAGCCCTAGGTGCCGGCGGATTGGCGGGGAAGTCTTTGTTGATCGGCCTGCGGGCCCGTTTCGGCCTTGAAGGCCCTGCGTCCACATTCGCCAGCTGCTCATGGACGGGTCCATCGACGACGATCCCCGAATCCTCTGGCTCGTGCGAGTTCAAGATTCCCTTCGCCCACGCCAAACCTTTAGTCTTGGCCACCTGCATGAATGCCGCCCATTGCGCATCCTGCGACATGCCTAGCAGCGAATCCTCCACAGCAGACATCTGGGAGAATAGGGGGGGAGCGCCCTGGCTATCCATGCCTCACCTTCACAACATCAGCCACCGTGCGACAGAATCTGCAGGGAGAGAAAGCTGTGTGTAAGAAAAGCCCCACACCTGACCGACCGGTACACGGACTGTCCCTTGGCGTGACAAATGTGTCCGCCTCATCCTCTCTCGAGGCCTGCCTCCCTGCACTTACTTATTCGATGTAAGCGACCCTGCTGCGAACCTGTTGCTGGTGTTCGCCCTACTGAAAGATCGACGATTACTCCGACAGCGCGCTCTGGAAGGGCGGGGGAGGGGTTGGGGGGGGGAGAGGAGGATGAAAAAACGAAATGTTAACAATTGGGTCCCCTGCTGTGTACTGCAGGCATGCTGGGTCGACCCTGAAGGGTTGCCCACCTCCCTGCCAGCTCTAACCCGCCGTGCCCTATTGTTCACCCCGCAGGACGTTCAGGAAATAGAAAGTTCCCTCGCTAAATCCGCAACCTTGCGCGCCCTATGTATCGCATACCTGGGGACGTCCCTGCGATCCCTCTCTCCTGCGAGTTTGCAGCCTAGTCCAGAGTTCGCTCCACTTGCATACGTGCTGCTCCTGCAATAGATTACCTCGTTAATACATGCCCTCAGTCCCCTCAAAAGGCCCGTGGTGCCTCTTCCTAAGCCACGCGAGCACCGCCGGGTGGCCGTTTATATCACCCTGTACCTGCTGGGCAACCTGGTCCCAGTCGTGCACGCTCGCCCTGCCGCCGGTCGCGATTTTTTCCTGAATCGGTCGCGGCTCAGCTGAGGACACAAAAACAATTGTTAATGCCCGTCTCCCCCTCCTGCGTGCAGTGTGCATCCTTGAGACCTTGCAACATGTATCATGCTTCAGCGCAGGGAGGGCCTGCGTGCCTCGTGGCACCCTCCCCGTACCTAGAAGCTCACTGGCGAGGGACCCCCATGCATCGCGGCCCCTGCACACCTCACTGCTGCCCCCTGCCTGACTGCTGGCAAGGGCGGTGGCAGCCTAAAAACTCTGCTGAGCCGTGGGCGGGCCCCCGATCCTCTTGATGCCCTCCCCCGCACCTGGTGCCAGGCTAGCAAGGGGGGGAGGGCCGCGACATAGCAGCCCCCCGCATTATTTGTTGACGCCCCAGCGTGCTACTAGCTGGGGCGGAGACAGCCTGTCACACAACTGCACCGGGGAGGGGCCATGTGCCTTTTGATGCCCTCCCCCACATGGTCCTGCGATATCGCGGCACCTCCGAGCTACACGTTGCCGCCCCAGCGTGCTACAGCTGGGGCGGAGGCAGCCTGGCTCATGACGCGCCGGGAGGGCACGAATGCTCTCGTGACACCGTCCCCGCACACTATGTCGCGCTAACCGGGGCCCGCGATTTGCGCAACCCCGTACATCAATTTTGCCGCCCTAGGGGCTAGTTGCTGGGGCGGGGGCAGCCTGGCTCCTGCCGTGCCGGGGAGGGCCCGCATGCTCTCGTGGCACCCTCCAGGCGCCTTATGTCCTGCTAACTGGGGCCAGCGACATCGCGCACCCCTCACTTCCAAGTTGCCGCCCCAGCGTGCTAGTTGCTGGGGCGGGGCAGCCTGGCTCCTGCCGCGCCGGGGAGGGTCTGCGTGCTCCTGTGGGCCCCTCCCCGCGCCTAAGCACTCACCCGGAAGAGGCCTGTGGCATCGCGGCACCCCTGCAACACACGTTGCCGCCCCAGCGTGCTATTTGCTCGGGTGGGGGCAGCCAAGCTCTTGACGTGCCGGGGAGGGACCGATTGCAATCGTGGCTCCCTCCCTGCGCCTTTCGCATTCCTTCTGACAGCATTTACAGCATCCCCCGCCCACCTTGAAAAGCGTTAGGGGGGGATATGGAATGCTGCGCCGGTTGGTTGTTCCCCACCCCGGGGCTTCCAGCGCCAGCCTGGCGGCCATGACCGCCTCATCCCGCACCAAAGCAGCACCTTCTTGGGGCAGCGCCCCGGCTGCCGACCTGCACCCGCACAGCAAACAGTGCTCCCCGGCCCACCAGTCAAGCGCCAAGTAGACGGGCCGGGGGGACGAGACGGGCAAAATTGGCCAGCCCAGACGGGGGTTGCACTGGTTCCGCCGGTGGGAGCGGAAAGGGAAGGGGGGGATCAGGGGCAGGGTGGACGGACTTACCCTAAACCCGGATTGGGACTGGCCCGACAGCAACCACTCTAAGCGACTCGACGGCGTGTGGAACTCGGCGCAAAAGGAACGCCGGATGGGCGGGGGAGGTATAAATACCTTGTCCCCGCACACTCGGTGCGCCGGAAGTGACGCGAGCAACGCGCCGAACCTCGGATACTCCGGAGGTCTGACCACTAGACCGGTTAGGCTGTGCCAAATGTGGCACTAAGGTGGCCGCTCTCAAAGGGGGGCCCCATGCGTGGGCCGCGGGCAGCCCCAGATCTGAAACTGCACACCCCAAGATGGCTTAGGTCGCGCAGATTCTGAGCTGCCAATTGCATGGTGTCAGTATGTAGGCAGGATGGTGCTCTCCAGAATCCCACTCTTCCAGACAGCTCACAAGGGGGACCCACACTCTGCCGAAAGGTGTCTTAAACTGGTGTCATCTTGACCATGCCCCCCTATTTTCTTCTTTAAAGGTCACTTTAATTTTTATCCCTGTCCTTTGGCTTGACCAAGCAGCAGTTGCTAGACCTTGTGATTAACCTAAAAAAGAGCTTTCAAGAATAGTAGAAGGTCCCTCAACCCCCTCCACCCCTCCTCCCTCCCCCCCATATGTTGGTGGACAGGAGTACATGTTTTCATTTAGGCAGAAGTTGTGTGCTTCCACAGAAAAAGTGCTCACACCCCAAGAGCGGTAATCATTTGTTTATCAAGTTGCATGAGTCACAGTTCTTTATCAAGTCTAGCTATTGTGTTACAACAGAGTTTCACCTTTAGGTTAAACACATGCCTATGCAATGCTATGTCTCGGAGACAATTATATAAATATGGTGTTTGTTTTTATGTGGCAGCAGCACAGATGGGAGGAGGCAGTCAACTTCAGAGATACCTTTACATGGCACTCCCTAAGGGAATGGTGGATTGTTATGTCTAATTCCTGGTTTAAAGGTTTATGGGCTGGAGACACTTTTTAAGCTCCTCGGCTCCCAGAATTTAATATAATTCATTTTCAATTATTTCGTTTTTATAAATTATATTACTAACATATTTGATTTACTTTAGCCTGTATACTTTATATAGTAAATTTAAAGTATTGATTTATCTAATGTACTGTAATTTTGAAGTGCCCTTCCTTGAATCCTAAAACCCCCCTACTATCCTCAAATGCTATCCTTCCTTGAACCCTAAAAAAACTCTTTGCTACCCCTTAACATAACCCTTCCCTGAACCCTAAAAATCCATTACTATTGCTTAATGCTGCCCTTTCCTGAATCCTAAAAACTCCTCACTATTCCATAATTCTACCTTTTCCTTAACCCTTAAAATGGATTGCTACCCTTTAATGGTACCCATCCCTGAACCCTAAAAAAGCCCTTACTAACCCCTTATGGTTAACCCTTACCTGAACCCTTAAAACCACATAATACTCCTTAATGCTACCCTTCCCTGAACTGGAAAGAAAAATAACTACCACTGTATGCTTCCCTTCCCTAAACTTTAGGATTACTGAGTCCCCTGGTGATTTCTCATTTTGAAGGCAACCCTCAGGGTCTCACTTGTGATCCCTGTTATTTCTATCGCCACCTATCTCCTCGCAGTTATCAATGCACCCGGTATCAGGAACTCTGTGGAGGAGTTACCGGGTGACACCAAGGCTGTCCTTTTAAGGCTCTTACTGTCATAGAGCAACAGGATAAGCTTACCTCTTTAAAGAGAAGAATGTTTTTAGAGCTTTAGTGGAAGTTCTTTTAGGACTACATTCTGTTTCATTTGAACAGTGATGCTGCATTGCCATTTGGAAGAAATTGGCACCGCCCACTAATGGAGTCCTTTACAGAATGTCAGATGTTTTGCCGTTACATCACAATTTGCTAATAGTGTTACTGCAACCAATTATCATGCCATTACCGCAAATTTAGAGATAAAGACCCAAACTATGTTCAATAATATTTCAAGAATCCCACCTACTGCAAATAATTATTTTCTTTGCATACCTTTAGGCAATGGCATGTTTTCTTTTTTCTATATTTATTCCTTTCATTTATTTTGCATATGCTTGTTGAGTTTGCACCTGTCTTTTATTTTAGAAGGATAAGTGGATGAATGCATGAAAGAATAAGTGGGTGTATCAATGGATGCATGAGAGCAAGGTGAGTGATAGAATGCATGAATGATGACTTACTGAGTGCCTTTCCGTTATCAGTCTGACATACCTGCATTGCTAATGATTGGTTTGGACTTTGTCACGCTCAGCATATATGTAGGTCTGTTCATGCTCTTTGTGAGTGTCAGATATATAACCATTTAGGTTTAGCTAAAAATGGGTGGAACCGTCCGGAGGACTTCCTGGTGCTCTGAAGACAGTGCACTTCTGGGTGCATTATTGTGCCATCAAGGGTGCAGATTCTAGCCTACAAAATCACAAAGTCAGAGGAACCTTTAATGTTTATAACACAATGCTCCTTTGTTTGAATTTCATAAACCATGTTCATCTCCAAATCTCAAATACAGCCGACACATGTTTTGCGACTGTTGCTTCTTCAAGGCTACAGAATATATAGTCAGAAAGAAGTAGGGTACGAAGTTCCTTGGTGCATTAAAAATCTTGGGCATAGGTCTAGTTATAGTCACGATGGCAGACTGACCTGTCAGTTGGGTAGTGGGAGGAGAGGAATTCCTCCTTTCGGAACTAGTGCCCTCACACAGCAAGCTAGGTGTCATGCTTCATCATATGGGCCTGCTCCTCGTCGGGTCGGCGCTGCAATACCCGACGGGCACCCATAAAGGGGCTCTTTATCGGAGATCTTTTGTTCCTTGCCGTTAGGTGCCGTGGGTGTGAGGGCCCTAGCGTGTTTGGATGTAGTAGTGAGTAGGATGGTTAAAACAGGTCAGGGGTCCTATGGAACCAACTTTATTCTAGCAGGGACCCTGCCTGATTAAAAAATGGGGAGGGAAGGAGCGACTGTCTGACTGTAATGGGTCACGATAATGGCGCTCTACTCCTGGTGGGTCAACATGTTTCTCGCCTATTTGTCTGGGGGATCAGTGGCGATTCTTCAGGACCTTAATGTGAAACTTATCTACACCCAGTGGTAAGGTGGGAACCTACCTACCACTTTGTGGATCTGCGGGATATGTACCCACGGGTTCAGTGGGCAACCTAATCACTATTTAGTAAGTGCCTCATCAATTCCAGCGGGCTCAGGACACATTGAAGATATGTGTCTGGTTCAAGTAGAGACCGAGTGGTAGACCTACCCCGCACCGCTGGACCCGGGATGGACAGAATATATAAACACTACTTAATTGCTTGATGATTTCTCCTTATTACAAAGGGTTATGATAGAACTCTTTTAGTATCCAGGCATTCTTTCATCCATCAATATGTGCATCTCTCAAGGCGCCATTATCTCAAGACTATGAACCGTGCAAGTCCAGGAGACTGGTTCAAGCAGAAAATGACTTGAAATCTCGTAATGTGAATTTCGCAATTTTTAACTTACACAAAATTTGACACCTTCCTGAAGTTCACCCAGGTTTAGCCTAGATGTGTGTTCCATCCAGATCTGTATCACTCCTTCTGTTCACTTGTCTCACTAGTGGACATCGGGCTTCTTAATTAAGTGATTGTACTTATGTAATTTCCAATGTGACCGTTCAATCTCATGGACCTATTACAGGAATTTGGCACTTTGCTGAATGGAAAATGGTTTCAATTTTTTTTTCCATTTCTGAAATGTGAAGGATAGGCTGACTATGTTTGAGGCAATGCGATTTTCTTCCAGATTATGAGATCAGTACCAAAAAAATCACTAAACCAATCCTCTCTGTTTTTTAATGGTTCATTGTGGCCTGGAGTTCCTTTCTTAAAATCTGTGATATACTCGTAAAAATTGATTTATAATCAAAAATGTGCTTTATGCGTGGTTAGCAAAGGTTCGACCACAACTTTTTCTTCTGTTTTGCCTTGGGGTAAAAAGCTTTCGGTAATATGGATTAAGGCAAACCCTGTTTGCTCTATTCAATAGAACACAACAGCAAAATACTTCAAAATGGTTTCGAACTTTATTTGCATCAGTGCGGAGCAGATTCTGCAGGACGGTGCCCGGTGCGCAGTCACCTCCTTATCAAAGACTGGTATTTATTTCACTGCATGTGGAGAGGTCCCATGACCAGGATCAGGGTGGCACATGGAGATGCTGTTGAAACTACCTGGTAAATGGCTATAGTACCTGGGGATTCTCTCTCATTCAGATTCCGGGTGACAGTAGCATAGGGATCGTTTCCTCTGTTTATTTATTTTGAGTTTTATATAGCGCTAGCTAGATCCGAAGGTATCAGAGCGCTTTACATGTTATGTGCATTATTTTACTCACATTGCATGCGAGGATTCGTGTGGGTCATAAACAGTCAACAATAGAACAACAATACTAGTGGCGGCCTGCACAGGTAAGAGCGGTGAGGCGGGGGGGGGGTGTCGGTGAAGTCGACATACGACGGGATAAGTAACCAATTACCTGCGCTTGTGATGAAATCCACTTACCTGCGCTTGCAGCATCGCATACTTGGCGATGTAATGTTACTTATCCCGTTGTCTGTCGACTTCCCCGACCCCCACCCAGCCTCGCCGCTCTTACCTGTGCCGGCCGCCACTGAACAATACAGCAATTAAGTTAGTAAAAAGTACGTAATAATACAACATTAAGGTAAAAGGCGTTGGTGCCAAGTTAGATACTGAGAGACATGGCTGGACTGGCCAGATAGGTAAGCTAGCAATCCCCTGGGAGGCTGTTGCCCCAGTACGCCAGTTTTGCCTCTTGGAGGCCGATTCAGTCTCCAGCAATGGTGGTGCACATTACGTGATCCCGGCAGTAACTTGAAAGAGATGCTCTGGCACTAACGCGCTTTAGCTCGTCTGCACATGGGGCTGCATTTATCATTTTTGCTATGGCTATTTTAAGTTCCCAGTCCGGCCCAGCTGAGAGAGTCAGGCTCACGCATAAACCCTGTCTAGCACAGTTCCCTATATCTCACCTGGGAAAAATTTGGCACAAGGACAGGCAATTGCCAGAGATGACCTTAGCCACCAGCACTCTAAGGAGGCATCTCATTATGAGCCCAATTATGAGTCTGGCAGAATGGGATTTCCATGTAGAATTCCACTCTGCTGGATTACGACTGGCCACTGCTGCTGCAACCGGCTTCCGCAGGTGTGAGAACTCCTGAATCGATTGTACCAGCTGGAAATTAAAGCCGGTAAAATTGCTTGACTTTTTGGCAGCAATGGAAAGTGACCTATAAAATAAACTCTAGCAGGATAAATTCAATGGAATTAAAACAGAGACAAACGTATTATTTGTTACCTCAGTGTTGCGAGAATCACCCTTTGGAAGTAAATCATAATTATTAAAATAATCTGTGTTGAGTTTCTGTTAGAGGCATTCCTAACCTATAGTCAAGAAGGCAACTGACAACAAAGAGAGGTCTCACAATATATTTACTTCCAAACTAAAAAAAAAGAAAGCTGATTACAATAACGTACGAGGTGTCAGATGATCATTTGTGCTGCTGAAAGCACTTTAAATCAGAGCAAATACAAAGAATACTTATTTGTACCTATGTGAACAATATAACTGCAATGACGGACAATGCACCGTTGTTAAGACGGGAGAGAAGTACCATCTCCAGGTAAGAATGCCTAAATACAATAGACCTCCTAATCTGGCACACAAATGAATTGTACACAAAAACAGTTTTGGCAGTAGTGTATAGCACAATTCATATTCTATATGTATTCTTCTTGTATGGCATGGATCCTGGGTGATATTGGTAGACGCGTTTCGGCCTTGTACTTTCAGGAGTCTTCAGGACAATGCGGAAAAAGGATCACCCAAGCATCTGGTTTGTCTTAGAAGGCTGTAAGAGGTTTAAGCCTTAGCAAATGCTGGTCTGAAAAGGTGCTGTGGAAAATCTGCTGTAGAGAGCAAAGAATGCTAGCTCTAAAAAGGGTGTGCGGCCTCTAATAGCAGTTCCGCGTAGAAGGAATGGGTAATGGGTCGTGCGTTCAAGTGAGGGTGTCCCAGGGACGTAGCAGCCATAGTAAAAGTTCTGCATCAGAATCCCATTGAAAAGTAGCTGGAGCAATGAAGTAGTCATAGCAGCCGCGGCCGCTGCAGGTAAGAGTGGTGGAGCGGTGGGGCCAGGTGAGGGGGGGATTTCGAGAGATGATCACGAGGATAAACTAAATAAATAATTAATTTTCCCTCGTGGTCGTCTCTCGAAATCCCCCCTCACCTGGCCCACCGCTCTTACCTGCAGCGGCCACGGCTGAGTCAGAGGGCTTGGGTCACAACTGCGATCCTCAAACCGGCTACATCAAAAGACCAACAGCAGCCGTGCCTTGGAACCTCCAAAGAGAGACCATGCAATGCTTACCATGGCAGAAAAATTGTTCCCCTTCCATGTCATACCCTCCCTGCCATCTCCCTCTGCCCCTGCCACACACACAAGCCTCAGATCCCATTTACGACATGCTCAGAGCGGGTGGTACATGGATGTATCAAAACCCACGGAAATGGGAATCACATGCAGTTTTACATGTGGAAAAAGCAGGTCTGCACAGTTATTCTCCATTCCATGAGTTTAACTCGCAATTCCACGCTAATGGCGGAGTGTTGCCACGCGGTACCAGTAATTCCGGGGTGTAGTCTTTACCCTGCCTGCACAGGGCGACTCGAAATTGTGGCCTACTTGAGATAATGGCAAAGTACCTAGAGGGGCCATGCGAAGACCAACCTGTGCTGTTTTATTTTTCACCTGTTCACTCTGTACAGTACGTCACACCACTCGCAGGTAACAGAGATCAGTAAAGGAACATACATTAATAATACATTGGTACTCTCTCTTGCACCCCTAGCTCCACGCCCACACTGCAGGGTGCTTATCGCTTAACAATGTAATCCTGCACTCTCTTACACCTTGCAAGGTCAGCGTCTCATTTTTCAAACCTTGTGTCATCAGCTTTAAATTTTCCACACACATCACCAACCTTTCAGTCGATGGATCTTCATATTTCTTCCCTGCAAGCCCCAGTCAGGAGTTACTGGGATCTAAAGAAGATCTGGTGAAAAATAACACTATATAATACAGAGTATTTTTAAATTGTATTGGTCTTAGCTTCGAATTTTGTCGATGAAATTTTAAATAATGCAACATTTTATTATTTAAATTGCTAAATGTTTAATATAAAGTGATCATATGTGTAATTGTGTTGTTTAAAGACCATTGGTGTAAATAAACATATCTTTGACTGACTGATACTATATGTTTTGAATGACAGAGTTTGAGTCTGACCTGTAACAAGAGAGTTTCTATGGGAGGTTCCCACACAAAGGCAGTTCTGAAGAGAAACGTATTAAATATTCTGACTTAGGGGGCGCTAGTGAGCGCGCGGCAAGATGGCTGCGCTGTAGTGCAGCTCTGCAGGCTGAATCAGCAATCCCGCAATAATCATGCTCTCCAGGTGCTATCCGGAGCACAGAAAAGAAGGGAGGTGCAGCGGAACCGAGGCGCCTGGTTCTGAGGAGGCTTGTGAACGGCTGGCCGGTCTGAAGACCACGGACGGCATCTCAACGTGATAGTGGCCGACTTACACAACATGGCGACCGTGTGAGCGTCCGGAGAGGCATCCAGCACCTGAACACCGCTCCGCCGCCTGGGGGACGCTGAGCCCGCTGGCTGCGGTGTGAGAGCCTAAATTTGCGACAGGATCATTGTGGCGGACTCTGAGGTCAGTGGAAGCCAGTGGGGGGGCCTGCGGAGAGAAGCGCACCCCCGGAAAGAGCATTGGGCGGAGTCGCAGCCCTTCCCCCCTGCTGAGGTACGTGAGACTGCCGGAGAGCCTGCCTGGTGCGTCCCGGTGCACCCGAGCGTAAATGATAGCAGGTAGACAAAGAAGAAAAATTCCGTTGGGCGCTTACTGAGGCGCCATCATTACTGTGGGAGGATCGCAGACCGGGGACAGCACTCCACGGGAGGCTCCGATCGAGACGGCCTGGGCGCGCGGCCTCGACCAATTGGTGTTGTGCGGGTGGTGCTGGGGTCGGGCCGGCCGGAGAGCATTACACTGCACGGAAGGGCATACCTGATGAGCCAATACTACCCTGACAGCTCACTGGATGCACACAACTTGGGGGCATAAACGAGAGTATTTGAGGCCCGAAAGTTCCACACACAGAAGGCCAAATGACTCAGGGCTAAAGCAACTGCTGACTGGGGATGATATTCCGAATTCACCTAATATAACGCTGCTGAGTTTATAAAGGCGTAGAATTGGGACTGGTGGGATTGCTCCCTTAGTGATTTTTATAAGGCAGAGACGACTCTAGTTGGAGATACTGTACCCTGAGGGTGCACAGCTCGACACCAAGTGCTACTGACCCCCCTGAAAGTGTGCTGGCTGACAACAGTGTTTGTATCAGATAACAGATCAGCAGGCCGCCAACTCTGCAGCCCGATTCAATTTGCTAAGTACGATTGGCATATATACTGCAGCAGATATGGGCAAATCTGACAAAACTCAGCCTCGCCTCACTTTTGAGCCCCGCACGCCGGAAAATCGAGACAACGAGCCACATCGGATTCGGAACTTGACGCCCCCTCTGAGAGCCCGCCATCCCTGGAGGTGACACTCAATGCCATGCACACCAGCTTGCAGTCAATAGATGGCAAAATAGATGCTCTAAATATACGGATGGACCATATGTCTGCAAAACTAGATAAGCATGCTGCCAGGCTGGGGGAGGCGGAGAAGCGCATATCAGACTTGGAGGACAATCTACAGAAGGTGACCTCCAAGACTCTCGACATGGAGAAGGTGCTCGCCGTCATACAAGCAAAAAAGGAAGACCTGGAATACAGGGCTCGGCGAAATAATATAAGAATCACTGGCCTTCCGGAGTCGACAAATACGGGAAGTTTGGAGACGTATCAGGAGGCGATGCTGCGAGACATATTCGTACAGGAACGCTTATCTCAGGTACTGATAATTGAGAGGGCCCACCGCTCGCTGGCTGCTCGTCCTCCTCCGGGTGCCCCGCCGAGACCGATCATTGCCCGTCTTCTGAATTATAGAGATCACGATTCAATTCTATGTATGGCCCGTGAAAAATGTAACATAACTTACCAAGGCAATGATCTGGCATTCTATCCAGACTTTACAATGGCGGTCCAGGCGGCAAGAAGGGAATACCAAGCAGTAAAGAAACTATTGATAGCGGAGAACGTCCCATATGCCATGTTATACCCAGTTCATCTGCGAATCGGAGCAGAAGGCAAATCTAAAATATTCACAAACTCTAAATCAGCTATAGAGTATGCAAAGAAATTTAAGCGAAAGGCCCGAGATACATCTGACGCACAGGATGAAGAGGACTGACTGCTGCTACGCTATGTGCTGTGATGTATTTACTAAGTATCACAGCTCTGTATTGTGATGGCCCTAGAGGTATGGGGTATAGCTGCTCTCGGGGAGTGGTGGAAGGGAGAGCTATGCAGTTTTTGTTTGTTCTGACATTTATTGCCGAGCCATTAGTAGCACTGCCACACTGTATGTATTACATGATGCTGTAGCCAGTGAACTTGTAGTGTGTATCCCTCCTTGCCTAGAGATTTCTAAACTTACGGAGAGATAGATATATATATATTCAGCCACCTCCCCTTTCACTCTGGAGGCTAACTGTGCTCCGGCGTTTCCCCCGTGGGTGTTCCCCGCATTGGATTGTAACTAGGTTTTTGTATTTGGGGTTTGTTTGCTGTTTTTGGGATGGCTTTAGCAAAGTTGGGGGTGCTGAAGTGGGTGGGGGGGGGAAGCGGGTGGTGGGGATATATAAGATTGTTTTATTTGACCGACCAGCTATCAAGAACATGTTTGAGATTGCCTGTATTGCCCTATCGCGTAGATGCTCCTGGTATATTGAACACAAACTTACATGACAAAGTATGACAAGGATAGTATTACATGCATGACGTGGAATGTTCGTGGACTGAATTCCCCCCAAAACATTAAGCAAGTATTAGCCTATTTAGACAGACATGATGTCAAGATTGCTTTGCTTCAGGAGACACATCCGACTAAGCAGACTGAGGCTGGGGTGGGAGCACGATGGGCAGGGTACCGCTTGGCATCCTCGTACTCATTGTATGCAAGAGGGGTAATTACATTAGTGAAGAGAGGTTTCCCGTTTACTGTTATGAAATCCTGCACAGATGTTGAAGGGCAGTACACTATTCTACATGGAACACTCTCTGGCTCGCTCTTCACTATAGTGAATGTCTACGGACCTAATACTGACACCCCTGCACTCTTTGAGAGTATATTTAACATCTTGAGAGAGTGGCCTGAGGCGAAAATTATATGGGGAGGTGACCTGAACACACATCTAGACCCCAGTAAAGATAAATCGAGCAAAACGGGAGGGCAGTCACCCAAAGCGGCTCTCGTCATCAATAACGGGGTGGCTGAAATGGGACTTATAGATGCATGGAGATTCCGCAACATAGATAGACTGGAAGGCACACACACATCTACGGCGCATGGCAGTTGGTCGAGGCTGTATTATTGGCTAGTAAGCGATGAAGTGAATACTTGGATACACTCGATAGCTGTGTTGCCTAGAACGCTTTCCGATCATAGCCCGGTTCAGCTTACCCTACACATCCCGTTGAGCGTCCCACGTCAGTTTACCTGGCACTTTCGATCAGAGGCACTGCTTGACCCGCTGTATAACAACGCGATTAGAGAGGCCATAATACAATACTTTGACCTGAATAAGGGGACGGTAAATAGCGCCGCAACTCTCTGGGAGGCCTTCAAGGCCACTATCAGGGGTACATGTATAGGTACAACATCAGGTATCCTCAAAGACATCCGGGGCAAGTTATCCAGAGTGGAATCTGAATTATTCAAGCTGGAACGACACTACGCGATCTCCCCATATGCGACTACACTAGCTCGAATCAAGGAACTCATTCTGGAATACAATGAGTTGGCTATTGGAGAGATGCGCTATCTCATAAGAGGCACGTCGCTCGGTCGTCTGGTGAAGGGGGCAGGCCGGGGCACAACCTAGCTGCTAAGATCAGGGCTAGGACCGAAAATAACGTAATAATGAAAATCACGGATCACGCTGGGCAGGATCAATACTCCACGAAGGAAATCGCGGAGCAGTTCCGCAGTTGCTATATGAACTGTACACCTCTAAAGGGGAGACTGAACCGATGGAACTTGATGACTATTTGGCAGACATCGCCATGGCTTGGCTGTCTTCTGGACAGCGAGAGTACCTATGTCAACCGATTGAAGCTTCTGATATTCGCGAGGCAATTAGCTCACTGCCAAACAGGAAAGCACCGGGCCGGATGGCCTCACGTGTGAATTTTATAAGGAATTCGCGAATGAGCTACTACCGTACATGCTAGACATGTACGCAGAAGCCTACGAAATGGGAAGCCTCCCGCCGACCCTTAGGGAAGCGCTGATAATAACTTTATTAAAAAAAGATAAGGAACCCTTGTGCTGTGAGTCGTATTGCCCCCTGTCACTCATCAACATAGATGCAAAAATTCTGGCAAAAATCTTAGCCACCAGACTTCATCCGCTAATGCCTAACCTGGTCCTACCAGACCAATCTGGGTTTATACCAGATAGGTCCACGTCGCATAATCTGCGCACAATCTTCGCAATGTTTCATATACTCGACCCTGATCTCCAAGCGGCGGCAGTTATGCTGGATGCTGCTAAAGCATTCGATTCTATAGAATGGGGATACATGTTCCAAATCCTTCAGCGCATAGGAATCCCTACGGGCTACTACAGATGGGTGCGATTACTGTATACGAACCCCACGGCACGCATCCGAGTGGGCGGTTTCACGTCCGACCCAATTCAGATTGGAAGAGGTACCAGGCAGGGATGTCTTCTCTCTTGCCCTCCTCTTCTCTCTAATGCTGGAACCACTAGCATGTTTTATCAGGCAGCAACACAGAGAGGCAGCTCTGCGATTTGCACACCGACCTGTGGGCATATCGTTATATGCCGACGATATGCTGCTCTTTGTCAGAGAACCGCAGATATATTTGGCGCCCATACTACGGACGTACATAAGATTTGGTTTTTTCTCAGGGATCAGCATTAATTGGGATAAATCACTGCTAATCCCGCTGACCGGGAGCACAGCTGCTCATGCTCTAGACTTTCCCATCGTCTGGTCCTCTGACCCTGTCAAATACTTGGGGGTGTGGGTTCACCGCGATCCAGACATAGTTATACGGGAGAACTACGGCGCCGCATGTGCCACACTGGAACAGCAGGTCGCCCGCTGGATAGGGATGCCGCTGTCCTTGGCAGACCGCATAGCCCTCATTAAGATGATTATCTTGCCTCGGTTTTTATACTTGTTCAGTAATATACCAATAAAGCTGACACAGCATTTCTTTAAGACTATGCGATCATTGATGGTATGGTTAGTCTGGGGGGAGAAGCAACCCTGCGTGAGCTGGGACACCCTGACACTGGATAATGGCAGGGGAGGATTCAGCATGCCCGGCATATATTTATATTATCTCTGTGCACAAGCGCAGTATGCATACTACTGGTACAATCACCATGAATTCATACCGCATGTTGCGGTTGAAGATGGGGACGCACATCCGATCCCACTAAAATGTATGTTATCGCACACCCATAGAGGCACTCCCAAACAAGAAATCAATACCATAGACACCACGATCGCGGCCTGGCAGGAAATAGGTCGACTGGCTGCGAAGCTCCCACTGTATGCCCCCTTGCTCCCGCTAGAACATCATGCAGCATTATCAGTCACACAAGAAGCAGGCGCTATGCACACGTTGGTACTGGCAGGTATAGACAGTATGCAGGACTTGTTCCCTAATGGCAGTTTCATTACAAAAGAGGAGATGAGATATGTCCACAACAGGTCACCGCTCTTCCTATTTATCTTTCACAGGCTCAAAAAGGCGATACAGGCACA
Source organism: Calotriton arnoldi (assembly GCA_963921515.1). Lineage (NCBI taxonomy): Eukaryota > Metazoa > Chordata > Amphibia > Caudata > Salamandridae > Calotriton > Calotriton arnoldi. Next base: position 293,190 of record CAWUFW010014452.1, read on the forward strand.
TTATCATACCTTCCCGGTCGAGCCACAGACATTGCAAACCCTTCAACTGCTCTTAGTTAGCCCCACGAGACATAAGCTGATTACTAGATTGTATAGAGCAGCCAGGGTTGAGAAGGTAGTTACGGAGGATAGAAGCCTCGTTAGATGAATACCAAACTTCACCCTCAGCTAACACAAAAGGAATGGGAATATTGCTGTAACCTCACTAGTGTGTTCACACCGAATGGTAATCTATGTATAATTCATTTCAAATACCTTCACCAAATGTATCATACGCCAGCTAAACTGTTTAAATATGGCCTCAGAGACAATGATGCATGCAAGAGATGTGGGGCTTCCGGGGCGGATTTCCGGCATCTAGCTTGGGAATGTGGTCGGGTGGCTGACTTCTGGACTGAGGTGCTGAACAGACTCCAGATCATGACCACTATCACTTTACAACATACCCCGCAGATATGCCTACTGTGCTTCACGCCGCAACTGAAAGGCATACTTGGTAAATTTATAAGGGTGGCTTTACTACTGGCGAAAAGGAGGGTGGCGATGACATGGGAGGGTTCGGCTGTTCCACTCCCAGATCAATGGATTAAAGACCTTGTGTACTGCAGGGAGAATCTTGAACTATATGCTGAGGAGCTATCAACAACATTTAGACCAAGAGACATTTGGGAACCACTCATGCAATATCTACGGACCAAAGATCAAGAAACGACATCTGAAAGTGAAGATGGATAAATCCGGTCATGTATAAACTGTATTTCACTATGTAAAACAGCTAATAAGAAGTATCTGTGGGCAAATGTATAACTGATCTGGTCCATCGCTGGTTTTCTCTGACACTTTTACCCTTTTTTATTCACTTTGGTTCTGTAACAGGTACGCTGTTTAATACTGTATATTATGTGAAAACCTAATAAATAAATTAAAAAATATATATATATTCTGACTTAGGGTCTCTCACAGTGCCAATGGTAAACACCCTCTATGTAAAGCACCGGTGCTAAGCTTGCTTCTAAATTATTCGACACATTTCCACATGGATCTAAGTGTAAAGCACGAGCACCATGCCCACTACATTAAACAAAGTAAGGGTCATTGGAATGTTCTATTCAAAGCAATTGTCATTGAGGTGGGTTGTTCGTTCCATGTTATAGTCCACTGTAGAAGGCTATACGGGTTATTAAAGGCCCCAAATACCAGTTACATGCCAGTACCACAGACGAGGGCCTTTAACAACTGATATAGCCCAAGGAAGAATGGCTGTACATTGCACCACTGATGTTAGAATGTTCTAAATTAAACTAAGAGAAGCAGAAATACAAACCCTGGGCGGCGCCCCACAAGCCCCAGAGCTGAAAAATAAAATGATAATAAACTTTATTTATTACCATTTCATTTTTCAGCAACCCGTCCCGAACTAAGTGCCAGGACGGGGCGGGACCAGTGCTGCTGAGTGCCAGCAGCAGGGAGCTTTGCGCTTTAAAATGCACCTGTCTCTTTGGCCAGATATGCGCATTTTAAAGTTCTCTAACCTAGCTGTCTTAGACAGCTGGGTTAGAGAAAGCATAGGCCTCCAGTGTGCTTAGGAGCACTGAGAGAGCCTGCTCTATCCAATCCTGGTGCTACTCTCATGCTGTGAGAGCAGCGCCAGGATTGGGTAGTGCAGTTTCCTGGTCTGGAGCTTCCAGGAGGAGAGAAGACACCCGAGGGAGGACGATGTTGCGTGGCAAGTTAGAAAGGTAAGTCAATTTATTTATTTTATGCCCCTCCCCCCACCTCACCACCCTCCGTACAAGCCAGCCACCACTGAATACAAATAATGGAATGTTGGACTTAGAGTAGAAGGTCTATTCCAGCAATTATTGGCCTTGAACCACTTCATTGTTTTTCATGGAGCTCTAAAAATTCCAGTGCGCTAAAAAGCACTTACAATAAATAAATAAATAAAACCTTTACATACAGAGAAATGCTGAAACATGCACAACAGTGGTGCTTTACAGGGAAAGGTGGAGACGTTCATGCTTCAGACTTATCCAGAATGTAAATGACATTTAGCTAGGAACCCTCCATGCTGTTCTGCCAAAAAAATCGCCTTGTCCCATTGAAAAAAGTTCTGCATGCAGCTGCCTGCTTCTTAACCAACACAAAATCTGAAAACATCAGTCCTGTGTTATACACTGAATTGGATTCTTTTCAAAGCCTGATGCTTGCTCAAAATGTCTTTAATCTAAAAAGCCCTCTACCTAAATATCCCTAAATATTTTAATAAGAAACTCAAAGTCCTGCGAGGATCCAGGACTCCAAGGAGCTGAAGCAAACTCCTACTTGACTACCCAGAATGTTAAAAAAATGTACCCAGATCTTGTCAGGATATGCCACAAAATCTGGAATACAATCAAAGTTCACGTCAGAATTTCACCTCCTTCTCATTAAAACAAAAAACAAAAGCTACAGAAAAACTTCCCAAAAAGCAAACACCTAGATGCCCGAAACCTTGTTGTTTTCTTTTCAGTGTCGAACTGCTTACTCTGTTTCAAGACCGCAATGTCCCTATTAGAAACTCGATGATGAAAATATTTTACCAGAAAAGTGTAATGTACATGGTACCATATTCCAGATGTTATGCTGCTGGTGAAAACTGATGATGCAGTTCACAAAAGAAACTGAAATGTCAATATTTAAGTAAAGACCTACTGCAAAAGAGAGGAGATGACATTGAGTAAATGGAACACAATTGTTAATGAAAATGAAGCGATTTAATGTAAACTGCACCAAAACTGTAAATAGAAATATCCTCTGTTAGTCTTTCCATATGAACCCCTATAGATTTCAACTCTATGTATGGCGCTCTGAAAACCTCAAGGGCCAAGCCCACGCTCTATAAAATAACTAAATAAATTAAAATGCCCATTCTCATATTCTTTCTGAACAATTGGGCAGGTGCCCAACTCTCATACAGCAAGGCCGCGAGCTGGCATCTTCAGCTATAGCTGAAAAAGGCCTCTGACAAGGTGGCCTGGCTCCCTGGCACTGGCTCATTCCTGATACATGGGGCAACTTTAAACAGTGCTGGATTAAACCCTGTGGCGGCCCTTAGACAGTCAAAAGTTCAGCCCCCCCCTCGTAAATTATCTCCTAATACCAATGCACCGGATTTGTTTACAAACTGACAGTTGCCAGAAGATGAGCTTTTAAAAAGACAAACTGTTATGTGAATCTGATGTCTCTGGTTTATGCACTTTAAGTTGTTAATGGGTACATTACATTAATACAGTATTTTCTCTATAGAGTCTTTAATGTAAAGTTTTCGTTTCTTTGAGTTGATTCATTTTTTTTTATCTTTTGGAAACAATATCTAAGTAAGCTTGATTGTAATTTTCTTTCAAGAACAAATCGATAGTATTTTGATCTATTGTCGCGGGGCCCATATAAGGAGTGGGATCCATAGGCCGGTGCCTACTTTGCCTATTTGGTAATCTGGCACTGGCTGTTGTCACTACATGACCAATTTTACTGTAGGCGCAGATGCACAAAAAAATGCCACCATACTCTGGTGCCCTAATTCTCAGCTCATCCAGTATCATTACCTATGCGAACTACAGGAGACTTGTGAAATGCCACAGAAAGGTAGTGTATGCAGGCTGTACCACTTAGCATATTATTGTGGTATAACCAAATGAGTGGCCGAGGGGTGATGGCAGATGTTGAGAAATGCCATACCTGATGCAGGTGGGGGGAGGACACACTGCTCAAACCAGCCTCCATCCATCCAGTACCTGCAGGATGGGCATTCTGGCTTTGACCCAAGGTCTCTAGTGGATATTTTCACCTCGCCACCTTCATTTGTACTAAAAATGACTATATGGTCACAGAGCGTAGTATGGACATTCAATCAGCATTGGCCGTTAAGGCAGAAGGGTCTCCCACAAACTCAAAGGGTAAGTTCCTGATAATAGTGATTATTTTTTACATTCACCCAAATCAAAGTTTGTTGAAAACCATAATACTGTGATGAACAAGCCACATAAGCCAAGATGTGTGAAGTATTGCAGGAAGCGTGTCTGGTCGCTGATGTTGAATGCAGCAGGAAGACACAAAATAAGTGTACCAACACATCAGCATCCACATTCATTCAAGGAAAGAGGGGACAAGTAGCTTCCTGCTCATACTTGGCCCAAAACAGTCTGATAGGAGTACATGAAATATGAGTATTCATTCGCTTCGCTGGAAATGGGAGTTGGGAAATTGACCTAAAGGAAGCAGTGCTTAATTTGTAGAAAAAAAACAAAAACACAGTTAAATGAATACGTGGCATGGCCCTCGTCAGGAGGCCACTTTAGCTTTCACCACTAGTGCCCCTGCCAGTGATGCGAATAACAGTACCAACACAACTACTAAGCATCACACTCTTACAGGTGTGACGATTCAGACTATTCCAGGCCCACAAAGCTGTAAAAATGGCTTGGGCTGCAGGTAGTCATTTTTAATGTATTTTGAATTAGTAAACAACTGTTGTTGTCCTCATCTCTAAATTAGACAAACAGTGCCACCATGTTGCAGACTGTCATAAGTGCTGGTGTTGAGAATTAAGTGCCTGTGCTAAGCACCAGAAACCACCGGCTCAAATAAAGCAATGAAAATGAGCCGCATCCCAGGGTCCAAAGAAGGTTTCTTAAACAAGAGGGAGACCACATCTGATTTCAGGATGTTAAAGACAATGTGGCGGCTATGGTGCTGGTAATCATGCACCACATCCACTAAAGACACCTGAACCCTTTCTCCAATATTGCAGCTTGACTGGATTCAGTCTTTGAGTTCAACCCCAAACCCCACACCACTATTCATGTCCCTCCCTTCCCTGCCCCCCAGGTCTTCCTGACCTCAAGCCAACCTCTGTGATCATTGTAATCAATGGTGTAGCAAGGGTGTCATGAGCTGTGGTGGCGGTAAGAAGATGGGCCACCATGTCCGGTTGGGTAGTAAAATACAGCCATAACTGGGGTTCAGTGGGCCCCCAACACTCCTGGGCCCCGGTGCCACTGCACCTTGTGCACTACTGATAGCTACGCCCATGGGTGTAATATGTACAAACCAACATGTCCCAGTACCAGCAATGCTTTCCCTAGTTCCAGACATGGACAGAATTACAGCAAAATTACATGGAGATCATCGAATAACCTGTTGGAGTGATAGTATCTGGTAGCTGGATTTCCAGACATTTTTACCTCTCCGCTGCAGCCCTGCTACAGGACATAACGTATATCCCAAAAGGTTCTCAATCCCCCTCCCCCAAGCAGCTTTCATGTAGCATTTGATCTTTTATATTGGACCAGGGAACTAAATTACAGAGGACATTGGTGTATTAACTTCCAATACTTCATGCTGGTGCCTGACAAGTGACTGGCTCTGCCCAAGCTCCAGCCCCGCCAGCCTTTTGCTGACCACAGCCTGTCAGGAAATATCTAGATATCCTCATAGGCCAATACGCTGCTCTGACAAAACGTTTCTATTGGCTCGCTAAGAGGCCTCTCGAGCCAGACTATAAACTTTATAAACCATTCCTTCTTGTGCTACCACCAGCAAGCATCCAGCTTTCACAACACTCCCCGAGGTAGCTGAAAACATAAGAGGAAAGTGTACCCTGGGCTGATAATAATATGTAAAATACGGAATAACCCTTCTTTGCTGAGGTGCCACTGAGATGAAATGCCCATTTTTGGACTGTGCCAGGTCTGTTTCCAGAACCCTCCCCGACGACCCCTGCTCCCTCCCCACAGAAGGCCAGGAGCGTTCTTCACAAGATGGGGCACGCTTGTGGCTTATCGAGGTTAGCGCTTTGACGTCAAACAATTAAACTCCTGCGGGGAGGGAGGGGGGGGGGGGGGCTGAGAGACTTTGGATTTGAGCCTGGCATGGGCTGAAAAAAGGAGATGGCAAGCATGCTAAACTACCGCTCCAAAACAGGCAGCCCCCTTTAATATAGATGTAATCCATACCTTTGATTATTATTAAAGAAATAAAACCCTAACTGATTTATAAAGCAGAACAGCTATACATAAGACAGAAATCACACATGTGGTCGGTGGCAGGGCGGGAGTGTAGAAGGCCCTTGCCTTGGCTTATTTAACAACACAATATCCTGCATGATGGCAGCCCCTTAGGGTGTCCAGTGTAGTGCAAGCATCCTGTGCAGTTCCTGGCCGTGCCTGCTTGAAGGGCAAGGCCAAAGTTTGGTCACAGCATGGTGCCCCCCTCGAAATGTTTTATAGCTGCACATGCTTTAATGCATATTCATGAGCCCCCTCCCCCCCCAGTCGCCCAGGTGGAAGACCCCGATTCACAATGTCTCATCAAACACCAGAGAGCACCCCTTGCTGTCCGTACACCTCCAATGTGGGGCGGCTTCTGTCCCCTCCAATCAGCTAGCCTCCTCTCTCTCCCTTAGAACAGTCCAGTCTCCTTTCCTCTTATTTCAAGACCCCCTCCCCCCCCCACACACACACACTTTCCTTTCACAGGCTCCTGCACCGCCTGCCAGTAAAGACTCCCCTTTGTTATGTCACCCGAATACCAACGGCTAGATATCATGGGACCAAAATATTGTGACGGTAAGTATAGGATTACTGTACTTAATTTCACATCTACGCGCCTTGGTGATATATATAGCTTCATGGCATGTAGTTATGGAGTTGAGATGATAAATCTATACGTACCTACATGTACTTACCTTCATGATATATTGCCCTTGATATTTAGGCCTCAATATTTTAGCCCCACAATATTTTTGTTCTCGATATTCTGACATACAACCTATCCATGTTATGATATGTTATATCCACTTATAGAGCGCAACGAATCACACCCAAAGGTGTATCTCGGCGCTAGGCCTTTTCAAGTATTAGAACCAATTCTTAAAATAACCAGGTTTTCAGTAAACTCTTAAATCGAGTAAAGTCCGTACAACTTCGTAAATCTTCAGGAAGTTGATTCCGGGCACTCGGAGCAGTAGCAGTAGCTCCAGCTACACTTATACAGTCCCTGCTCGTTCTTCAACAGCTTTCTCCCTTTAATCAACAAAAAACTTTCCAGTAACTAGCCCTAGCCCTTTTCCATCTAACAGCGGCTGCTCCTCCGTTATGGTGGAGGAGGGTCGCCCCGCCACACACATTCATAAAATGGTAATAAATACCATTTTATTATGTGTGGCAGGCTCGTGCTGCTACAGTGCAAGGGCAGGGGGCGAGGCTGATTGGTGCAAATGCACTATTACTTCAGCCCCCTGCCAGTGCACATATCAGATTAGCCGGCTGCTACAGCCGGCCAATCTGACGTGCACACTTCAGAGCCTGCAATCCCAGAGCTGAGACAGCCGAGGAATTGCAGCCACAGGCCCCCAGCCTCAAAATGAGCGCTGGGTTAGTCTGCTCCAACAAATCCTGGAGTTGGATTCACGTGGCACAAGGGAGGAAGTCCCTCTCTTTCCAGCCCTAGACGCCAAGGAGAGTGACAGAAGATAGAGACAGCGACCAGACCCTGTGGCCAGCAAATGCAACATATATATGGTGAGTTTTTTGGGTGCCGTGCCGCGCCTCACCATATTTTAATGTTGCCGTCCGCTACTGCCGTCTAAGCATACCAAGCAACATTTTGAGTCTCTTAGGAGAGTGAGTTGGTGTGCTTTTGGAGCGTGATGTCAAGTTCTTAATTTTTAAATAAAGAAGTGCCGGGGACCAAGGTATTGCTGAGGAGGCCACTGTAGGTTTCACTTCCTACTGGAACCGCCATCACTGCCACATGCCAGTACAAATGCTCTATACTAAATATCACAATCCTACAAATGCCAAAGTTTAGAAAATTTCAGGCCACTCAAAGCAGTAAGAATGGCCTGGATGCTCTAGTATTATTTTTAGGTCTCGCCTGAGCCAGCGCATGCGCTGCTCTGGCCGAGACATTTAGTAAGTGGGCTTTTAAAAGTCCGACCACATGCTTTTGCTAGCCTCAAGCATGCGGTTACGCGCGCGGGCACAGCCACCATCTGGCTTTCCTTGTGGCACCCATACAGCGCGCGATGAGGCGCCATCTGGCTTTCCTCTCGCTTGCTCTCCCAAGCGCCTCGGTACTTGGGCACACTGCAGCATGTGATCCTGGCACTCGTGGATCCGCCCTCGCATTCCTTCGCTTGACTCCTCCGAAGATTAGGACACGGGTTCTCGGCTGTGAAGTTCCAAAGCAAATGAATCAACCTGTAAGGGAGACACCCTTAGTGTTTGAACTGCAGCCTTGCAAAGAGAGGACTTTGTAGAAAGTGTTCTTGTGAAACTGTCTTCTGTGGCTCTCTGAAGTGTGTACTTAGTTTGTGGCTGCCTTCTGCTGCCTTCCTCCTCATGACTGGAGAGGCCCACGGCTGCTCACATTTCCTAATCTTTCTGACAGCAGAGTCACTAAGCCTCACATGTTTGATAAAAGCCCTTCCACGCCTTGCCTTTCCCACAAGCAGGCGGCTGAAGAATGCTGAAGTGGTATTTAGATAAGCGAAGGAGGAAGGCGTGCTTCAGAAAAATCCATCACGTAAACACTTTTTCTGTTGGCATTCTGCACAAGAAGCGTTTTTCCCCAACCGACCAGCTTGTTTTCGTCTCACCTTACTGAAAACACAAGCGCCTGATTTCCATTAGTCCGTTGGCGATCAGTTTGCTTAAACTGTATCTACATGTTCCCTTTCCATGGTGCCGATAAGGCAGGCAGACGGGTTCGCATGGGATATTTCTAGATGTTTTTGTATTTCGATATTATTTCGTATTCACAAATGATGTTTTTGGTAATTAAACAGTAGTGAAAAGTGGCCCCCAGAACTGTGTGACGAAAAACCAAAATACTCCCCGTGATACTTTGTGCTGCTCTTGGCAAGGAGGGTTCACCCACTGTCCTTGCTTAGGTTGAAGAGTGTAGAATGGCAAAGTCTGTAATTCAGAAGTTGCAAACAGAAGTATAAAGCATTATATTCTGTTTTGTCAGCCAGGGAAAGGGGGTCCCTATATACATTGTACTGTATGGCTTATGTTGTGCGTTCCATACCCCTTGTGAGGCCTAAATGGCTTTCTGGTTTTTAGGTCTCGCCTGAGCGCTGCTCTGGCCGAGACATTTAGTAAGTGGGCTTTTAAAAGTCCGACCACACGCTTTTGCTGGCCTCAAGCTTGCGATTACGCGCGCGGGCACGCGCACAGCCGCCATCTGGCTTTCCTCGCGGCACCCTTACAGCGCGCGATGAGGCGCCATCTGGCTTTCCTCTCGCTTGCTCTCCCAAGCACCTCGCTCCGCCCATCTCTCGCCCCATTTCTCCCGCTCTTTGCCTATCGGCCCTCTCTCTTCCCCTTTCTACTCTAGCTCGTAATCATGTGACTGTGTTTATTTATTTTTTATTAGGCATGGACGCAAGCAAGACTCGAACACTGTTCCCCTGTTCTACAGTCAGCAGCTTTAAGATGTTACGCCACAGCCTTATTTCAAATATTCCTGGGCATAGATCGGTGTGTTTGGGTGGGAGTCCCTGTGCTTCTGTTATTTTTTTGTTTGTTTCACATGAAAGAAACGATCCAGTCAACAATGTCTGTCCAAAGACAAGACTATTGTATCTCCTTTCCAAAGCTCGCATGCTCTCAGACACATCTCTACGTCCTTCGGGCTGCAGCAAGTTCGTAGACGTGACTCCAAGCTCCACTGCTTGCGCAAGCGCTCCCAATTTACGTTTCTAGCTCCCCGAAGCACTCCTGGATGATTTACAGCTCTCCAGATGTTTCAGGTCCTGCTTTTACAGGTTTCCAATGTGCTTCAAAATTCTTCTACTTACATTTCCGATGAACTGTCCTGTCCACTCCCACGGTCGAGTGTTTACAGTTCACCAATATGTCACCACTTCCGGTTTACACTGTTCAGCTACCTTGCAGCCTTAACAATCGGGCTCCTTGGTTCTCAGCTGATTACTTTAGAAAACCTCTCTATCTACAGATCTATTTTAGTGCTTGAAGTGATGAGGGCAGACAGCAGCTTGCAGGTACATCTTTATTAGTTATAATAATATCCCCAGCGAAAATGCGTTCTGTACATTTTTGTTAAAAATGGTAACCATCTCCTGCATTTGATAACAAGCTTATTGATTCCATAAAGTAAATTACTTACGTACAGTTTTTGCATGCTGTTATGAGGCACTGGTCCAGCAGCAGTCAAAACGTGTTTCATTTTAACTGTTATGGGGCTTTTCCATGTTTCCAATAATCCATAATGTTTCTTTAATATTGCGAGATACTCAAACATGGCACACTTTTCAGTGATATTGCTGTGTGTGCAGTCTTTTGGCTTTTAACGCGCTAGTGGCGTATTCTGCTTTTAGCAGATGTTCTGCAATGAATTCATCAAATTTAGATACTTATAAAGTAATGTGTTCGGTCTTAATTAAGTTGTGTGAAGTATTTCTCGGATTAGTGCATAGCAGTGAACAAATGCATTTGACAGTCTACAAAATTACACACTAATGTAGCGCACCATGCAGCATAATTCCAATCAGCATAATAGCACTCAACGCCACACAGTTCCATCCCACACAATTCAAATCCACACGTTTCCATTCCACACCACATAATTCCAGACCAAACCACATCATTCAACTCCACAACACAATTCCACAACACACCACATACCCAATCCACACCACAGAATTCTACATCATGTCCCAAAATTTAACAGCACACCATATTATTCAACTCCACTACATACCACTCCACAACACACAATACCATTCTATATAATTAACTCCATGACACTCAATTACACTCTACATAATTCCAGTACACTCAATGCCATATAATCACTATCCACATAATTCCACTGCACAATCATGCCACATAATTCCACTACACGCATTCGCTCCACACTACACATTTTCAAACCCCACAATTCCACAGCTAACAATTCTAATCCAATCCACAAAATTCCACTCCACACCACATATGTCCACTCCACTCCATAACACACCAGTAAAAGACATTGTCATGTACAACACCAATAGCTCTTCTTGCAAATGTGAGACCTATAGGCATCGCACAAAATAAATTCAACTTCACAACATGCCACATAATTCCACTCCAAACCACCCACTTTATTCCACACAACACCACACAATTCAATGCCACACAATTCTAGACCATGCAACATAATTACATTCCACATAATACCACTCAGTGCTCCATATTTACACTCCACATAATTACACTCTACTCAACACAACATAAATACATCCCACATAAATGCAATCTATGCCACATACCAGAAATCCACATAAATGCACTCTATAGTATAACACTTAATTCCAATAAGCATAATTTAACTCAACGCCACACAGTTCCAGGCCACACAATTCAACTCCACACATTTCGAATACACACCACATAATTCTACACCCAACAACAAATTTCAAATCCACAACACAATTCCACAACACACCATATACCTCCAATTCACACCACAGATTTCCACATCATGCCACAAAATTTAACAGCACACCACATAATTCAACTCCACAACATGCCACTGCGCAACACCAATACCATTCCACATAATAAACTCCATAACACATAATCTCACTCTACATAGTTCCAGTACATGTAATCCCATTTAATTGCTAGCCACATAATTGCACAGCACACCATGCCACATATTTCCACTACACAACTCCACATCACACCACACAAATCCATGCCACACCGCAGACATGTCTGTCTCTCTGCATCATCCCCTAAATATAACACTGTGTCAGTAACTGTGATAAATAAAGAGTACCTCTGGGCATGTCTATCACTCCGCATCACTATGTCTTTTCACACTCCATCAATATGTTTTGTCACACTGCATCACTATGTCTTGTCCAGGGCCACTGGAATTATGCGATTGTGTGGCTGCTGCGATTTTCACATCATTATAGAGTTGCCGCATTTGCCGCATAATCTGCAGATTTTAACCCCAAAAAAAGTTTCTAGCTCAAACGGTTCAAAGGTTACTAAAAATGCGACGGCACGTGTTGCTGCACAGTGGAAGGACCTTTGCAAACCTGGACAGGTCAAATATTGCTGTATTTGGGTGTTTAATTGGTACGAACGTAATGCAACCAATGCCCAGAGAGTGTTACCAAGTTTAACAAGCATTGGCATAGCCAATAGGTCTCGCCTTTGGGACCTTATAAGTATTTAGTTATGCAGCACAATATCCTTGGTGCAACAACATCAACTGTTGCATGGGTAAACACTTATAAGGGCCCAAAGGCGAGACCTATTGGCTATGCCAATGCTTGTTTATAAGTGCATTTAATTGTTAAACTGATGTGCTCCATACGGAACAAAACAGACAGCGCCACCATGTGGTGGGCTGTCATAAGTAAGTGCTAGTGTTAACAATTAATTGTGTGCCAAGCACTGGAAAACCACAACACAAATTAAGCACTGAACCAATGGTGATGAAAGAAATGTTAGACGGCTGAAGAAGGTTTTCATGGTGGTGATGCCACTGAAATTGATGGGAAGCATTTTGTTTGTTTGTAGGGTGAAGCTGAGGATGAGCTGAGAGGTAGGCTGTAATTGGGCCTCCTACCCTAATAGCATTGGAGTACTACCTCTGTCACCATCTGACAGACTCCTGTCCCAGTATTGTGAAAAGTTTCTTGTTCCACCTGCAGTGAGTAACACTTTTCTTCTGCTTCCTGACCCCAAGGCAGTGACCTCGCTTCCTCTCTGACCCACTTATATCCCTAAATCTTTGGTCCCGCCCTCTAGTAGCCGTTTCCTTCCCTCTGACATCTTCCCACACCTGGCTGCTAGCTTTCCTACCACTAAACCCCATGTGCTCCTTTGTCAGCACATCCTTCCAGCTGTACTTTGTAAATATTGTGGAAACTCTTGAGCACTCTACCCAACAAAATCTTCAACTGTCGAGTGCTTATTGAGTGTATCAGTCACCGGTGGTGGGCACCTGCACATATTTTTGGGGACCAGGACTTATTTTTCATCATCTGACTTTGACCCAAATCAAGAGAGAGAAAGGTAGAAAGGAAGGAAAGAAAGAAAGAGAGAGAAAGAGAGAGAGAGAGAGAGAGAGAGAGAGGAAAACAATGACAAAGGGAGAAAGCTGGCTGACATAAAAAAAGAACCTGCAAGAATGAGATGAATGATCCGGGACTGGATCACATAATAAAGTGAGCACTGGAAGTGCTCACTTAAGACATGGTCTGCCACAGTTTTGGACTGATTAGTGTCTTAAATACATGAGCTGGATCAGCAGTATTTTACCATCTTAGATTGTGGTAAATAGTTGCTGTGCGTGGAATTTTAAAGTAGTGCTATATTTGGCTGGAAATGTAGCAGCATTTGTTAGTATCTTTAAAGTGATTACAGAGCGCAACCGAACACAATGATATAATGCAAATCAAAATAACAACACAACTAAAGGTAACAGGGCACAACCCAACAAAACAGAATGCAACCCAACAAACAGAGTAAAACACAACAAAAATCAACAGTAAAGCACCAAAATAACAACATATACCCTCACAAAAACAAATTAAACAATATATATGCACAAAAAAGTCTTCTGGTAGTAAAAAGGTGTTTGCCCCAAGGACTGCCTATTATCACCGAGGACATCAGTCAGTCAAAAATGTTTTGTGATCCGGCCCAGGAAGTGTAGGATGGGGGAAAGAAAGAGGCGAGGGGTGGAATCAGAACAAGGCAGTATTGGTACTGGGCAACTGTACTCTTAGAGCCTGGAAAGCCCCTAGCAACAAGTTTGAGTCCATTCTCTTCCGTTTTTGTACATGTTAGGCACTGTCACTCACACACAATGTCAAAGCCCCCCTCGCACTCCTTTCAGCAACAATGCACAATGCATACCCACCTCACCACAATGACACACCGGTACAGAGGCCCGCTCGCAGGGGTCACACAATCCCTCCTGTCCTCACACAATGCCTGCTCTTTCTTGCCGCTGCTGTCAGCCTTCTGGTCTCCCCGCTCCCTTGGGATGGAATGTTCTCCGAAAGCCGGGGTTACTGCTGGCCAAGTTTCTCTCCAGGCCCCAAACTTCTGAGGAGAGCAGAGCGGCTCGAGAACTTTATACACGGCTCCAGGGGCTGCCCCTCCTCTCGCGGCCGGCCCCGGGGGGAGAGGCGGCGTGCAGGGGTGAGGGGTTGTGTCAAGCCATGTCCCTGCCTGCTCTGTGGGTGAAGGGCACAGTAATTCGCGCGTGGGCGTTCGACATCATCCGCCCTCGACACCACCGCCAGCGTTTGTTTCAATTTTACAGTATTTTGGGACATTGTAAGTTCTGGCATTCTTGTTGCGCTTTTTGGTGCGGTCAAGAGCTAAGGAGCGTCGGGATCTGTCCCTCTAAACTTTTTTATTGTGGCGCAGTGGTCCCAGCCGACACTGAACCGATGCCAGACCCTAGGATGCTTTGACCATGTTCCCGCCTCTTTTGACAACTCTAACTTATTTTGGAGCTGGGGCTTCTTTTTTTAAATTGCGCAAATAAATCAGCTTTTCTTTCCTTTTTTTTTTCCTGCAATTTTATATAGCGCGAACTCGACCGGAAGGTATCAGAGCGCTTTACATGAGCACCAGTTGCATTACAGACAGACGCATTTTTTTTTTTTTTTTAGGCACGGGGATATTAAGTGATTTGCCCAGAATCACAGGATACTTGAGCCTCCCGCCAAACTCAAACCTTGTTAGCCGTTAAGCCACATCCTCTGCTAGAGAGCTGGGCGGTAAGAGGACATAGGTAAAAAAACGTAACAGATTTTTTGTCTGTCCACCTCGCAGTTCTCCGCCTCATTTAAAGCAGGGGAACTGCTGTGTTTCTGACAGACCGACCTCACCCAGCTGTGACGTTGTAAACAAACTCAGTGCTGACGCTCCGAGTCGGACATGGTATCGGGAGGCTCACCCTATGTATGGAGGGCTTGCTGACACCTTATCTGTCATGTTTTTGCCTGCCCGGGGCTACCATGCGCAGAAAACGTTCAGCACGTCGGGGATATTTTTTTATTTTTAAAAACTGCCCAAACCACCCACCTCCAGTGCTCCCCTGCCTTGAAATTTGTTTTTGATAACCACAAAAAAATGTGTCATCCTTGCCATATCATTAACACATGGTGCAATGGCCGACTGTATGATTTCACAAAAAACAGTCCAAACAACCCTTATGGTGATTTAAGAGGTCAAAGATAACCTTTGAAAGCTATCCAAGTGGTAGCTGTGGAGAGCAGCCTTCAGACTTAGTCTTGAAGGAATGTTAAGCAGCTTGTTTTACCAGAATGCAATCTTATTGTATTGGGTAAATGGAAGGAGAACGACACAGTAGTTATAAGAATATTTGTTTATTATTATAACACACCTTAAATACCTCACAGTATCTGCCACACGCAGATAAACACAAAGCACACAATACTGTAGCACAGAAACAATCGTAAGTAGCACTAATAAACAGTGGGCTCCGGGGGGAGACCAAACCATATACTAAAATAGTGGTATAAGAACCACGACTCGAGTCAAGACAGAGTCTAGAGGATATAGAATCGTTGGGACCACAAGGAACCACCCAAGGTGAGTAAGTAGGGACCCCACGGAGGACGGGTGCAGTGTGAGAACACGACCGCGTGCTACGTACGATTCAATGGGAGAGTCGCGGTTGCAGTTCTAAAGTTTAAGGTCCCTTCCCAGTGGATTACGTGGAAACCCTTTGGAACATAGAAGGTTGGAGAGCCACCCCACTCGTGGATACCGAAGTACCAGAGTTACCTATCCCAGGGAAGCCAGGTTCATAGGGCTGAAGTGGTGTCGGAAACTGTCGTTGTTCTCAATTGGAGTCTTCAAAGAATTGCCACTGCTGGAAGGAAGAAAAGTGTCCGGTGGAACCCACAGGTGGATTCTTGATGGAAGGAACCTGAAAGCAGAGGGTACAGAGTCTGGGTCACTCAGGATTGACCAGGGGCTCGGTAGACGAATGCCCACCGATGTCGGGTGCTTCAGGTGTGAAGAAGGAGACCTTGACTCTACAGCTGCATGGGCCAGGAGATGTCGAGGATGACCAGGAGCTGGATATGAGCTGTCCCACGAAGGATGTCGAGTGCTGAGGGGTTAGTGTCTGGCTGGAGCACCAACAAGCCTTGGCAGCATCAACCTATGAAGAAGGTCAAAGAAGGTTACGGCCTGGCCCAGCAAGGACCAGAGGACTCACCACAGCAAGGGGAGTCAGGGCCAGCCTGGAGCAACCAGGGGAGCCCAAGAAAAACAGTGTTGTCCCTCAAGTGGGCCCACTGGCGGAAGGCACAGGAGTCGCGAGGGGACCTCTAGCAGTTTCACAAAGACACGGCTTGCAGGGCACAGAGTGTGAGGAGGCCAGAGTCCTTTGTACAAAATGTGCGCAGAGGTTGGGGCTATCGACAGCCCAATGCACGAAGTTGGGGAACACCAACAGCATATGCACTTGCAAAAGTACACGGTGCACAGGGGTTCGGGTTATGCGGTCCCCACGAGGGATACTGGCCTCAAACTTGGTGAGAGGGTGGCTCAACCTCAAGGAACGTAGGAACCCACCTCCTGTGTTGCTGGAGCCTTTGGAGTCCGCAGGAGCTCAGGATCAGCAGACCGGTCAGTTGCGTTACGGTGCCTGCAAATGCAGGGGAGTGACTCCTTCACCCCAAGGGAGATACTTCAGTTGTCCTTGATGCTCCACAGGTCCTGCACGGAGCCTGTATGGTGCACAGGCACAGACGATGCTTTGGACGAAGAGGGAGACGAAGTCGGGCCCAGTCGAAGTCCAGCGAAGTCCAGAGTGTCCAGACAGTCGAAGGTCAGTGGTTTCTTGTTCAGAATCTTGTCCATGTCGAATCTAGGGTCCTACAGCCAGGTAAGCCCTTTTGTACCCACGGGAGAAGGTTGGACAGATTCAGGGGACCCTCCCAGGGGAGGGTCAGGACAGTGGGGAGGTTACTCCCATGTCCTTTGTCCAGTTTCGCGCCAGAGCAGGAGCCAACGGCTCCAAGAACTGGTTTGAACTGGACTATGCACAGGGACACCAAGTGTGCCCCAGATGCAGACTTTCAGGCACTTTGGAAGTGCACCCACCCAGTTCCAATACACTAAATCCTGTCTGGGAGGTGGTCAGACCTCCCTTTGACAGGATGCCTATTGTGCTGTCTTCCTCTGCTCGAGCTTGGCTCAGCAGCTGGAGGGCAGAAATGTGTCTCTGGTCGGCAGCAACCATTTTGTTCTGTCCGGGTCTTGAAGGCTGGTACCGGGAAGACCAGGGACCCCACGAAGCTTGCTTCTGAAGGGTGGAATCATACCTCCCACACCGGTTACCGGTTTGGAGGTATGATTCCAAGGTGTTTGATACCAAACACGACATGGTTTGTTGCAGCCGTTTTCGAGATAGCATTTTACGCGAGCATATAATGCACCTCTACCTATATGTCTGGCTGTGTCACCGACAACCCGGGAGAGTGGTCGCCGAAGGCTGCAGGGGTGCCCTGCTTATGCATGGGCACCCTCTCACGTAAAACCCAGCACCCTGCCTTTAGGATTGTCAAGGCCTGCTATAGGGGTGACATAGGTTTTAAGTGTAGTGACCTATAGATATAGTAAACCTATATCTAAAGTAAGTGGTGCATGCACCATCCTACACAGGCTGCAATGGCAGGCCTGTAGTTCCATTTTGCATGGCCTCTCATGGGTGGCATAATACATGCTTCAGCCCATGGGAGGCCTCTGGGGTACCTATGCCCTGGGTACATGTGTACCATATACTAGGGACTGTTAAGGGTACCCCAGTATCCAATCTGGAGTGTACCTAAGTACATGTCATAACATTTTAGGGAGAAAGCAGATAGACTGGGGTCCTGATTAGCAGGATCCCAGTCAGACTAGTCAAAAACCAGCAAAACAACAGGCAAAAAGTGGGGGTAACCATGCAGTCAGATCCTACCTTCCTACACTCACCCTATGTATGGCGGGCTTGCTGACACCTTATCTGTCATGTTTTTGCCAGCCCGGGGCTACCATGCGCAGAAAACGTTCAGCACATCGGGGATATTTTTTTATTTTTAAAAACTGCCCGCACCACCCACCTCCCGCGCTCCCCTGCCTTGAAATTTGTTTTTGATAATCACAAAAAAATGTGTCATCCTTGCCATATCATTAACACATGGTGCAATGGCCGACTGTATGTTTTCACAAAAAGTGTTCCCATTGTGTCAACAGACGTACGTTGCTATATAATCTCCATGGTGCAGGCATGGCTCTCTAAATGTGGCAGGAGGACTGCTGGTGGGTAGTGTAGGCCTCCCCAGCACCTTGGCACCTGACGGCAAAATGGCCTTCTAAATGAAAAGAATGGGAACTCGCAATCATTTTCCCAAGGGTCAAAATGTTTGGTCTGTTCTGTGACCAAGAGTCGCATTGAAGCCAGCAGCAGGGTGGCTGTGGTTGGGGGGTGGGGGTGTAAGGTAAGATGGATGCAGGGGAAGCAAAGCATGTACATGTAGTGGCTGAATTGCGCAATGTGAAACCAGAAAAGATGGAATCAATCCCAGCTTCTCCACTTCACAAAATTGTGTGATCCTAGGCAATTGTTTTATTTCACTTTCCCTCCTTTTTCTTCATTATGACATGTCAGAGGGCCTTCAAATACATGACTTTGGTTGTGCGCTGTACAAAACCATCTCCAGTGTTTGATTTAATAAACTACAATGTTGTCCATGTATAATAGCGGCCCATGCCACCCAAAGGGTGCACATAACAACTCACCTGGCTCTTAGTTCACTATTGGCATTGTTGTCAGGGTGGCTGGAAGCTAACTTCATGTTTGAAAACTATCACTTTTAAAAAATACTTCCCATTGGATGTACTAAGGTAAAACGGTTCTGCATGTTAATGAAATACACTGAATTTTGAAGAGACTTTATCATATTTTTACACCTTTGATGCAAGATATCTTTAAAAATGAATGTGTTCCTAAAGTTAAGGATGCAGGACATCCTAGATACTTCCTTTTTTAACTTCAATTAACCTGTAAATAAAAGCCCGTCCGTTTGTCTAACATCATTTTAATGTTAGTACTTAGTCGACTAAACAGCACCCAGTGCCACTTTTGACTAGGGTGCAGCATGAAAAGACAAGGAAGGCTGCGAGTGCCCCCTCCCCCCCTACTTTGAGTATCACTGATCTAAAGCATGGTTTGCTTGCAGGAGAATGCAGTCCTCCTGTAGGCCTTTTTCAGGGCTGCCACGGCCAGTGTGTCCAGGAAAAATTAAAGTACATTGTATCCTGTTTGTCAGGAAGGAATAAGTGCATAAATTCTAGGCACAGACAGATGATGCACAATTTATACACACTGTGACTGGGAACGCGTATTCCCATCTGTACACCAACTCCCACACACTTATATACCTGCTCACAGTAAAGACTGTACCTCACAGCTGGCAGGTACCATACTCTGTTATTTATTAGCACAAGGAACAAAGGATTCCCTGATACAACAGCAGTTCATAAGCCACCTCATTGGTTACAGGGTAAGCTAGGTCAAACTACGTGCAATATACCAGACTCCTTATAAGGTGCTGGACCTGCATTAAAGGGAAGTCTCCCTCATTCAGGCTACACATATATCAGTCATCACTCATACGCGCCCCTGTAGCTGTCACACACCGAGGTAACTTACTGATCTAACTCTTCATCACTTCTGTTGTGTAGTTCCTACTAATCCGTAGGATCTGCGTATTGTTTGGCCAATATATACTAGGGGCTTGGTGCCAAGACTCATTCCGGACACCCCCGCAGGATATGTTGGCTTATAGACCAGCTAGCTCACAGTGCCACCATAAGCACCCCTAACCTTACCACGAAGCGAATGGTTTCTGGCAACCACAGAACATGACAACTCGGACCCCTCAGGGATCGTGGAAACAGTACAGAACCTTTTGCTCAGTCACTTGTGCTTAATTGTGCTCAGAGAAGTATACAGAGAATACACAGTGGGACGTTTTTATATATTTATTGACCCAACCTCATTCTTGTATAGGATACATGTGCTGCGATGATTAATGTACAGAAGCAGATAAAAGTGATTACAAGCACCAAAAGCGTGAACAGTAAATATAGTTCTACTGTGGTTCTAAAACAATGTATATATGCAGGCATATAAAACAAGGCAGTAATCGAGCGTACTCCTACTAAGCGAACCCTACTCTAAGTGTACCTAGATTGTGTGTAGGTGTAAAGCCAAGAATCCCCTAAAGGGACAATCCAACCCCATTACCTGATAGGAGAGAAGGAAAGACCCCGTCTTGGTCACGAACTGGACACCCCTCACGAGAGGTCAGGCCGCTGCGGGGTGAATTCTCAGCATGCAAGGATCCTCTGTGTCAGCTGAAGTGCTTCCTCTACCAATCTATCAGAATGCTCATTATTTGTAATAGAAAGCAACCTTGCGATGTATGCGTTAGATTAGCGATGTTATGGATATGTTGATAGCCCTGTCGCCCCCAGCCCCATAGATGAAGATAAGACGACTTTTGTATACAGTGCGTAAAGAGGCCTAGTACATGATGTTCGAGGCATCCTGGTAATGTTGTGTGAAGCTAGATGTGTAAACAAAGTAGTTTCAGAGAAAATAATCCAACATTGTCGTGCATGCAAATGTGTGCAAAAGTTCACAGCTGAAATGTTATTTTCTAGGACTGCTTCTCTACATGGGCCTAACCTGGGAATATAACACTTCAGGAACTGGGAAACCTTTACCTTCATCTATGGCAAAATAGGGCTGACTGCCACTTACCTCATGTAGCCAATTATAAGCAGTGAGGAAAAAAGAGAAAGACGTGAGCCAGTGTGCAAGTCTTTCTTCCTAGGACCTACAAGGGGCCACAGAAAGTTGGGCATTTCAAGAGTCTATACCTGTGAAACCTGCACCTTATAAATGGGCCCAGTCCTGGACAGTGAAGTTGGATCCTATGTGGTGCACTTTCCCACCCATTGGAGTAAGCAGCCCTAGCAAGTGATGACTTAGGGCTCATTTGCCCACTTACTACTGCTAGAAGTTGTTGGATCCAGTCAGGCTTCCATATTTTGGTGCTAGTGTGGATGGCACTATGGATTAGGATGTCTCTGGGTATCTGCTTGCCAGTGGCTCAACTCTAGCCGACTACTAAGTCATCCAACCTTTGGGCCCTGCCCACAGACCTGGAGGTACCCCACCATGCTTGGGTGTTCTCCCACACTGGGACTATTTCTTCTCCCCTGCTCCCACACCAGAGCATATCACAGCGAGAGCCCAGTAGGGTTGGCCTGCTAGCAGGACGCCTGCAGGCTCTACCCCCTCCCACACTAGTTCTGGACCGCCTCTTCTTGAATTCCGCAAGAAGCTGAAGACCTGGCTCTTCGAGTAAGACCCAGAGGACCGGCCCCACTGACCTAAGAAGTGCCAGAAATATAGCGCTATAAAAATACATATAACATAACACTTCTCAGAAAATAGCTAACAACTAAATTGATATTTCCAGATCATCTGCACTTCACTCTCATGGATACTCCCCTACAGAAAGACATTCAATATTAACCCTGGAGCCCCTTGGCCTAGACATAGCAGATAACTTCAATTGACATCCTTTCCAAGCTCCAACATCTGTCCACCACCCTCCCACATTGGTTCTCTTCACAGATCATGGAACAACCCCCTGACTGGCCGTGACCCTGGAGATGGCGACTGACAGACTGCCACAGGAGAAAACACCATGCCCTGAACTTAGTGCCAGGACCCGAGACATGCTGCAACCTCCATAAACGTAGAGCCCTGCAAACACGCCACTGCCTCTGGCGAGTCTCCTGTGCAGATGGAACACTACACTATATTTTAGCTTTTATAATGAAAGGGCCAGCATGAGTCAGTTCAAAACATTCTTCTTTTATGAGATTTTATTGTGTAAAAATATAACGTAGTAATGATATACTTTTTAGTAGTAGTAAATATTTTACTACTACTAAAACAGTAAGGCCTCATCTAAATTCCACAGCCCCACCAACATTTCGCTGTAGTGTGCAGTTTGATTTGGTCAGGTACCAATTATGCATAAGCCTAAGGTGTACTTCCCTGTCTAAATATTTCTGTTTAGAGATACACTTCCTGAGTGTGTTCTTCTCTTCCTCATCTACCTGTCTACTCTGGCAAAAATTCCACTGCTTCATGTATACCTATTTAGAAGTAGTTATGGAGGGCTCCAGGATAGGATAAATATTCAAAATTATCCCTCTGTAAACTTGGCCCAAAGGCAGGAGTTTTTTTTTAAAGATGTCCAGTCTCTGGTTGCAATGGAGCCCACATCTGGCCATACTTAGGGTCCCATGCTTGCTGTCTCACAGGAATCAAGTTGCACCTCACCCATGGTGCCCCATAAGGCGTCCCTTTGACACAGTCGGAGGGAGATGGGCTGGACTGTTCCTGATGGAGCAGGAACAAAGCTGATTTGCATAAGCTTAGTGCCCATCTGAAGTGTCACAGTGAGCGAAAAAATGATGAACTAAAATGCGGGTTGGTGTATATAACATTGGCATACATTACTTCCATCCATCTGTGCCAATGAAGCTGGGGCATGGAGCTTTGTGCAGTCTCAGCATAGAGGGCTAGGACACAGGGGACCTCAGCGAAATGGAACCTCAGAGACAAGTCTGGTGATACAGTGAAGGCAAGGGAACTGAATTGGGTACAGGGCACACAGGCAGGGTCAGATTGGTAAGGCGGGCACTCCTGCAATGGGCGATGGACCGGCATCTGAGTTGCAGCTGTGGGCTGCTTTTTTGACGAGCATGGTGGCCGATTTGGGCTATGACTGTGCTTTTCAGATGCTGCCAGTGGCCCTGTGGGGGCCTTAGTGGCCATTCCTGAGTCGGGTGGACCACTGTTACCTCCCTTTTATCAAGGGGATGGAGGTGTCACTCCCAGTCTGTCGCTGGGCCGGCCCATTAATGTATGCAGACTGAGCAGGAGCAGGGGGCCTGAGCAGAAGTGGCCTCACTTATTTTCAGGTGTGGTTCACGATTGTGACCTAATCCGTGCACAAAGAGTCCTGGCAACATTTGCATTTTTTGTTTTATCTCAGTGAAATTAAAAAACACGCCTCTTTTAGAGAAACCTTCCTCCGTTTTTTTCATAATACTTAAATCACTGAGGCAGTGTTTTGCGAAAAGGTGCAATCAGCAAATGTGGGCCACTTTTTTTTTTTAGGGTGCCTGGGCTTATTTTTTATTCCAATCCAACCCTGCACACAGGGGCGGATAGCCTATGACACTGAGGGGCTCATTAGGATGTCGGTCGGAAAGCCCCCGACCGCAGGTCGGAGGCTTTCTGACCGACATCCATGGTTTAAAGTCTGACCGCCTAATTACAATGTAGGCGGTCGGAGTTTAAATCAGCCGGTCATTCCGGCGGGCTCAAGGAGCCCGTCGACCAGTCGGAAACCGCCACATAATCCCTTACGGTTTCCGCTGTAGGGATTATGATGTTGGTTTTCGACAGGCTTTCCGTGTCGGACTTTCCGACATGGAAAGCCTGTCAGAAAGCGACTTGAGGGGCCCCTAGCAGGGTCCCCATCCCTCAGCCGCCTCCGGCTGGTGGCCTGGGGGGCATAGGTGCCCCCCTGTAAATCCATGCACCGTGCCTGTCACACGGTGCAGGGATTTACACAAACTCCCAATTCTCTATGAGAGCTTATGCTGCTGGCAGAAACCGCTTGCAGCACAGGCTCCCATAGAGAAATGGGAGTTTGCGACTGCACCATGTGCGGTTGCATCATAATACGGTGTGCGGTTGCATCATAATACGGTGTTCAGAACTGCCGATCTACAGTCGGTCAATTCCCACACTGAAACGGTATTGGGCAGACTCAAGTCCGCCCGACATTGTAATTAGGGCCTGAGTGACAATGTGCTGGGAATCATCCCACACAATACAGCAACACAGCTTCCAAGAACAGTAGAAAATGTCCAAGATAGGGCCAGGTCGCAGTGGCATGTCTCTATTAGAATCTAGTTCAGTAACAATGCACCTCATATGAGAAACAGAAGGTCAACAAATACTGCACCAGAAAGACTCGCACACACAGTCACCAAGGTCATTTAAGAGAGCAGAAGATCACCTGCACCTAAATGACCACACAGTCTTGAGTCACGGGAGATATGGCCTCATGACCTGAACTTCATCTGTGTATGACCATGCACAGACCACATATTCCATGTTCACAACAGTCAGGTTGGATTGGTGGCAAGACCATTCTCAGTTTAGGGAACAATATTGTGATGATAAACCACCGCCTTCAAACCCTTCACCCACTCTGGGGTGGTCCGGGAAAACAATCCCTCAGTGGAGATTCTCTGCTGGATGAATCACAACTGGAGCCCATTTCTGGCACAAGTACCTAGGAGTTGGCGAAAGCTGTGCTGTACAAAAACCCTTTCACAAAGCATAGCCTGGAAAGCTAATTTTGCACTGAATAGGAGTTTAAGCATTGTGTAGTTTAGTGATAATAAATAGACATTTACAATAAATAAAGTGAATGTACAATATCGTACTTAAAAAGCCTTACAGCTTTGAATCTATCATGGATGGCTTTGTGTGAAAATGATTACAGTCATTCAGACCAAACCAGCGCTAACTGCATACAGAAAACTGAGTGGTTAGACTCCTATGTAGACAAGAGACATACTTTGCCATATCACGTGTCTCGTGGCAATAAAAAGTAAATGAGAACAGTAAACTTCTCTCTGAGGTAGTTGGGTTCTCAGCTTCCAATTATCCAACCACCTATGCATGATATTGCTGATGTTTAGATCCTCCTCTAATTCTATCACTAAAACGGTTGATAGTTCCAGGGTCAGGTCACAATCACTGGTGCGAAGCTGAAACGTGTCATGGACAATCGGTTCATGCGCTTTAGTGTCGCAAAGCAATGCTTTTACTTGAAAAGTAAAATATGCGCTAATAAGCACCTAAGTGTTACAGGGAAGCTCAAAGTTGGGTCCCATGTTTGCTATGCTAAAAGGCAACTATTTAAGAAAGCCCAAAAGACAGAAACTGGTCCAGGGTTCCTTTTGTTCCTGTCCGGCGAGGGCGTGGGCTGGCAGTGTGGGCTGGACTCCTATTACTAGAGAAGAAGCAAGGCTGATTTGTATATGGTTGGTTCCTATCTGAAGTGGCACAGTGAGCAACAACACAATGGACAGGAATCAGGCTGAAATAAAATGAAGGACACGAGCTAAATCTGCCCAATGAAACCCCACAAGACTGAAACTGGTCTGGGATAGATTGTGTTCCCTTTGGAGGGCACATGACTAGACTAATACTGGAGCAGCACTAAGGCTCATTTGTATAAGAGTTGTTCCTATCTGTTGTGACACAGTGAGCAAAAACAAAATGCATTGGAGTCCCACCAGAGTAATTACTCGCTGCTGAAAGTAATTTAAGCCTTCCGCACATCAATTTTTTAAAATGTACTCAGTCTGGTCGCAGCTGCCTTGCTATAGGGATGCATGACCGAGTGCCTCAACGGCATGTAGTGAAACCATTCACATTCGCCCACGACCAAAGTCCCCTTTGCACTGCATTAATGTTATGATCGTTCTGTTAGAGAACATGTCAGATACTATAATACTCCAATACTATAGGCGTGAAAAGACCAAAGGGTTCTTGTGAGGCTTAACTCTTCAGAGTAGTAAATCAGCCTGAATGGTAATAAAACGTTTGTCAGCCAACAGTCATTCACCATCCTATCCCATGTTTTCAACATTGTCCCTTTAAGAGTGCTCATGTAGAAGTGAGGGGGGTCTTTGGGCACTAGGAATGCATGGTCTATTCCAAGGCAACCTGCCATTTAAAGTCTTGGCCTAACATAGCAACACTTGACTGTTGGTGCTTAACTGTACTCAATCAATCGATATTTGTAGAGCACGGCTGCATCACCCGTGAGGGTCTCGAGGCGCTGGGAGAGCATGCTGCCTGTTCTCCTACTGGTTGAACATCCAGGTCTTGAGGTCCTTCCTGAACTACTGGAGCGATGGTGAGGATCTAACTTGATTGTTGTGATTATAGCAGAAAAGGGCATTGATCCCTCATGCACACTAGGTCCATGCTTAATCAAAGAGTTTGAGACTCACCTGCAAACAATGTTACTAGCAGGCTCACTGTGAACTCTTTTTTGTGTGTTTATTGGTGAATTGTTCCACTCTACGAGCTGATCATCTTGCTGTATTGATTATCTTTTGGAGTTCTACATGATAATCTTACTGGGCTCAACACTGTGTTAAAGTATCAATCAAAGGGTAATAGCTAGGCCTGGGCGGAGTTCGCAAGTGACCAAAAAATTCCGCCGCGCTACGCGGAGTTCCGCAAGTGGCAGAGTGCGTTAGGTCGTGCCGTTTACGCTGATTTTTAGCACCGGGTGTTTGTCCGGCATAGATCTCAGAAGTGGCCTATAATGCTATATTTGCAGTTTAGATTATTACCTGCCCCTGCAACCTTAGACAGATAGGCATCGAGAAATGTCAAAACAAGAATAACTGAACATAACAGCAACATTAGGTGCGGGGGACTTATGACAGAGTTTAGTGACACAATTACGAGAAACGAGTCAAGCGATGATGGAGATCCCATATAAGCAGGATCAAAAACAACTCTGTATATTGGTAAATTGGATTCCAAAAAGAATTGCAATGACATACCTAATAAATACATAAATACGTATACATATGAAAAACATATCACCATTAAAACACATAAAATCAATAAGTACGGCATGAACCTAAAACAGCAGTAATTAAGTCCTACCATAAAACATTACTCCAAAATACCTGAATTCTAGAAGGGAGCGTGGGGATACCCTGCACTGCCTCCTTCTTTGTTGCTGCGCTCATTCTTTGTTGGTGCACTCCGTTATATATTGGTTGACAGCCCCAACAATGGCCATGTTATTGTCAATTCAATCAAGCGCATAGTGATCAGATTATATTATGATTGAGGAATGGTCTAAGCCAGTGATTCTTAGCCTTTTGACTAAGTTAGCTCTCACTGAATCATTACTGGAATCTAGGAACACGCACTGAGTCAGTTCAGTACGGTTCATAAAACTTTGTTTGGCCAGTTTGAAACAGCCATAAAAGTACATAAAACAAATAATAAATACAATCTAAAACATATCATGGTGACCACATAGTCGTCCATCATCTCCATATACCCATTACTTAATTTAGAATCAACAGGGCACGCACTGAGTCATTATTGGAAGCTGGGGATCCCCGCTTACGCAATTTCTATGTAAAAATACAAATATACATTAAACAAGTGCTCAAATAATGAAGTATTTTGTTTAACTTAAAATCAAATATAGAAAAAGTTTTCACAAGCGACCCCCCGCCCCCACCCCCCCCTTACACCCCTTACAGGCAGAAAGGTCAAACATGACCTAAATATGGCAGCTGAGCTCTCAGCTCAGACCGTACCAACCCCCTCCCCCCGACCCCCTCTCTATTAAATCATAACTTTCCCAAATTTATCCAACCATCTTATTAAATCAGTGACTTATAACATCTTAGTGCTTCTTATGAACCCAACTGTCAATCATCTGTCAGTCAAAAGAAAATTTAGCGTACATAAACAGAGAATCCCGTCAAGCCTTAATCAGCAGTGGTAGTGGCACCACCTTTTTTCAAGAGAGAGGATACCCCCTCTGCCCTTTGGTTTCTTTTAATTCAGTGAGGTACTCTTGAGCCTTAATCTCAGAAAAAAACATTCTAACTCTCCCTTTAGTAATAATTTTTAGCCGTGCAGGAAATAGCAAATATGCTTCACTACCCTCCCCTGAAACAGAGATATCATCTGCCGTAAACGCCACCTTCTTTCTACAGTCATGTGGCAGAAATCAGGCCGAGCGAAGAAGGTGTGTCCCCCAAAAGACCTCTTTGAATCGGGTCTAGCTCTATCTATTATTGCCTGTCTTAGTAAAAAGTTGCCCACAAAGATAAGAATGGCTCTGGGACGCTCCCCTGGATCTTTAGGCTGAGCTTTTCTGAACATTGGGAAGCGGTGAGCCCGTTGAATTTCCGTCTCCCAGTTCCAGTGGGCAAGATCAGGAAAGGCACCCTTCAGCAGCGTAGTAACGAAGGCCATGATGTTCTCCCCTTCAACACTTTCCTCCAAGCCAAGCAGCCGCACATTATTGCGACGCTGCCGATTTTCAAATTCTTCCAGCTTCCAGCTTACATCCATGGACTGTTTTTCTTGAGACTCCTGGAAAGCCTGTAGTTTATCAATCTGTGTCTCTACATTAGCCGTTCTTTCCTCTACTTGAGTGACTCGTGCGGTCGTATCAGCACAAATTTTGTTCATCTTGCGGATTGCCCCCTGTAAATTTTTAGTTGCCTGTGAAGCTCTTCTGCTCTCCTGTCTTGCTTCCCCCTGCATCTGCTTAAGAGTCGTGTACAGCAACTCTAGGGTGGGGGAGGGAGCGACTGTTTCAGGATTTGAGGGAGTATCATTGCCACTTTGTAATTCAGTTCCTGTATCTGGACCATGGGTAATACCAAAAGACAATGTTGCAGCCGAATAGTCCCATTCAAGTTTGCGAGTAGTTAGATCCATTGATTTAGATTTTAATTTGGGCTTAGGCCGACGTTTTGAATTATTGGACCTACTGCGATGTGTCATCTGGGTCGCTGAAGATTCATCTGAATCGGTTTCCTCTGAGGTTATCAACACACTAGGCACAGAAGATTCTGAGTCATCGTTTAGCGAAAAGAACTTATCACCTTCTGGGGATAGCAGAGGAGCACTTAGCCACGATGGATCTTGGTTTTTCCGACCCCGTAATGTGCTGCTGCAGTTACTCCCTTGAGTCTCCACCACTGCCACCTGCACCAGAGACTGTGGCATTTCAGATATGACTGGATGAGAATCTAGCTGAGAGTCCTTCTGTACAGGGCTCGTATTCAAAAGTGGGGGGTCTCCACCATCACCATCACAATTATCCTTGTCTATGACCTTATCTTTGCCGATAAGACTAGCAGATTTCGTGGCCAGCCCGATATCAATTGTGGGTTTGGGGGGGCACGGTTTCAGCACAAAGCAGGTATATATATTTTTCGAGGCATGTTGATGAGGTTGGTACGTGGAGTCATAAAATATCTAACAAAAGGTTAGTAAGATCTATATGTAGTTTGGAGATACTAAGAAGTGGTAGGGCAGGGGTTTTTGGAAGGGAGTTTGGTAACACAATAATATGAGTTTACGAATAGGCACAATTAATATCAGTGGATTAAATGACCCAAATAAGAGGCAGCGCGCAGCAATTTTGTTTAAATCCTTGGGTATTGATATTCTTTGTCTCCAAGAGACTCACATTGAAGGTAACAGAAGCCGTATTATGGAGCAGTTAGGATATAATCTTATGGTAAATACGTCTCAGGGCACTCGAACAAGAGGGGTTGCCATTATGACTCGCAGAAATGACATAAAGGTTATTAAAAAAGCTGCAGATCAATGGGGGCGATGGGCGATGGTTGAGTGCTTAGTTGCTGAGGAAAATTTCACTATATGCTCTGTTTATCGATCAACGGGGGACGACCCCGAAGTCTTTGAATTTTTGGATACTGATCTTGCAACATGGTCAACTCCTATAATTGTATGTGGGGATTTTAATATTAATGGGCTGGGGGTACACTGGGGGTTTTTAGGAAGTAGATATGTTGGTAGGAAAAAAAGGGTTGGATCTGCCTTGACTAATCTGATTATAAATAATGGCCTTTTGGATGTCTGGTCTTATCTGAAACCTAATGATTTGGGCAGTACTTATTTCTCGGCACCACATAAGGTCATTTCTCGACTTGATTATTTTTTAGTATCACATCAGGGTATTGTGAAATCCAGGATTGAGAAGCTACCCAGGATACTTTCGGATCATAACCCCCTAGTCCTAACAGTTAGCTTTATAGGGGGGGCCAGGCAAACTCGTGTATGGACTTTTGAACGGAGGCTCTTATATGATCCAGAATATGTTTCTCATATGAAGGGTTGGATTCGGGAATTTTGGGATTTTAACCGAGGGAGCACAAGTTTAGGGTTTGTTTGGGATGCGTTCAAAGCCGGGGTAAGAGGGGAAACAGCTAGTTATAGTAAGTTTCGGCAAAAGAAGGAGGTTCAACAAGAAGAGGTGGTAAGAGACAGCCTACTTAAACTAGAAGAGGCACTTGCTATGGCGGTTAATACAGGTAGTCCTACAGAAGAAATTACATTTCAGTTGGCCATAAAAAAGGCTGAAGCAGGGGAGCGTATTGCTGTGAAAGCCGCGGAAACTTATTTGGCAAAAAAAGAGCACTGTCATGAGTTTAGTGAACGGGTGGGGCGTACCCTAGCCGTTAGGTTAAGACAAAAGGCCTCTTTAGGAGAGATTTCAGAAATATATGATGCTGATCGGAGATTAATCACCGATGGTTCTGGGATACGGGAGTCGTTCCATCAATTCTATCAACAGCTTTATAGTAAAGAATTATCAGAGACATCGATGATAATGCGAGAATATTTAGAGAAGATACCTAATCAGCGGGTTGAGTCTTTAGACATGGAGGCCCTTGAGGAAATTTTAACACAAGAGGAAATATTGACGTCCTTGCAAAATTTGCCATCTAATAAGGCTGCGGGCCCCGACCAGATCCCTCTTGAGTTTTATAAAATTTTTATTGATATAATTATATTGGATTTGGTCGAGATTATAAGGTTAGCTCAACGGGGAGGATCAACACCAGAGTCATGGGCGGGTGCAGATATTATAATATTTCTGAAAAAGGGCAAACCACCGAGAGAGCCAGGTTCTTATCGGCCTATTACACTTATTAATAGCGATGTTAAGATTTTTTCTAAGGCTATGGCCACAAGGTTAAATAATATTCTTTATAAAACTATACATCCCGGCCAACATGGGTTTATAGTAGGTCGCGGAACAACGCAGCATGTGCGTCGAGTAATTACACTTTTTGATGCCACTGAGGTCTCAGGGGACCCTATGGCTGCTCTGTTGCTCGATGCAGAAAAAGCCTTTGATAGGGTCTCCTGGGATTTCTTATGGGAGACGCTGAAATGGTTCGGCCTGGGGTGTGGTTTTATTAAAGCCATACAGACATTATATAAGGCACCTACAGCCCGAATAAGGGTGAATGGCGGATACACGTCCTTTCTGTCTATTGAGAGAGGGACTCGACAGGGGTGTCCATGCTCACCTCTGCTCTTTGCCATATATATTGATCCATTAATACGTTTATTTGAGGCTAATAATGAAATTCTTCCTATTGTTTGTCATGGCCTGGAAACTAAAGTCTTCGCTTATGCGGATGACGTGGCTATTATTGCGGCAAATCCCGTTACCGCACTAAGGGCTGTAGAGCAAGTTTCACAAGAATTCGGCAAACTCTCTGGGTATGCATTGAATAGATCTAAAACCCAAATTCTTAAAAATAGGCATGTTAATATAGACGACCCTCGAGTTGCAGAATCTGTAGTTTATTTGGGAATTACGATAATGGCAGATCTGGGGAAAATTGTAGGGAGAAATATTCATCCAATTATAAATAAAGCTAGATCTGACTTTGATAGAATTAACAATCTGCATTTATCTTTAGTTGGTCGTTGTAATGTGGTGAAGATGATGTTCTTACCTAAAATCCTTTATCTGTTCAGGGCAATACCTTTGGTGTTTGATAGACATTGGTTTATAACCTTGGAAAATATTGTGAATCGTTTTATATGGGCACAGGGGAAAACGAGGAGGGCTCTTAGATTTATGTCGTTACCTCGGGAGCGAGGAGGGTTTGCGGTCCCGGATTTTAGGCTTTATTATTGGTCGGCCGCCCTTCAATACATGAGTATATTGTTTGGTATATCTCCGGGGGATCCTGATGAAATGGGACTCCCCGATATATATAAGCTATTGCTAGGGGATCATGCCGAGAACTGTTTTATGAAATTTAGCGAGCCCAGTTATTACAAAAAGACAAAATTTAAGACGTTGATGGCTGCTTTTAAAATCTGGGTAGCCTTGAAAAAAAAGTTTGGTATAGGTAGGCTTAATTACTATACCCAGTTATATAAAAACCCTATGTTTCCAGAAGTCTTTTCAGATCCGATAATGGCAGAATGGTCAGAGAAAGGGATTCGGATGGCCGGGGATCTAATACAGAATGATGGCTTTCGCCAATTTACGAATATACAGCTGGAGTTTGGATTGGATAGTAATAATTTTTTTAAATATTTGCAACTACGTAGTTTTTTTTATAAAAAAAAGGGAGGGCTTAAGGGTTTCTCTAGGAATAAAGTTATAGACACCATAAGGAGTAAACCGAAGGAATTTATTGGAGTCCTGTATACTGAATTACTTAAAACAAAATTGGATGATTTGGGCAAGCATGCGGGAAAATGGCAGGTACGGGTGGGGGTAGAACCAGAGCGGTTCTTTGAATCTCTGGAATTAGGTCAGGTATCTTTTTGCTCTGCTGGGTTACAAACGCAACATTACAAGACTATCTTTGCTCTTTATTATACCCCAGCAAGGATTTCACAATGGGGTGGATCGGTTGGGATTACATGTTCACGGTGTGGCTTATTAGCAGCTGACCTGATACATATGTTCGCGGCCTGTCCACGTCTGGAAAACCTGTTAGAATCCATTATGAAATTTTTAGATTTATCATTAGGGCTGAAAGTCAAGCTTACCCCCGCTCTGATTTTATTGGGAGTTAGCTGTGGGGAACAGCAAAACCCGGCATATCAATTCCTTTTGTGGCAATGGCGGTTCTGCGGTTAAGTATTGCCTCGGCCTGGCTTGATACTCAACCTCCCACATTTCAACAATGGGTATCACGGTTACTCTCATTATTTATCATTGAAAGAGCTATCTACGAGAGAAAGGGGAAAAGGACTAGAGGGATGGGGCTCAGCATATGGTCACCCCTGGTACGGTGGAAGGATTCTTAATTAGATTTATGATAAAATGATTTATTTGGTGAAATTGATTGTTTTGGATTGATATGGATATGTTTCTTTTTGTACTTATTATAATTTTTTGACAAATTGTTGTGATATTGGTTTATGCCTCATTGTTTACTCTGTTTTACGCTTTTGTGCTGATCTTTTTAAAAAATAAAAAGAATTAAAAAAAAAAAAAAAAAAAATTCAATGTTGTTTTATTGTTAAAAGAAAAAAAAAAAAAGTTTTCACTCTTTCAATTTTGCTTCTTTATTTGTATAAACTTTATTAATTTTAATGTATTAATTTTAATATTATTTAATCTTGTAACACAGTTGCAGACTCCCGAGTAGGCCTCGCGGACCCCCAGGGGTCCTCAGACCATAGGTTAAGAACCAAAGGTCTAAGCCAAACCCTCCTCAACGTGTTGTACAAAGGACACCTAATATACATATATATAATATACATATATGATTTTGTAACAACCATTTCACATTCTTTTTTTAAAAAAAAATACTCTTTTTATTGAAAACCAAAAACACAGGCTTCGCATGTCATATGACGGTAACATAATGAAATTGCAGTACTTACACAGCAGGCTTCAGTATTTTTAAAACAGTTCCTCTGCAATGTCCAAGCTCACAGATTCAGTGCTTTTACGGCCAATCAGATTGGTGAACACATCACAACTTTTTCTACCCCTCACCCGTAGATCCATCCCACAGTCTCCAGACAGCCCTGTCCCCTGTATGCCTTCCATGCCCCCCATACCTTCTCCCATTTCTTGGGGCAGCCACTCGTTGTATACACCATATGTTCCACCCTCTGGCACCAATCCAAGTCTGCCTCCCAGTCAGTGACCACCGGCGTGGCAGTGGCCCCTCCATGCTCTTGCTATATTACGCTTAGCCACTCCGGCTGCCAGTCTCAGCCATATTTCCCTATACCTGGGCCAATCCTACTCCCTTATTATCCCCAGGAGTAACCATTTAGCGTCAAGGGGGACCTCCATCTCCACCACCCTTGCCATTATTGTTGTCACCTGAGCCTCGTAGCCCCGCACCAGCTGGCAGTCCCAGAGGATATGAAAAAAGGACCGCTCGCTCTCACAGCCCCTACTGCACAGTGGGGATTCCACCCTACCTATTTTATATAGGAGCGTCTGTGCATAATAAATCCTGTGGAGTACCTTAAACTGGACCAGTCTGAACCGCGCTCTAATAGCTATATCCCAGGGGACTGGAGGGCCTCTGCCCAGTCATCGTCCTCAAGCGCCCCCAGGTCCCCTTCCCACGCTGACCACAAGGGACCCAATAGATCAGGAGAATTATTCATTAGTTTCCTGTAGATCAGTGACACACACTTGTGTGGCAGGGCCTCGGTTGGTATTCGGTCCTCCAATGGTGAGGAGTCGGGTAATTGCTCGCCTTCCGGCAAATGACATTGCAGGGCGTGTCCTAACTGTATATGCCGGAAACGTTCAGACTCCGCCAGTTCGAACTCCCCCTGCAGATCTGCAAATGTTATGTAAGCCAGATTCCTCCAGAGGTCTCCCAAATGTTCTATGCCAATGAGCTCTCATTTTCAGAATCCATTCAAGCCTCCTACCTCCGACAGGTATGCGCTAGACCAGAGCGGCGTCAATCCAGTAAGTTTCCCTTTCCTGCCTAGAAACCGGGTGGCCTCCATCCATACATCAACTACTACTTGTGTGTAGCGTGGCCGATGACCACTTCCAGCCACTCCATAAAGAAGTTCCTCATACCCAACCTGGCCCATGGATGCTCTGTCTACCCTGTATGCCGGGTCATGGTGATCGACAAATACCCAGTCATTCACGACCAGAAGCTGGGAAGCCCAATAATATAGAATATCTGGGACTGCCAGTCCATCGTCATATAACCCTCACTGCAACTTGGTCAGTGCTATTCTGGGTGCTCCCCCTTTCCACAACAGTCTGCGGACTCCCTGGTCGATTCTCCTGAACACTGTCGGCGGAATCCTGTAGGGCATGTTTTGTACAATATAAAGCCGTCTCGGGAGACTCATCATCTTGTATAGGGCTGCTCTTCCCATTAGTGCCAGTGGCAGGGATCCCCAGTGCATCACATCCCCTAAGCCTTTCCAACTGTGGGTCAATAATTTTCCTAAGGAACTCTCATGGGTCTCGCGTGATGTAGATCCCCAAGTATCGGAACCCTTCCGATCTCACCGGTGCCAGACAATCCTGAAGCAGACAGGGACTCTCACCCAACAGGGGATATATCACTGACTTAGACCAATTAATTGTGTATCCAGAGTGCTCACCAAAAATGTGAAACACTTGCACAACCCTAACGATGGAACATTGAGGGTGTGCAATGTATAAAAGGACATCATCTGCGTAAAGGGAGATTCTTTCCTCCCATCCCCCCGTCGCTTCTATTCTCCAAATAAAGGGGTCCCGTCGGATCCATGTCGCTAGTGGCTGAAGCGCCAGGGCGAACATCATGGGGGACAATGGGCAACCCTGCTGAGTGCCCCTCCGGAGTTCAAAACTGCGTGCTATTGTGCCTGGGTGCCTGGTAAAGTAGTCTGACCCATGCCCTGAACTTCGAACCAAAGCCGAGCCTCTCCAACACCTCGAACATATAGTTCCACTCCACCGAGTCGAACGGCATCCTAGCGTGAAAAGCCATTGACACAGTTTGTGTCTCCTGGCATGAGTCAGGTGAAGCCCTCCATAGAGACGCCTCAGGTTGAGCGGGGTACTTCTGCTGGGAATAAAGCCTGACTGGTCAGGGTGAACAATCGAGGGCAAGACTCCCCACAATATAGTCACCAGGGATTTAGCCATCACTTTAGCCTCCACATTAAGTAAAGAAATATGTCTGTACGACCCACAGTCAGCTGGGGGCTTACCCTCCTTAGGTATGACCACTATCGTCCCCATCCTTTGGTCAATGGGGAGGCAGCCCGTTGCGTTTGCCTCTCGGTACATCGCCATCATTGGCTTGACCACCACCCCTGCTAACCCTTTGTACAATTCAACCGGTGGACCATTGGGCCCCTGTGCCTTGCCTAACTGTAGCTCCCGCAATGCCGCAGTAGCTCCTCCTCAGTCAAATCAGCTTCCAGGACCTCTCGTTCCTCCCCCATTAGCACCTGAAGGGCCACATTTTTGAGAAAATCCTTACAATCAGCATCTGTCATGGAGGTTCGGGAGGCATGCAGAGCCTCATAGTAGGAGGCGAAGGCCTCTGCTCTAGCCGTGTTGGTAGTATGAGTGTCCCCCCGCTCATCAAGTACCTCAAGTACCCATGACCTCTCTCTGTCGTGGTTTTCCAGCCACGCTAGCAATTTGGCTGCCTTATCCTCAACATCATAGAGCTGTGTCGCCAAGGCGTGCTTACATGCTAGGTCCTCCGTCAAGGCTCACAGGTCTTGTTGGTAAAGCAGTAATCGATGTCTATTTATCTCTCCCCCTTCTGCCTGCGCTACCCTTTCCATCTCAAATACCTCTCTCTCAATGTTTACACATTGCCGACTAGCTTCCTTTTTTCTACCCCCAATTATTGCCTGGACTCCCGCTCTTATCACTACCTTGATGGCCTCCCAGAGGGTCACCGCCAAGTCCACCAACTCCTGCTTTTTCTTTGAAATACAGATCAGCAAATTTGTGTACCTCAACTCGGGTCCCCTTATCTTTCAGATACCAGGCCTCTAGCCTAGGCGACAGCTGATAGTCCTCCAACGGACCTGACAGCTGGACCTCCACCGGGGAATGGTCCAATATTCCTCTCGCCAAGTGCGTTGCCGCTGAGAACCATGGTACCTGGGTTCAGAACATTAATAGGTAGTCTATTCTGGAGAAGCTGCCATGCGGTGCCAAGAAATAAGTATACTGCCGACTTCCAGGGTTAAGCTCCCTCCATAGATCCACCAACCCCATTGCTGACGCAAACTGGGGCAGGGTACCCGCCCCTCCTCCCCCAGCAGCACCGCCTGTTCTATCCATACTTACATCAAAGACCGCGTTCAAGTCACCGCCTATCAGCAGTATTCCCAGGGGGAGCTCCAACACCAGGCCTCCCAGGTCAGGAAGAGTCGACCCTAAGAGACGAGGTGGGGCATAGATCGCGCAGATGTTTAGATCAGTCCCAGTCCGCGTCCCGTTGAGGGCCAAATACCGACCATAGTCATCCTGCCACACCCTGCGGGAGACGAATGGCAGTGATTTCTTAACCATGATTCCCACACCACGAGGGTAAGATGTGTATCCTGCATGTGCCTTCATAACATATCCCATTCTATCTAAAGCCTTATAGTGATGATCTCGGAGGTATGTCTCCTGCAAAAGAACTATGTCGGGCCGTGGCATCGCAAATGCTGCAAAACCAATGTGCGTTTGATGCCACTCTCCAGCCCATTAACATTCCAAGACCATATCTTCAGCCCTCTGGAAATGTCATGTGTACCCTTCACCTTTGTCACTTAGAATGCTCACTCGCAATCGCTGCTGAATTTCAGTACCATCCCACACTGCCCCGAAAACAACCAGTGTGTCCAAAGCCTCCGCCCTCCCCTCACTGCAAGCATAAGAGACATAGTACGGCAAAGCCTTACTAAACAGTAAACTAAACAGTAAAACCCCTACCACCCCCACCCCGCTACCCTGCTCTGTGGACATTGAACTGTCCATTTCCCCAACTCGCAGAGTGCCTGTCTCCCCAAATGTAAGAGCTAGTAATGGGGGTGAGCTGCAGCTGCCTGGTCAATAGCATGTCAGATAAACAGTAGTATCACAATTGAAGCATCCCCCACAGACATATGTCAAAACCAGCATATCCCAGCTTAAAATAGGTCTGACCGACTTGGTGGCTCCATGCATGCAGTCCCCTACCATCCCCACCACTCCCCCTCC
Organism: Calotriton arnoldi; assembly: GCA_963921515.1. Taxonomy (NCBI): domain Eukaryota; kingdom Metazoa; phylum Chordata; class Amphibia; order Caudata; family Salamandridae; genus Calotriton; species Calotriton arnoldi. The sequence goes on from CAWUFW010014452.1 coordinate 331,186, forward strand.
AGTTCCTGTATAATGCCATCTATATAATGCATTAAGCCATCCCCCCAAAGTTCTTCCTCCCTGGGTGCTCACGTGCCCCACACAGGGATGTGGATCTTGCTGGCTGTAGAAGGGGGTGTTCTTCCTCTCGCCGGGGCCCCTGGATCGATCGATCATTATGTCACCGGCAGCCCCCTTCCTGGCCACCCTACAACCTTCCAGCCAGTCCCACGCTTCCTCAGGTATGGCAAAATGCCATGGCTTTCCATCCGTGATGACTTTCAACTTGGCGAGGTAGAGCATCATGTATTTCAGTTCCTTGGCCCACAGAGCCCTTTTCACTTCATTGAAGCTTCTCCTTTGGCGCTGAACCTGTAGGGTAAAGTCCAGGAAGAAGCAGATCACCACGTTGACCAGGTGTAGATCCCTGTTCGCCTGCGCCAGCTGCAGTATTGTGTCTCGATCTCTGAAGTTTAATATGTTGGCGATTATGGTTCGCGGAGGAGCCCCCGGCCTCAGCAGGCGTACCTAGCGCCTGATGGGCTCTCTCCACTGAGAAAAAGGTCAGAGATGTTACGGTTTCAGTTTGTTAAGCATCAGTTCCTCGAGGAGCAGGTTCACACTAGGGCCCTCAGAGCCCTCTGTAACCCCAACCACTCTAATATTGTTCTGTCTCGCCCTCCCTTCCTGGTCCTCCAGCCTGGCAGTCATTATCATGCTCTGTTTTGTCAAGTTCTGTACCTGTTCCTCCAGGCGTCTGGTTGTAGAGAGCAGTCCGTTTATTTGCGTTTCCACCACTGCCACCTTTTCAGAGATTTTGTGGAAGTCAGCTTGGAGTAGATTAACATCCACTGTTACAGCATCCATTTTAGGTTCAATAGGGGCTATGGAGCCCCACAGCTCCTGTATGGCAGCCATAATTGTGCGCAGAGAGGGTTCCCCATCCTGCTGTGAATCCCCTCCCAGAGCCGCGATCTCCACCCCCTGGGCCACTGTCCCAGCTGCGGACATCTTCACGGTGTTCTTGTCCAGGTTGTTCTGTTGCGGCAGACTTGGGAGGGCGGCCCTTCACCATTGCAGGGACCTCCAACCCTCTCTCTCACCTTCCACACTCCAACTTCCACAGGACTGGGTAGGCCAATCTCCACCAGACACTGTCTGGACCAAGCGCTCTGTCGTCAAACAGATGCGGGCATTAGGGCCTGCAACACGCACAGGCTCCGGTCTGCCACGCGCCACTCGGGGATCTCCAGGTGTCCCCCTGCCCATGGGGGTGGGGCCCTACAACCCTTCACCTGAGTAACTCCTGTCAGTTAGCCCCCCGTAAGCAGGAGCACACCGGCACCACCCAGCAGGGAGCACCACATCAGCAGCGCCGGGGCCCCGCCGGATCTCCAAACACTAATCCCAGGGCGAGCCCAGGCCCAACTGTATCCTTCCGGGTAGCCAGCTGTCGACCTCTCCCATCAGGGTGCTGTCTATTCGCGGCACCCAGCACCTCGTTGCTCCTGTGCACGAGCCACAATCCAGCCGCCCAATTGCCTCATTGCAGGGCTCCTAGGACACTCTCCTGGGTCCGCAGGCCCCGCCACAGTCACAGCTAGGGGACAGGGCCCGCTCCCACACTCCTGCCCCGGGGCTCCTGCCAACAGCCCTCCTCCACACTGAGCCCCACCCGGGATCTTCGGCACCCACTGGGCCTTTCGCCGAGGGCCGGCGCACTCACCGCCTCAACACCTCAGACCTGCCCTGTAGCCGGCGAGCGGTTCTCGTTCCTCGCAACCCTCTCCGGCAGTCCCTGCACCAGGTCGGTAATCTTGGGGCAGGAGTGGTTCACAGAGCTCTGAGCCCCCAACGCAGAAGGGCCGCGGACGCCATCTTCCCGAGGCCTCCAGGCCACTTACGATGCTGCTCCTTCCGTTAGCGGGAGCGCCCTGTCTTTCCCGTGACCCACCGTACTGGCACGGCTACACTGTGCCCGCTCAGCCAGAACTGATGCCACAGGATTTGAAGACAGATAGCGGGGGATTAGCCCCGGGTGACACAGAGCTCGCTTAGAAGGCAGCCATCTTCCCAGGCTGCAAGCCATGCCCCCCACCCCATTTCACATTCTTAATCTCTGATATATCAAGGGCCACTGGTATCATGTGGCAAGAGAGGACCAAATAATTGCAGCGGGATTGACTAAACTGTGCAGCAAGGAAAGACAAATTTGCAGCAGCAAAAGGCAAATTAAACAGCCTCACATGCAAATAAAGGCAAAATATGCAATCCATTTTGTGGCATTCTTGTTTCCCTTTTCTGAAATCCATACCAATCGGAAACTCATAAGGCCTCCAGTTTATATACCTGCTTCGTCGACTTAAAATCAGCATTTGACACGGTCCTGAGAGGCCTACTATGGGCAAAAATTGCCAGATGGGGTGTACCCCCAAACCTTCTCAAAGCCACCATCAACCTATACTCTGATACCTAGGTACAAATTAAAATAGGCAAGGGCGACAAAACGACCAGAAAGATCCCTACATCCATTGGTCTTAAACAGGGATGCGTCCTCGCCCCTTGCCTCTTCAATATTTATACAGCAGATATTGAAACCCTGTTATCAGAGGTCTTGAGTGATCTACCAAAACTCGAACGCAATCCAGTGCGTAGTTTACAATATGCAGATGATATTGTCTTATGTAGCCAGACTCCCATTGGCCTGCAGCGCCAAACAACTGCCCTCCATAGCATTACTGAATCTTTAGGCCTGAAGTTAAACTACAGAAGAACCAAAATCATCTGCATCCCACCGAAAAACAGACAGCAAAATTCAAATGGAAAGCTGCCGGGAACAAGATCGACCAGGTCAGCACCTATAAATATCTAGGAGTGGAAACTGACTCAAGATTACATTTCAAAAAGTATCTTGCACAACGAAGGGCTTTAGCAAATAAGCTATTCTTCGCTCTCAATCTAATAAAAAAAAAGATGGGGAGTTTGTCTCAGTCATATCTACTGCAAATCATTGGAGCCAAATTTTTACCATCATTGACTTATGGCTTAGAACTCCTAAAGGGCAAAGACATAAAGACCCTCAACAACCTACAGTCCGTCTTGTTCCAAAGTATATTCTGCATACCAGGACACACCTGCCAAGCACAAGTGCGCCTGGAATTCGGGCTCCTGCACCAGCATCCGGTGAGGATGGACGCCCTTATCAAACTGTGCTTGAAGATGAGAGCCTCCCCACCCGACTCCTTGGCCGCTTTGTGTTGGTCTGAAATGGAAAGCCAGCACACCAACAAGAATGACTGGCCAACAGTGCTCCAACAAGCTTTGACATCCCTCAACCTACATGATGCCTATGGGAGCTAAATATCAGCATTACAGCATTTTAGAAAATTACCAAAAAAGCTGCTAAAATCATGGTCCCTCGATAAAGCGGAAATGGCAGGCAAAAGACACGGCTGGACAGTCTTACAGTCATACAACATTTGGGGACCCCAACCCTACCTCACGTGCCACATCTCTCAAACTATCCAGCATTTCTTTTTAATAACACGAATGGGAGCCTTACCTTCAAAAGACCAGGTTCCATCCTGGAAACAAAGATGACCGGACTCTCTTTGCCGTCTATGTGGTCGATTTGATGAAAGCCTACTACATTTCCTGTGTATTTGCCCCGCCGTAAATCATCTAAGACAGAAATTACTCTGCCCTGCCTTTCGGGCCCTTAAGCTAAGATCATGCTGTATCGGGGTGCTGACATCATTGAAAAGCAAATCAATGCAGCACTCTTGCAGGGCTGCCAAGTTCCTAATACAAGTGAACAAACTATTAATAGTCAACTCGGTCATTTCAGACAAATAATGGCCCTCGTGGGGCAGGGAATCTTTAGACAAAGTTTCTAGCACTTGTAAGCTGAACTGTTTGCCTACATTCCATTACTACTTAATAATTTAGTCATTAACCAGGAGGCCCCAGTGCCCAATCTAGTCCGGTCAAACTCATCTTCGCCAAGGCTGCAAATTACTTGATGTCCCCAAGTAGAAATCAGAAGATCCTTATGGGAACATCCATGCATGGAGCACTTTATGGACTATTTGTTGTAATGCATAAGGACACCTCTTTGGTACAGCATGATGCCCCAATAATGAACTCCCTTTAATTCATAAGGTGTCTCTTAACTGCTTTTCAAACAGAAGTTGGCATAAAATCCCTTGTAAAAATTTGGGCACGGAGTACATTACCAAACCACCAGCCATAATGTTTTAGATTATTATTCTTGCACTGTAAGATGTTTTTAACTATGAATTTCTTTTTTAACTAATAATGTTTTCTCTTAGCAATAATTTTTAATTCAATATCCTGTATGGCTCAATATTGTAATGATTTTAATTAATCTGCAAATAAACTTACTTACCATTACCATACCAATCGGATACAAAAGCGATACCAATGCTATAAATTTCACAGGTTGAGTAAAAAAGACACATCACGCATTCAGTTGATTCTATGCAGAATTTTGCTTACCAATAATTTATAATTCAGTCTTGCAAGGAAGCATAGGAAACCTTTTAATTCTGCCTCCAGAGTCAAAGATATTGGGGCATATTTACAAGCCCCTATCACCACAGGAATGTCACTTTTAAAGACGTTCCTGTGGCGATACGGGCTTCGCCTTATTTACAAGGCAGCATTCAGCCACTTTAATGCTGCCTTGTAAATAAGGCACCCTTTCACGCTATACTTGCCGTGAAAGGGGTGGGCAATGGGTGTTGTGGTGAGCGTTCCGCTGCAACATCCACTGATTTTGACGCTGCCCCATATTTACCAGAGTGGCGTAAATATAGGTCAGCGCCAAAATTAGGACCAGGGAAAACCTGGTCTTAACAGGGCGCAATGAGGAGAAATGCTTTATTTCTCCTTTTTTTTGCTGTTTCATGTGTGCTGATTGTCTATGTTCAGGAAGGTGTCCCTTCCTGCACATAAACAATCATTTTAAAAATGACGAGTTGTAACTTCAATGTGTGCTGCACAAAGCAGCACATGTAGAAGTTACAAATCGCCATTTAACATTGTTTATGTGTAGGAAAGGACACCTTCCCTGCACATAAACAATCATTCACCACAACGCAGGCACCCTTGCACTATGGTACAAGGGTGCCAGCTTTGGAGCTAGGTAGCTAAAATAAGAATGAGCGCAGGGTGAAATGCAGGAATGTACCGTATTGTTGTAAATATATTGCAGCGCTGCGTTTCAGGAGTGGCTGAGCGCAGCGTTAAGCCAATAACGCTAGTGCTGCGCTCCGTCACTTCTTTGTAAATATGCCCCATAGTGCGCTGCACTTTGCAGAAAAGCAACCTATATGAACATACTTCTTGTAATAAAAAGTGTGCCTCATTCATTTGGCACATCCTAGTAACATTCAAATACTTGGCTCCAGTTTCAGGTTTGCACTGGCTTCTGGAAGAAACCTCTCCATTAAGAGACTGTCGTAAATTACCCTAATAAACATTCATATGACTTGTCTCCCTATGAGGCCCTTTAGGATTTAAGACTCTGAACCTTAAAGAGAAGAGAGAGGGAGCATGGTTGGGACTTTAAACCGTGTTTGTGATGTAAACATGAACTTGAGTCAACAGTGAATCAAACCATTTTCTTAATTAAGGAAGGCTCATTATTTTCATTATGTTTAAATTACATTTAAATATTGAAGGTTTTTTTCTCCTGCTGCAGATAAGGCTTTTGCCTCAGTTCATCAAATTCTAATCTGTACATTTTCACCTGCCTAAATGCCTTAGTAATGCCTAAAAACGCACGCTGGCGCGACCGTGCAGCGTGTGAGGCGTGGGGTGCGTTGATAGTAAAAGTGAGTTGCCTGCCATTGCTGCTAAAACTGATGTTCTAATTGCCAATATTGCACATTGTTCATTTTATGGTTTTTAAAAGAGATTTTAATAAACTTGCTGACGCTGCTACTGACCCTGCGGTGCCCGTATGTAAGAGCGGGCCCGCCGTGATTGGGGTCAGCTTTCTAGTCTCTGACTTCTGCCCATAAAAACGCACGCTGGCGCGACCACGCAGCGTGCGCGCCAAAGGCGCGCCAAAGGCAAGCCCGTCTGCGCCCGTCGGCGCCCGGAGCGCGACCAGTGCCAGAACCCCTGCCCAGTTCATCAGACAAACCTACACGCGAGAGGAAATGATAGCGATGAACCGTGGTGAGTGTCCAAAACCTTCATTACTATTGGATCAATCTAATTACGGCCCAAAACGGTGTACCTTCTGTGGGCTATCGACTATATATACTCCGGTTAAGTGTATAGACACCACTCATGATAGGAACAATATTATGCTCGTGGCCAGTGCGGCAAACAATGCCTTCCACCACACTAAGGGCCTTAATTATGAAAAACTAACTCATATAGCACCGCGCAAGGCGCCCAATGTAATAAGCTGCATTTTATTAAATACAAGATCCATGTCAAAACATAAATATGAATTAGAATGTCTAATATCAGCTGCCAACCCGGACCTGGTGTTCCTCACGGAAACTTGGGCATCTCCTTCCTCCGAACCGGACTGGAATATTGCTGTGCCAGCCGGTTACCTAGTGGCTCAAGTTAATAGGGCAGGAGCAAAAGGAGGAGGTATAGCACTGATAGACCGTTCGCACTTTAAGGTGAGGTTCAGGTTTGAACCCACGTTGGAAGCAGAGGCCATGTCTTTTAGTGTAAAACATAACAATCACGAACTCCTACCTGGCCTACTGATATACAGGCCGCCAGGGATAAGAGCGCCTTTTATTCGATCACTGCAGACCTTCCTGGAATCATGCCTAGACACTAGCACGTTCACAGTATTGGGGACTTCAATTTCCATCTAGAAGAAAATAACAACCCAGACTCTACCAGTCTAATTGATAACATGGCTGGCAGTGGGATGAGCCAGATTGTATCCGAACCCACCCACCAAGCAGGGCATACGCTGGACGGTATTTTTACCAGCAATGCACACATAGAAGTGGAACATGTGCGACCTGTACCTTGGTCAGATCATGCCGCAATTCACTTTAAAGTTAATACAACCTTACCTACCAGCGCCGCAGGAAGGCCCATTGTTAGTCAAATCCCGCCCTTGGAAACGCATACAACGCGACGAGCTGATCACAGCCCTGGCAAACAAACCCCCACGATAGCCGATTGCAATGTAGGGGCCACTAATTTTGTGAAATGGATCAGTCAGGCGGTAAATGAGCTGGCCCCAGAAGAAACGAAGCAACCAAAGAGAAGGCTAGCCACGTCCCCTTGGTACTCAGCAGAACTCAGGCTAATTAAAATTAAATGTAGACGCCAGGAACGTGTCTGGAGATCAGACTATAGCATAGAGCACAGGAATGAATATAATAGAACCCTGGAGGAATATAAAACCGCAATAAAACAGGCCAAGACGGTGTATTATACCAATAAAATTCAAGAGGACACTAATTCCTCCAAGGAACTTTTCAAAACCGTATCAATCTTAGCCAAGTGCCCACGCGACACGGCGTTCGCACCTGATCAAAACTTCGTAGATAACATGGCTCTATTCTTCCAGAAAAAGTCCAGACAGTCTACAATGAACTTGAGAACACGCTAGCAAATACAGGGAAGGACAATAGAGAGCCGAGTGAGGATCCTTTAACACAATACAGCTTGTCCCGGTTCTCACTGCTGAACGAGAAACAGGTTGTCAATCTGCTTGCACAAACTAAGTCCGGCTCCCCTTTAGATCCATGTCCCCCCTACATACTACACTTGGTCCCGGAAGAGATCAGTGTATCCTTGACCCCTCTTTTTAATGAAATTACCACATCCGGGGTCTTTCCACAGATATGGAAAAAGGCCAGTATTAGTCCCATCCTGAAGAAAGGTTCACTAGATCCTCAGGACACCAAGCACTATCGTCCTATATCCTGTCTCCCATTGCCCTCTAAAATTTTAGAGAAAGCCATGAATCTGGAGCTGATGGAGTATTTGGATTCCAATAATATTCTGGACTCCACACAGCATGGTTTCAGATCACGGCACTCAACAGAGTTAGCATTGATAATGGCTACAGAGGAGATCCGCAAGGTCATGGATGAAGGAGGAAGAGCTGTTCTAATTTTACTCGATCTAACGGTCGCTTTTGACACCGTAAACCATAGGGTCTTACTGGAGCGGCTCAAAGCAGTGGGTGTCAAGGACACAGCTCTAACCCTACTCACGTCCTTCCTGGATTCCAGGGTTCAACAAATTTACTGGGACGGCATCCAGTCAGGAGAGTTCCACCTCCCATGTGGGGTCCCTCAAGGATCAGCCTTATCCCCCACGCTATTCAATCTGTACGTCACACCACTAGCTAAACTGATAAAAGATCAAGGTCTAATGTTAGTGTCGTACGCAGACGACACCCAGCTAGTGGTGTTACTCATGCATAGCTTGGAAATAACAGCAGAACGATTCCGTAACTGTCTCACAAGATTGATGCCTTGGATGAACTCAAATTTTCTAAAGCTCAACACAGAAAAAACCGAGGTAGTAGAGTTTGGCCAAAAACCCTCAATCTGGAATCATCTATGGTGGCCTCCAGAAGCCGGCACCTGTCCTGTCCCTGTGCCTAAGGCAAGGAATCTAGGCTTCTTGATTGATAAGGACTTAACACATGCCCTCAAATTAATCAAGTTACTTCGGCCTGTTTTTTCATGATCAAGGTCCTACGGAAAATACTTCCGTTTATTCCTTTTTCTTTAAGGAAAACGGTCGTAGGAGCCTTGGCTCTGTCGAGAATTGATTACTGCAACGCGCTGTATTTGGGAGCTGGGGCAAGACAGTTTTCCAAACTTCAGTCACTGCAGAACGCTGCCGCAAGAATACTGCTGGACCTACCTAAACACCATCCGACGTCTAGTGGCATAAGGCAGTTACATTGGCTTACTGTCCGACGGCGTGTGGATTTTAAGGCCTTATGCCTAGTACATAAAGCTGTGTACGGAGGAGGTGCGGGCGGATATTAGGCCCCTCTTCCTCGGTATGGGCCTACACGTACATTAAGGTCTGGCAGTTTGGGGCTGGTATGCCTCCCTAAGACAAGAAGAGTCCGATGGGGAGGAAAGGGATTCTCATTCCAAGCGGCGAAGCTATGGAACTCCCTCCCCACACAGCTGCAACTACAAGCCAACAGGATCCTGTTTAGGAAGGCATTAAAAACTTGGCTTTTCACTAAATCCTAGATTTGCAACAGCCACACCCTCTTCCTCGCTTAGCGCCAAGACGCCTCGGCAATAGTGCGCTTAATAAATAATTCAGTCAGTCAGTAAAGAAGAAAATGCTGAAAGGGACCAGTTAACTTTTGCAAGGTGTCAGACATAGTGCAGTGCCACAGGTGCAGCAATTCTAGTAATTTTTATCCATATGAGGTAGAAAAACATTTTTTGAAGCAGATAGGGGTTTATGCCGCAAGTTCGTTAAATTAATGTTTATCAGGCTTAATTTGTAAAATAATAAGTGCCAGGGCCATCCTCAGGAGGCCACTGCTTCTTGCACCACCCATTTCCCCCTCCAGTGTACGCAGTGCCAGTAATAACACAACTATTAACCATCACACTCCTACAGGTGTGACTATTCCAGGCCTTCAAAGCTATAAAATCGGCTGGGGGGGCATGTATTAGTCCTTTTTAGGTCGAGCATCAACGCGCATGCGCTGTCTGCAAGACCTGCTGTAATCACTCTACTGAGTGTAATTTCACCTGTTGCTTACCATTGGTCAACTTCTACATAGCTTTTGTTTCATGGCTCCTTATTGGCTGGTGCTCCCAATACATCACTTCCGTTTTTAAGGCAGGAGCACCGTCCAACTACAGTTTCCCTACACTGTAGGTCTATATGTTTTAATTTGGGGACTACTTATTTTTTATTAACTATGGTGCCCGTTTCACTCGCAGGCACACACACGTTTTATGTAAGGGGCGCCACGCTTTGTTTCAGAATGCACCCGCTTTCGTATTTATACACATGACATACTTTGGAGCAAGGGCTCTCCCCGGCGCACGAGAGAAAGGGGGAATCCTTCAGCTTCATTTTATTTTATTTTATTTTGCAGGGCTCGCCCATTTCCATTTTTTTTTTATAACTTAATCTATTCAGCGCGGCGCTCATTATTTAAAACTATTCAGCGTGGCACCCATTTCATGAGCGCCGTGCTTTCAGCTTCAAAGCTCCATCTCCTCCTTCCCACCGTAAGCAGCTTCAAAAGATGCGGAGGAACAGAAAGCCAAAGCGGTGGGAATGAGGAGAAAGGAGACTTTGCGGATCTTGACTTAGGGTGCGCCCCCTTATGCCAGGACACTACCGGCGATCCCCATGTACAGCATACAATGTGCTTTGCTTGGATTCTCCAAACATTCTGACACCAACCACGTGGTATCAATTGCAGAGGTTATGCCTTACTACATTGCGCATATCAATCCTCCTAGCTGGTGGGGCTGTCCTGAGCGGCGGCTATGACATGGACAGGCAGTACGTTTTTCCACCTTCTCTTTGTTTAAATACATTATTCCTCTGTGCTTTCATCCTAAATAGTCGACGTGAGCGCACTTCAATTGTTTTAAAACAACAGTGTTGTTATCAATCCATCCATAAGTACAAGGGTTAAACTTTAACATCAATTGCTAACCAACTTCAACATGGGGTACTGACAAACCTGGATAAAACGCGATTAACAGGCTGAGGAGCGTAATACAAGGACATTTGTAGATAACTTTCCCACTAGTGCGATTGATCACGGTTAGAACAACCATTTGCAATGCAATAGGTCTCGCATTTGCAATAGTTTGAGCTATTGGCATAAATAAAAGGCATTGGTATTTACAATGCCAATAGCTCAAACGCTCGCAAATGCGAGACCTATTGCATTGCAAATGCTTGTTAATGTATATTGAACTAATAAACAACTGTTGTTGTGCTCCCCTCCAAATTACACAAACAGTGCCATCATGTGGCAAGCTGTCACAAGTGCCTGTGCTGAACACCGGAAACCACCAGCTCAAATTAAGCAATGATTGTTTACACAAAAAAGGCACCTGCCTTGATTTCTAGTGGCCCGTGCTTTATCTTGTTATATCAGATAGCTCAAGTCTACCTCCAATCAAGAGGAATTGTCATGCTTTGTCCAAGCTGCTGAACCCTGTCTCTTCCTGAAATTCCCATATAATTTTCAAAAAATCTGATGCCAGGAAATGACCCCTGTGCATATCTACTGTGATACTTGTACAATGTTTTGAGCTGCAACGACAAACCATGATTAATGTTTGAAATAATATGCATTAATGCATAAATTAATTTAAGGAAAAGTAAATCAGTGTATTCGATTAACGGGTTGCTGCTTTTTGTTGCGTATGAAAATAATGAAAAATTAAAGAGATATTAGATCCTGTAGAGCTTTTAAAATGTCCTTTTAGGTCTGTCATTTAATCTGGATTTGAGGCTTATTGGCTAAAGTACAAATTATTCAGCTTTGGCCGAATACTTGACTAGCTTTTGGATTTTCTGCTAAATGCTGTGGACCTCATTTGGAGCAGAAGAGGCATTTCGCCAAAAAGTGTCAGATGTCCTGTCCACCATATTTAGAGTGCTAGTGACATCAATGGTCTCTTAGCATGGTGAAGGATCATCTGCCACTTTTTGGTGACTGCCCCTCATCCACCCAAGTCTAAATAAGGCCCGAAATTACCATTCTGTACTGCCTAGGGCAGCGAGTTGAGTGCTTTCTTGCCAATTTCACTATAACACCTCTAGCTATACTTAGCTGACATTTTACAGCCCACCAACATCTGCTTTAGGCCAAAGGTTCCTCACCAGCTTTGGCAAGAGAGTTGCACTCAGCAAGGAGATGATGGACAGAGCGCTGAAACTTTTCAGACACTCACCCCCAGACACAGATCTGGGTTGAATCCATCATCATTCTTTAGCTCACTTCGCCACCTCAGTTCAGACCCAGCTATATGCAAATCAGTCTTGACCCTGTGCCTCATGGGAACAGTCCAGCCCGAACTGCTGGGTTCAAACTGGAATGGCATGGTGAGCAAAAAAACGATGGATTTAGGCCCAGATCTCTGTACTGGGGTGAATGTATGACATTGTTCTGCATTCTGTCCATCAATTGTTGTTTTTGCATTTGTCACCACGAGTGGGACGGGAATGCCCAGACGTGGGTCCCGTGCTCTCCATGCCACTGGAGTCAAGCTATCCTGGCTGATGAGGGGTGAAACCCTGAAACCGGTCCTAGGATGCTTGTTTCCAGTCCAGGGAGGACCTGGTCTGGCAGTTCGGGCTGGACTGTTCCCATTGGGCACAGGGTCAAGACTGATTTGCATATGGCTGGGTTCAAACTGGAATGGCATGATGAGCAAAAAAACGATGGATTTAGGCCCAGATCTCTGTACTGGGGTAAATGTATGACATTGTTCTGCATTCTGTCCATCAATTGTTGTTTTTGCATTTGTCACCCAGAGTGGGACGGGTATGCCCAGACAAGGGTCCCGTGCTCTCCATGCCACTGGAGTCAAGCTCTCCTGGCTGATGAGGTGTGAAACCCCGAAACCGGTCCTAGGATGCTTGTTTCCAGTCCAGGGAGGACCTGGTCTGGGAGTTCAGGCTGGACTGTTCCCATTGGGCACAGGGTCAAGGCTGATTTGCATATGGCTGGGTTCAAACTGGAATGGCATGGTGAGCAAAAAAACGATGGATTTAGGCCCAGATCTCTGTACTGGGGTGAATGTAAGACATTGTTCTGCATTCTGTCCATCAATTGTTGTTTTTGCAAGAGAGTTGCACACGTCTAAATTTATTGTAATCCCTGGCTTAAAAATGCAGACCTTAAGCAATTAACAGTGCAGCCTTGTTACACACTTACTTTAACAACCGTACCACCATTTACAAGCAAGCAGACATGGATTTGATTTGATTTTTGGTTTTTGTATAGCGCTCGAGTGCCCGGAGGCGTCTTGGGGCTGCTGCTGTCTTGTACAATGCTAAAGGGAGATTGGTTGCTGCCGATTACTCTCATGTGAATATCCATGTTTTTATTAACTTCCGAAAGGCCAGGAAGTCAGAGAATTTCCTTATAGCCACTGGTAGGCTTTTCCACAGTGTAGCTGCTTTCAGTAGAAAGCTCCTGCCACCCCAGGTAGCACGCTTTGCTCTTGGAAGGGATAAGAGCATTGCGTCTGAGGATCTGAGCTTTCTGGATGGATAATCAGATCTCCAGCAGACATACTCACAAATCATTGATATACAATTCAGATCTCAGCCATAGTGACCCTTTCCAAAGAGTGACCTTTACTATTGTTATGCAGAGGTTAGGGCTACTGGGAACTAGGGTACCCAGTGCAAATTGTGCCATCCAATGGTCTCATTGGCAAGAACCTTTCAAAGGTTTGGTCTAACAATGCAGTAGAAGTACACACGGTCACTGAATCATGGTTACCACTTGATAATTTCACATAATTAATGCAAAAATAAATAAAAGAAGCATTGAGAATGCAGATTTTAATATTTAAGCAAACATTCTCAATGCTGTTGTTTGAGCAGCACTGTAGCCTATGTTATAGCATATTATATAATGCTCTGTTATGTTACAGGTCACATGTGTAGCACAGCCTTCGGCTATTACTTGTCCCATTGGTGCTTGAGTAGGCTGTTTGTGGTTTCTGGCTGTTGTATTTCCCCAACAGAGGATCTCTACGTCATGGTCTTCGGCTTTCTCATAACCTCTGTGATGTAGGCAATTTGATGTGGCGGGTGTGGGAGAGCTCCGCCACAGTGGAAGACAGCTCCAGGTACGTGTGAAAAGTTACAAGTAATATCTTTACACTTGTAAATCTTGTTATAAGAGGCTCCACCCCTGATTTGAGGGGGATAGAGACATGTAAGTCTACCCCTGGGTGAAACTCTACGCTCGGAAATGCTGAATATCAAAAAAGTGTTGTATTACACCTAGGTGTCTCAGTAAATATACATGTGAGTAAATATACATATGTATATTTAGCTTTGTGAGTTTGGTCCCCTTATGTGGTATGATTCTAGTAAAATTGTTTTGGTGAATGGCCTAGGTATTGCATTCCTCAACATTACTGCTATAGAGTCTGGAAGTTACTCCTTCTAATCTGATGTATGATCTGTATCTTTTCTCCGCAGTTCATGTACTTTTCGGCTCCAGTGTTTCCGATTTCTGTGGTCTGTGGTGCCTCCTAGGATTCCAGACTGTTATTCTTTGACAGCCTTCCTCCTAATAGATTCCAGGTATGGTTAGTTGCCAGAAATTGCATTTCATATCTTTGACTACAGCCAACAAAGGAGTGGTGTTGGCTGTGTTTCAAGATCCATGGTCAGGTGGAAACTGCCATCTCCTTTTTTACTCCTGCATCATCCTGCCAATTTTGTGGGGCTAAAGATCTCTTCTGTTGAGTGTGTCAAATATCTGTCAACCTGCATACGAGTGCGATGTGATTTACTTTTAAGGGGATTGATCCAGTAAGCTCAGAGTTGGAGCACTGAGGCTGTGTGTGCATAGGTAGTGTTTAAAGCAGTAGCGGCTCCTGGAGGGAGTGCTGCGGTGCGGTGGGGCGGGGGTGGGGCAGGGTGGGGGGTAGTAATCTCCGGCATACTGCCAAACGGAGGTAAGTACATAAATAAATAAATAAAACGAATTACATTGCGCACGCCGCAACGCCAAATGGTGATGCAGCGTGCGCAATGTTATTCGTTTTATTTATTTATTTATGTACTTACCTCCGTTCGGCCGTTGGACAACACAAATGAATGTTCAATGGATTGACATGGTCGTGTATAAATTACAGAGCATCAGGAGACAGAGGTGACATCTAATGTGTGCTTTACAAATAAGTGATCTGAAGAGTCCATCAAGGAATGGCAGGGGACAAACACCAGGCATGCACTGGATACAGACACTCAACACTCTGGCTTGGACAAATCATAGAGACAAGTTGAAGTGGGTTGCATGGTTCAGATGTATTTAAAGATGTAAATCATTAAGTATACCCCTAAGTATATTTTATCCCTTCTATCTTCCCCAAAAAACCAGGACCCAAGACATTGTCCTGAAAATAGATTTATAAGAACTCCCAGGGCTACAAATAGCATCCCTTGGTTGAGTCTGCTGGGGTGGCATTGTTCCTACCCCAGTGTGAGAGGTTGTCAAATGATGAAGCATGCCTTGATAAGTTAAGGGTGAGACAACCTCTCAAAAATACTTTGATGACCCTCGGGTCAGACGAGTCTTGTTGCAGGGATTCTACAGAATCACAGAACAATGCTTGGGATCATGGAACCTTAGTGGGCAGGGACTGAGTCATCCTACCAACTGAGTACCCATGAGCCCCGGGACCGACTAGCTATAGTGGCTCACTTGCCCTCCTACTCACTCACAGAGGAACAGGTGATTAGACACCCCAAAAAATAACACTCCGACTCTCTCAGGAATCATGGTTGCAGGACACAACCTTTCGCTCTCACTCTCGTACCAGTCCACAATAAGATTAGACAGAGACACGAGAAAAGTTCAAAATGTTTATTTTAACTAACGTGCTCTAGTATGCAGTATATGTGCCACAACAAGTAGAAAAATGCCTAACACAAATACGGTCAGCATAGCAAGTAGTCCATAAATCATAAATGGTGCTGTCGTATATGACAGTGGGGCCTATCCCCCCGCCCTTCTACAGAAGCAAGATGATTATATATTAGAAGATCTCTGGGTGTTTAGCAGCAGACCCCGTACCTCAGTCTATAGATGGAAGATCTACATCACAGGTGCTGTCACGCTCCCTTCTCTGGAAAGATCCTATCCAACTGTGTGTTATCCACCTGTGTACACCTATATGACTAAAGTACATGTTCCCAAACAACAGCTGCATCTGTGTGTTTTGTCTAGTTGCTAGGGCTTGACCAGAACAAAATATCAAGGGCATTGTTGTTCGACCTTGTCTGCAGTGTTCAGACTAAATCCCAGAAAAGAACAGAACGTAAAAACAACCTCAAGTTCTGTGTGAAAGTTGCAGTGTGGCATAAAGCAAAATATATTTGTCTCGTAATGGGGCGCAAAGCAGATGACAGTCTGGCACAGGCTCATGCTAACATAGGGAAAACGACAATGGAAACCTGGACCACGTGACAGTCTGAACTGCAATTTTACAGTTGTGACTCCAGTATCCTCACGTAGTTGTGTGCATGCATTTGAAGATGTCACCTGTGCATCAGAGGGCTTTAGTCGAGAGGGTACCAAAGACAGGTAGCGCACCAGCAATAGTACTTGTGCATGGCTTCCTGGTTCTTGAATACTCTTGCTCGTCTCTTCCAGCGAAGGGGCAGCACAGATGGAATATGAACGCAAATAGAAACCCACAGATACTATCATTATTCTATGTTGTTTCAGCTCATGCTATCTGCCGTGATTTTGTCACTCATTTTCTTTCTGCACCTTATTTGTTTGGTTTTCTGTGGGCCTCCTGGTCTAGAATTGAACTCCAGCTTCTCTGGGTCCTTGTGGGGCTTCAGGTACTGCCCTGGCTTCACCACTGCTACAGTTCTGAGGAAGCTGGCGAGCCCTGTCCTTTTTCTTCATACTCCAACAATTGCAGCTTTTAGGTGGCCTGTTCCTACATGGATATGGAAATGAAGCATGCTATTGCTCTCCGCCATACCTAGCCTGCAGGAAGGCTACTCCACATCATGGTTGCCTGAGTCCCCACTTCCTAATCTGGCCCTCATAAGCCCAGTAGAGCTGCATCCTCTTTGTCTTATCCCCTCTCGCTCCATCCCGGTGAAAACTGTCCTCATCATTTAGGAAATATCAGCAGAGGGAAGGTGTAGAGGTGTCTCCTGGATGAGCCATATTCATACCACAGTTCACTACAGTTTGTCAGGTCCCATAACATATTTCATTGATGGACCTGGAGACCAATCCTCGGGTTCAGGTAATGCAATAGCTAATGCCATTACTCAATCCTTGGGTATTTAAACAAGCATTTCCAATGCATTAAGTGAGTGAGTTTGAGCTATTGGCATTGTAAATGACAATGAAATATGAAATACCAGCATTTGTAAAGTGCACAGCAACCTCCGGAGAGGTGTCCCGGCGCTGGGGGCCGTCGGAAAGATTAAGCGAGCTATTGCCCAGAGTCACAAGGTGCTGGGCTAACCTGCCGCCGGTGCCAGGGATCGAACCGTGAGCCCCGGTGTTCCGGAGTCAGCCCCCCTGGCCGCTGCACCACACCACTTCTATTTATGTGTTGTTTTTAAAACAGATAAATAAAAGGCATTGCCATTTACAATGCTAATAGCTTAAACTCTTGCAAATGGGAGACCTATTGTATTGCAAATGATTTGGGCGTCCGTGCTATAAAAAAGTTAAAAAGCGTTGGGAGAGAGCGTGACCTGCCTGCAACAGACAAAGCTATTTGAGGAAATGGTGCTCGGAGGCTGTAATTAAAGCCTACCAAGTAACAACACACGTAACAGGGGGTGTCGCCATGGGAAGGTACAAAATGAGACAAGGTGGGACTAAGGAGGGACTGCTAAGCCTATTGACCAATGAACAGCCACAGTTTACAGTGGACAATGACACAAACCAATAAAAAAATATGGGCGGAGATTGGGTGGAGATTTGGCGGAGCTTCAAGTTCCTACCTGAATACAGCATACCTCGCAGAGCAGCGCATGCGCTGCAAAGGCTCTACCTAAAAAACACGCTCATCCTGAATAAATATTCTTTGCTAGAAAAGTTGAATCACATCTGCCTGACATCCCAAACATCCTCCACCAGATCATTTTCATCTACAGACATAGCAAGTACTAGAGCTGATGCTAAAGGGAGGGCAACTGCGCCTGAAGGATCAGGCCTTCTGCTAAATTTGTATATTTTTTTGGGACCCACACTATTTTTAATCCTTCCTGGTCCAGTGTCCTCTGTATTGCTATACATGTCCTCAACGTTTTCCGACTGAAACGGCCTATGTTTCTTTATTTTGACTTACCTCACCAAAGAAGCCATAAAGTGGGCGTCCCAGCTCACCTTACAACAGAACTCTTTCTGCGACCATTATGAGACTTTTATATCTCAGTTCAGATCAGTTTTTGTAAAATAGAAACCGTACAGGTCTGCTGACCCTAAACCAAGGTATTTGAGACACAGTCGGTTTCTGTGAGTTATTATCAACATCTGGAATCAGAAGCTGCCGGGATGGTGAAGCTGCAGGAAACAGCCTTAACCACGCTTCCGGAATCCTGCATGCCTTAACCACACAGGCTTAACCACGCAGGATTTTACAACTAATATGCCTTTACCACGCATGCCATTACAACTAATTTTGTTGTAAAGGCATGAATGGTAAAGGCATATTTGTTGTAAAAGTTTTAAAGGTAAATAGTAATGGCTTTTAGTTTTAAATGTTTTATATTTTTATATATATATATGTACATATATGTGTATATATATATATATATATATATATATATATATATATATATATATATATTAGGGAAGAGTTTTTTAGGTTTAGGGTGGGTTTGGTTTTGGGGTTTGGGGTGGTAAGGGATTTTTTTTGGATGGGTTTGGGTATTTGGGTGGTAAGGGAATTTTTAGGGTTTGGGGTGGCAAGGGAATTTTTAGGGTGGGTTTGGGTTTTTGGGTGGTAAGGGAATTTTAGGGTGGGTTTGTTTTTTTGGGTGGTATGGGAATTTTTAGGGTTTAGGGTGGGTTTGGATTTTTGGATGGCAAGGGAATTTTTAGGGTTTAGGTTGGGTTTGGGTTTTGGGGTGGCATGGGAATTTTTAGGGTTTAGGGTAAGTTTGGGTTTTGGGGTGGCAAGGGAATTTTTAGGGTTCAGGATGGGTTTGGGTTTTTGGGTGGTAAGGGAGTTTTTAGGGTTTAGGGTGGGTTAGGGTTTTGGGATGGCATAGGAATTTTTAGGGTTTAGTGTGGGTTTGGGTTTTGGGGTGGGAAGGCAATTTTTAGGATTTAGGGTGGGTTTGGGGTTTTGTGAGAGGGATAGATGTGGCACAGTGGCCAGAGCGGCTGACTCCGGAGCGCGGGGCTCACGGTTCGATCCCCGGCGGCAGCTCAGCTCCGCACCATGTGACTCTGGGCAATAGCTCACTTAATCTCCCCGACGGCCCCCAGCGCCTGGATACCTTTAGGGGTGATAAGTAGCGCTTTACAAATTTTGGAACTATGATTTGGGGTTTTGTGTTTTTGTGTGTGTGTGTGTGTGTGTGTGTGTGTGTGTGTGTGTGTGTATATATATATATATATATATATATATCGGCAGAGATGTCCACAGTGAGCAATCTTATCATCGTGGCTTTTGTGTCTACTAACAGCATATCAGAGGTACTGTTTCTCAACAGTGGTAGAGTTAATTAAACCTAACCATTCGCAAGTGTCTGGATAAGCAAGTGTTAATGCGCACACAGTCACACGACACACAGTCCACACGACACACACTGGTTTCGCTGAGTTTTAATGAAAACATTAAGTGCACTTTAACAGCAGCAGCTAAGTGACATTTTGATTCGAAAACATGCACAATGGAAGCGGGCTATAACATTTTTAATGCAGCCGAAAAGAAATATCAGCTTCGCTATAGCTCCGTTTTTTCATACCTTTGTTTGGTTGTTGCCAGGAAAATGCCACCCCCAAGAGGATTAAACAGGCGAATAATTACAGTTGGCCCATTGTTAAAAAGAAGCAGTTTTCCTCTGCTGCTGTGCTTGGTAGCCCGCCTTGTTTCTTTTCGATGACAAATGAGGTGGACAAGGCTCCGAGCATCCGGATGGCCTAGTCGGGGGCTTTCAGTGCACTAATTTTGTTTAAAAGTATGTTCACTTATTGGTGCACTGATCAATTTTGCTTGTAGAGGGGCAAACATCCTCTTTCCTTTGCTTCTGTTCCAGAGTGGCACATGGCGTGCACTCCCCACATCAGCGGGTAATGATGTATATCTCACCAGAGCGAATGCACCTGTCTACAAATCCGCACAGGAAGATGGACCACATACACACAACGTGAAACCCAAGGTCAGACATGGATTGCGTCAAGATTCGAACCGATGCCGATAGACTGAGTTCCTGTTTGCTTCGTTTTTACTAGTAAGACCACACTGCCTGCATAACATGCTCTGCAGTCTACCTTAAGCAGGAAAACACAAAGGGAAAAACACCTTAGATAAAAGTAGTGAGACCGGTATGCCGAAGGCTTGACATTTTGTACGGTGAAGCTAAACATCGCTAGAAAGAAAGGCCTTCTCATAAGAGCACAATGGAGCACTACTACTTAATGCAGCCTGTGAAAGGAATGAAAAAAGCCTTCCTGAACGCAGCGCTGCTTCAAAACCTCATGTGAATGAAGAAATCAAACGTTAAAGAGGGGACAGTCACTTAGTGCGGAAACGCGTGGATCAAAACAGTACCCCGCACACATATGAGAAATGGGAGGGCGTCACAGAGATTATTTGCATTAATATTAGTGAGCTGCTGTTGTGTTGCAATATTAAAAACACGTCATCACTATCCATGAATATTATAGATGTAAATACATTTAGAATTTTGGAGGAATGGCCGTGCACTGTCAGCGACCTGGTCAAAGAGGGCATGAAACAGCTGAAACTGGACCATATATTCAAAGCTGTTCCTAACAGGGGCCGGGGCCCCCTAAATATGTTTGGCCCAGGGCCCCCAAAATCCTTAAGATGTCCCAGTTTGCCCACTCTTTTTGAAAAAAATTCTCGGGGGTAGAAACCGCTCCGAACCCCCATTAGGTTGTTCAGGCTCGGTCGCTGCGCTCGCCTCGCCGCGGTGCACTCCCACACACATTTTATGCCACACTATTTTCGAATGTCACCAGCTGCCACTGGGTAAGTTGTATTTTATTTTAATTAAACCCCTCCAGCCTCCCCCGACCCCCCCCACGCGATCCCCCCCCCCCCCCCCACCTGTCCGTCATGCCGGCCGCGACTGACCTCCTCCCCCGAGGCCAACTCTTCAACCCAGTTCGAGGTGAAGAAGTACAGTAAGGTCTACACTTCGGGTCACTGCTGCAGCATGTGTGCGCCCTGAGAAGAAGAGCACCTTTCCATCGATAACGGGTTTATGAGACCATACCCACTGATTTGCAAGCACGCCTTAAAAGAGCAGAAAGAGAGGACTTTTTCGGATATCTTAGTTCCAGACGGAAGCGTTCTCTCTGAATGGCATACGAAAGTGGCGCAGTCATTTGGGACTGTTGTAATAAATAGTTTTGGACATACGGTTTAGGACCCGGTTACATGTTAAGGAGATAGATACTGCTGAGCTGCTGCCAGTCCGTTCAATGATAACTCACCTGTGGATGGCGCACCTGGATTTCAAGACATCCCCCTGTGATAACGGAGGAGCATGTAATACTCCAGCTCCCTCTGCACGGCATCCGCCCCTGCCCACTGCCACCCTCCCCACCCCACAACACACCTGCCCCCTTCTCCCCTGCGCCGATTTACCAACTGCTTAGAGCAGGTGATAAACGGAACCGGTAGTCTACACAGAATTGGCAATTCCTTGTAGAATTTGATCAGGAAAAGCTCGATCTTCACAGTTATTCCCCATTCTGTGGTGATTGCCTTGTAATAGCCGGATTTATGTGCAGGGTCAACAGCCAGAAGTGTAAATTCCAGCTACACTGTATACTCGTACATAAATCTGCATTAGTCATACTCGGGCCTAAAATACCAGTGGAGTATACAAGCATTGTGAGAAAATACGTGTCTTTAACTGAGCAGAGTCATGCACATTTTACTAACTTCAAAATCATTAAAGCCTGAATCTGCCCTGCTTGGAATGAATCCCTGGTTTGGCACTATATATATATATATATATATATATATATTTTCTCACCAAACAAGTATCACGCTGCACTCTCCCAGATTTGTTTTGTAAAGATTTATTCAAGCCAGTTACACTCCTTCTCCACCTACGCGTTTCGACCAGCAGGTCTTGGTCACGGTGTATAGCGTTAGTCCCTCTACGCTTTCAGCTATTTATACCAGAAACCCAGTGAACAATTTATGATGCATACTGGGAATGGTAGTTCACATTAAAAAATTGCATGTTTATGCATGCCAACATAAACAATTATTAAATCATTTTGTGATATCTGACAATTACATTAGTCTTATAAAATAATTAGGACGATTAAACCAAAAATATGCAAATATATAAGGCAGTATTTGTTTTCTAAAAAGATACATGTGGCATGGATTCACATTAGTATGTTCATAAGTATGATCAAATAACCATTAGTCTTAGTGACTGGAACGCGCGTTTGCGCTACATGTTCAATGATTGGCTCAGTGTCCACAATTAGAACATTTTAACTAATTATGCATGTCTGCATCTCTTTCCATTCATGTATCCCTCACGATCTTTCTTTATTTGTGGGCTCAGTGCCCTAATAACTGCAAGACATTTCATGTTTTATTTTGGTCAAAGGTCTAAAAG
This sequence comes from Calotriton arnoldi, assembly GCA_963921515.1. NCBI lineage: Eukaryota > Metazoa > Chordata > Amphibia > Caudata > Salamandridae > Calotriton > Calotriton arnoldi. Next base: position 353,719 of record CAWUFW010014452.1, read on the forward strand.
TCTTTTACAGATTTGATATTTTTGTTCCTTTTTATAATATTTCACTCCTTGCTGAGTAATGTTTCATTTCTTCTGTTACAGTACAGATGCCACAGTATCCTTACAGATGTATATGTAATTCTTCATCCCCGTTAAGTCCCATCGGGGATTTGGTCTTAAATCTTATTATTAACCTAGATTCCAGGCGTCTTAGTTTTAGAGTTCTATTCCCACCTCTCTCATGGATGGGTACCGTTGCCAAGCCACTATATGTCATGTCCTGCCATGTTTTCCTCTCATGTGTTGTCATATGTTTTGCCATGGCATATGTCAAGTCTCTGTTCTGTATGTTGTGATTAATAGACGTATAAGCAGACCAAATAGAAACAACTGTCTACCGGAAAAGCACGGCAACAAACAGTGTGCTACACGGAAAGAGTTTCCATCCAGAGACACTAAAAAGAAACATACCATACGGTGAATTTATCAGGATGAAGAGGAACTGCTCAAACACGAAGGAGATGAATCTTAAATTTAAAGACACTAAAAAACGGTTTTTACAAAGAGGTTATCGATACAATGATATCAAACGGGGAGAGATGAAAGCTAGGTGCCTTACAAGAGCTGAAACATTGATTAAGAAAAATGATGCGAATATGGAGACACAACAAAAAGAACCTATAAGAATGGTGATGACATACAATAAAGAGAGTTTTAAAATTCGCAAATCCCTCAAAAAATACTGGAACATCCTAAGTAAAGATCCAGACATCGGCAAAGAGTTGGGTGACCATCCGCAAATAACCTACAGAAAGGCACCATCGTTGTCTGATAAACTGGTCAGAAGCCACTTTGAAATTAAACAACCAAGTACGTGGTTACAAGGAATGCAAAGGGGATTTAAGAAATGCAGCCAATGTAAGGCCTGTAAAATCGGGAGAAGCATGAAAACAATCAAGGATCCACAAGGCAAAACATTCAACATCAATGACACCATAACGTGTAAAACAACTCATGTGGTGTATATGTTGGAATGCCACTGCGGGAAACGCTACATTGGAAGCACGATATGTCCCTTAAATAAACGCATCCTAGAACACATACGGGCTATACAGAACAGAGACTTGACATATGCCATGGCAAAACATATGACAACACATGAGAGGAAAACATGGCAGGACATGACATATAGTGGCTTGGCAACGGTACCCATCCATGAGAGAGGTGGGAATAGAACTCTAAAACTAAGACGCCTGGAATCTAGGTTAATAATAAGATTTAAGACCAAATCCCCGATGGGACTTAACGGGGATGAAGAATTACATATACATCTATAAGGATACTGTGTTATCTGTACTGTAAGAGAAGAAATGAAACATTACTCAGCAAGGAGTGAAATATTATAAAAGGGAACAAAAATATCAAATCTGTAAAAGACTTTTAGACCTTTGACCAAAATAAAACATGAAATGTCTTGCAGTTATTAGGGCACTGAGCCCACAAATAAAGAAAGATCGTGAGGGATACATGAATGGAAAGAGATGCAGACATGCATAATTAGTTAAAATGTTCTAATTGTGGACACTGAGCCAATCATTGAACATGTAGCGCAAACGCGCGTTGCAGTCACTAAGACTAATGGTTATTTGATCATACTTATGATCATACTAATGTGAATCCATGCCACATGTATCTTTTTAGAAAACAAATACTGCCTTATATATTTGCATATTTTTGGTTTAATCGTCCTAATTATTTTATAAGACTAATGTAATTGTCAGATATCACAAAATGATTTAATAATTGTTTTTTATGTTGGCATGCATAAACATGCAATTTTTTAATGTGAACTACCATTCCCAGTATGCATCATAAATTGTTCACTGGGTTTCTGGTATAAATAGCTGAAAGCGTAGAGGGACTAACGCTATACACCGTGACCAAGACCTGCTGGTCGAAACGCGTAGGTGGAGAAGGAGTGTAACTGGCTTGAATAAATCTTTACAAACCAAATCTGGGAGAGTGCAGCGTGATACTTGTTTGGTGAGAAATTGTCGTTCGGGGCAAGTCCGGCCCCGCCACGCGCACCAGCTGTGAGAAGTGCGCCCTCCGTTCTTGGACTGCTTTGTTGATGAATATATATATATATATATATATATATATATATTGCCACCAAGTAGAAAGAATTACTCGCACTCCAGGAGGTTAGTATCAAGACTTCTTTACTTCAGTATGATACAGCCAACACCACTCTCACAAACCAACGCATTTCGACCACTCTGGTCTTGCTCACGTGGCCCGCCTCCAAATAAAAAATTTAAAAAAAAAGAAAGTTCTGGCCATGCCCCGGGGGATGGGGTCCTCAGGGCCTAAATTGGCCTCGGGAGGGGGAACACGCGGCCCCCTTCCCGTTTTACATTTTTTTTTTTTTTTTTTAATAGGGTCAGGCCCTGGGGGATGGGGTCCCCAGAGCCCAAAAAATAGTAAAAGAAGGGGGGCCACCCAGCCCCCCTTATAAGAAAAATAAAAAAGCCGGCATCGCGCCGGAGGCCCCACCCCCTCCCTGCAGCACTCTGCAAACGCGCCCCCTGGCGCATTGTAAATTGGGGAATTAAGTACCTCCAGTATGCGCCAGGGAGCTGTGTTGCAGAGAGGTGGTGCAAAGGCCACGCCCCCTTTTTACACCACTCTGCAACGCAGCTCTGTGGCGCTTACCGGAGGTACCTGGTGGGCTAGTTGGCCAACAGGGACCCACAGGATTCAAGGGGACTTAATCCCCCAACTTAGAACGCGCCAGGGGGCGCGTTTGCACAGTGGTGCAGGGAGGGGGCGGGGCCTGATATGTCAAGTGTGCAAACACAGCCCCTGGCGCGTTGTAAATTGGGGGATTAAGTCCCCTTGAATCCTGAGGGTCCCTGGGGGCCAACTAGCCCACCAGGTACCTCCAGTAAGCGCCACAGAGCTGCGTTGCAGAGAGGTGGTCTGAGGCCACGCCCCTTTTTGCACCTCTCTGCAACGCACCTCAGTGGCGCTTAATGGAGGTACCTGGTGGCCTAGTTGGCCCCCAGGGACCCTCAGGATTCAAGGGGACTTAATCCCCCAACTTAGAACGCGCCAGGGGGCGCGTTTGCAGAGTGCTGCAGGGAGGGGGTGGGGCCTGATATAACAAGTTAGCAATCCTGCTGTGTGGGACTTACTGGAGGTAATAAAAGGGGTAGTTGGCCCCCAAGGTTGACGTTGGGGGCTAACTATCCCTCCTGTTACTTCCGCTAAATCCCACACAGTGGGATTGCTAAAAGGTGTTTGAAGGCCACGCTCACCTTTCTCCACCACTCTGCAAACGCGACTGCTATGTTATAGTTAGAAATTAGCATTTAAAAAACCTTTGAAATTCACTGAAAAAACCATAGGTTTCAGGGACAGTATAGTTAGAAATTAGCATTTAAAAAACCATTGCAATTCACTGAAAAAACCATAGGTTTCAGGCACGTTATAGTTAGAAATTAGCATTTAAAAAACCTTAGAAATTCACTGAAAAAACCATAGGTTTGAGGGACGTTATAGTTAGTTGGACATTTCTCTCGTACAAAACCATAGAAATTCCCCCGTTATAGTTAGTTCAGCTAACTATAACTCGCGCACTCGCAATGCACTGCTGATGACGTCACATATTACATCATTCATGACATGGTCAGTAACATCACTGATGACATCTCAAATGACATCACTGATGACATCATCCGCGTGAAAATCTGATGCACCTCCTCACACTCTAATATAACCTTTGATACACCCACTGTAAAATACAGACTACCATTTTCGAAACCATCGACACACCAATACCAGTTACTACATACGCACTCACTGGTTCCTAGGTCTACACACACATCCACTCAGTCACCCATACAATCACTCATACATGCAGTCACTCATCAATACAACACTATCATAAGCACTCATACACCTATACAGACACTCACACACCACCACTCATCCAGAGTTACTCACACACCTAGTCAGTCATGCAAAGAATCAATCACACTTCCATTTACTGACCTATACAGTTATACACACACCACATCACTTATTCAAACAGAAACAAACGCATACTTACTCTCTTATACAATCACTGATACAAGTATACACTCATCCATAAAGCCACTCTCACAATCACTGACTCTCACGTATAGTCATTTATATACTTCAACTCTCACATACACTGCCTTTTACATATGTAGTTACTTGGACATGTACCATTGAGACATCCATTCACTCACCAACACACCCATAAACACACTCACCCACCCATACAGCTGTTTCCACATGCACTCTTGAACCCATAGACACAGTGAATCAACCACTCAAACATCTATGCACAGAGTCACACACCTCCCACCCACCCACACACATACTCAGGCACCCATACAAATACTCAGGCAACCAATCGATAACCCATATAGACACTCATGTAGCTACTGACCAACCCATGCAGCAGCTTATACAACAACAGACAGACTGATACAGACATTCACACAGTTTAGTCACTAACCCATGCATTCAGTAAGACACATGTAATCACTCACTTAAACAGTCAGTCACGCACCTACTAAATCCTCCATCCAGACACTTATACACCCACTCATTCTTCAATACACCTTGGCATATATATAATACATATTTAAACTTTAAAGAAAAACACAGTCACTGGATGATGTCATCAGTGATGTCATTTGAGATGTCATCAGTGATGTCATCAGTGATGGCACTGACCATGTCATGAATGATGTAATATGTGACGTCATCAGCAGTGCATTGCGGGTGCGCGAGTTATAGTTAGCTGAAGTAACTATAACGGGGGAATTTCTATGGTTTTGTACGAGAGAAATGTCCAACTAACTATAACGTCCCTCAAACCTATGGTTTTTTCAGTGAATCTCTAAGGTTTTTTAAATGCTAATTTCTAACTATAACGTGCCTGAAACCTATGGTTTTTTCAGTGAATATATATATATATATATATATATATATACTTACACACACAAACTTTTTATATTTATAAAATTAAAAAGATATATTTACAAAATGTAACTATACATTTATACATATATGTAAATATAAATATAGATATATACACTTTAAAGAGCACACACACACATATATATATATATACTTACACTTACCTGGTAAGTTTTTACCACGCATATGTCTGCCATACATGCCATAACAACGCATATTTCGTTGTTAAGGCATGCATGGTAAAGGCATATGCGTGGTTAAGACCGCGTGGAAGCGGCATGCGTGGTTCTGTCACACAACCTGAAACTGCGACCACCGCTTTCTATCAAGGACTGCCAGAAGAGATGAAAGTAGCTTTATCCATGGTGATTAATCTGCTGACGATTAATACAGCCTTTATCGATTTTATACTACAGATTGATGACAGCCTAAAAAACACGGCGAGTCGAAAGGAGGTGGATTCCACAACAACCTATTGCTCTAAGCTCAATAAAGACTTTGGCTCCTTCCAAAAATTTGCAGGAACCCAAGAACACTAGGGGGCCTATTTACAAGCCCCTTGCGCCGCCGGTACGTCACTTTTAGAAAGGGAAAAAGTGGCGCAACTTTACAAGCCCCTAGGTCCTTAAATCAGCCCCTAACGACCGAAGAGATATTCGACCCCTGCCAGTATCTCCAACCAGCAGCCTGAGACAGCACGCGCACACTGCATCTGTTATGAAACAAAGGCCAGTGACTGCGCCAGTCGGCGTATTCCCTTAGAATGCTCCCGTGACGATTTCACTTCAGACGTCCCAAGTGTGGCAACAGCTCATGTGACTCTAATGCAACATTAATTTATCGCTGCAATTTGGAGTTATCACGCGCTGTTTTCATGCTTTTCTACCCGCCTCTGTCTTGGTGGAGCTGCTGCCGGCTTTGAAATGTGATGGAAGCAATCAATCAGTCTGCCAGGCAGCAGTGTATGTCTGGAGATGACTCAGTTTCACAAGCTGTCCTACACGGCATTTCCTTCTTTTATCATGTGTATTCAAACTGCAGCCCTCGTTTTCCAAATTTATAACATCCGAACCCTCAGGCTCGAAGTCTGGGTTGGCCAGGACCTGACAGCGGAGCAGATACACATGCTGATGCGATGTATTGAAGAATATGCATTATCTCTAAATATTCTCTGACATTGGCGTATTACACTGAGACTAAGTGGCGAATAAATTGCGATGGGCCAAGTCAACTGAGTTACTGTTTGAAATACTGAGGGGAAATATGTGGGGAGCACCTTGGAAACGCAGATTACTGCATCTTATTGTCCCAAAACCTTTATTGCTTATCATTATGCCCCCGGAATTAGCGTGACCCCCAGTAACTGTTATTTCCGGGGCAGGGCAATAACAGGAATATTTGAGGGCCACTCATAATGAGGGCCAGAGTAGTGCGGCCACCTGGTTATCAGTGCAGGAACCGTAATCACAAACTCATTCAGGCAATTACGACACACAAACAAGGCTGCATGTCTAACATAACCTCAGTCGCGGGTGGGGGGGCGTGTGGTGGTGGGGGGGGGGTCGCGCGGGGGAAATTAAAAATAAATAAATACTCACCTTACCGGGTCCCGCGCCGCCTCTGCTCCTGCCCGGGTCCCTAGTTTTCCTGCTGCTTTCCTGCTCTCCTGCCTCCGGCAGGAAAGGAAGCAGGCAGCCTCCCTTCCCTCCCGTAAGCCAATCACAACGCTGCTATGGCAGCGTTGTGATTGGTGGGGACAGCGCCCAGCGGCCGCCTAAGGGGAGGCCATTTTCTCTATTCTACATAGAGAAAATGCAGTGTGTGCATGACTGGTTTGGTCCAAACAGACACGGCCCACAGCATTGGGCAAGCCACTCCTCCCCAACCCGCCCACCCGCCCGCCCCCAACCAGGCAAACCCTTCTGCTTTCTTGCAGCGCGAGAAGCAGAAACATAAAATGGTATTTAAAATACCATTTTATGGTTCTGCTTCTTGCACTGCGAGAAAGCAGTGAGGCGACGCTCCTCCGCCCTAATGGAGGAGCCGCCCCTGCATAACCTCAAGATTATTTACACTGGTTACTGTTAGGCCCAGCGGTTTCGGGCTGGCTGAGACGCATCACAGCCAGTCAGAACCCACCGTTCTAAATAGAATGAGCACGATACACCTGTCAGATAACCTGCGCTGTTCACCCTCTGGTAAAAGACACACAATTGATGGACGGAATGCAGAACAAATCAAAACATTCACCCCCAGTCAAGAGATCTAGGTTAAATCCATCGTTCTTTTGCTCACCATGCCACCCCAGTTTAGGCCTGGCCATATGCAAATCAGTCTTGACCCTGTGCCTCATGGGAACAGTCCAGCCCGAACTGCCAAGCCAGGTCCTCCCTGGACCGGAAACAAGCATCCTAGGACCGGTTTCGGGGTTTCACCCTTCTTCAGCCAGGATAGCTTGAATCCAGTGGCACAGTGAGCCCGGAACCCACTTCTGGGCATACCCGGCGCACTTAGGTAGCTCGGCACCGAGCAGTCAGGCTTATCCTCAGGGCTCGAGTGCAAAGTGTTGGCACAGCACCCCCCCCTCGCAACACACTGTGTTCGCCACAAAAAGACCCACACAGCATGTATAAAAACACTAGACTTTATATTGCACACACACTTTGAAATAAAAACGAGATTCACATTGTATATACACTTGACAGTTATACGCAATGTCAAAAACTTCTAATGAAATCAAAACGGAACACACATTGTATATACACTTCAAAGTTATATTCAATTGTCAAACTTTCCCTTTGCAGAAAGGTCGAACAGTCACTAGTCTCTGACTACGCCCTGTGACCCAGCCCCTCAGTCTTGCAACTCCACCAGCAAACGATACACGTTACCCCTGCTGGCGCCCTGTTGACAATCGGAATCACCTAACACGGAAAGAAACAGTTACTTAGTTTTGTCCATCCAGATTAGACCTCCAGGTGCTCTATGGCACCCGCACGAGGGCGGTATCACTATCCCCCCATTAGACAAAAGGTTGTGACCCAGGAAGCTGGCGCGCTCCCTGTCTGGAGAAAAGTTTTCCCCTCAAGCGAAGGTGTGACCTGCCGCAGGCTCCCGGCAGTCAGCTGCAGATGCCCCACGGCACACAAAACCCCTCAGGTCTCATCTCGAGGTTTTCCAAAACAGAGAACCCTGTGGCGTGGGTCCAGGGAGAGGGAGCCAACTTCCACGAACATAGACCACGATGTCAGGCACTGTCATCCTCCCGATCTGGAGGCCGAAGCCAGTCTCAGCTCCCAGCTCAGGATCCCCCGACACCCCTCAGGCACTACACGTTCTGGATTACAAGCAAGCACAGGTCCCCTTGGTTGCAAGCACGGGTCCCTCGGACTCTGCAAGCTTCCCCCGCACTCCTCGAACTCCTCTCGTCCCGGCACTTCAGATGGCTGCTGATATTTGTGCACACACTCCTCTTGCACAGTGAGATGATGGTGTATGTCAGGACGATCCTTGTCCCAACCACGATCGCTTCCACCCGTCTCTGTTGCACCCAGTGCGGTCCTTACGATCTCGTGGAGACAGTGAGATCCATTGTATCCCTGGGATCTCGTGGAGAGGAGGCCAGCTCACCAGCCCTCGGAGAGTACTTTGAGACCCAGGCCATGACAGTTGGCCCTAGCTGTAGGCCAGCAACATCCAGGCAAAATCCACCAAGTGATAGCCCCCTTCTTGGAGCACAACAAGCTCCAAGCCACCACGAGTCTGCGAATAGTCCAGTTTTAGTCCCTCCTGCCCTAATGATTCTTCGTGTCCTTCCCGTCCGCCCAGTGCCTTGGCACCCTCGGGTTTTATTGCACTTTATAAATCCCTATCCTAATGTCCCAGTATCGAACCAGAGTAGTATGGTTCCAAAGCCCCAGTAGTTATATCCATTATGGCCTTTGAAGATACGATCAATTTAAAGGGCCACCTTTGAAATGCACAGGCCCTCTCTAAATTTTGTCCTGTCTGCCATCCTACCCCAGGAGGTTTGATCACAATCTTCAGTGGGGCCAAGACCCTGCCTCTTGGAATGCAGGTGCCAATTCCACCCCCACATAACCATCCCAGAAAGGACCTTCAGAGTCAGAGGTCTGCAGTTTCCTGTGAACCCCTAGTTTATGTCCCTCTATCAGGAATGCACAGATGTGGTTATCCCCCTAGCAACCAGTTGTGAATTAGGAGACCGCCGCTAGGCACACAGAGCCATGCACATCTAAATGACCACTTTCCCAAAGTGACATTTCCATCGCTGCAATGTCAAACCTACTCCCACTACTGGAGAGGATTCGCCATTACGAACTCATCGATACCAAACACCATACTGTCACTATCCGGCCTGCAGGAAATAATGCTAGACAGCCTTTCCCTACATCCCCTCATGAAAATCCAATGCAAGAAGCAGGCGCTGTTGTACTGAACACACCACCCGGTGCCATTCACGACCCTAGCATGTAACGCACTCACCCACACGCCCGACCTCTTCCCAACACCGCACCCTATCACTAGGGAGAACTCCGATATAGCAGGAGACATGCAGAACCTTGGCACACAGCTTTGCAAACGCCAGGTCAAATAATAGTAACCTGTGCACACAGGCCCCACCAGGACAAACCTGTGGCACAATCAACAAGCGACCTCCATGGATGGCACCACCAGTGCTGCAGACCCACAGAGGCACATTCGAGTTACATGCCCCTGGCATAGGTCTTACCCATGACAAGGGACTTACATCTAACTTGAATCAGCCAATCATATATACACCGATCCACAGTATGTATATGACAAGCGCAGCGCTTTGACACTGCATGATAGTGCTAAACGCGCTCGTGTCCTAAGGCTAGCATCCAGAGCAGCAGAAAACTGGGAAGGAGAAAAGCAAAAAGTCGAGGGAAAGCACCCTAGAAAGGCCCATTTCCAACAGTTACCAACTTTCACGGCCATTTAGGATAGGCAAGTGAAAGATAAAAACACATCTTGTTTGTGCCATACGGTCAAACCCTTGTGACTCATTCCCAAACATGAGGTAATGAGGTATCTCTCCAAACTTTCTCTTCCTTCCCAAAGGCTGGGGCACCTCCACCCTCTCAAGCGGTACCTCTAGGGCTTGCAGACAATTAGCAGTAAGTTGCCATAGCACCCATGAGTAGGGTTAAGGTCCACTCCTCATAAGGCCACTAAGAGTCCACTAAATGTCAGCCTGTGCTTGGAATCCCATGCTGATATCTTAGCTACTCTAGGTTTTGGGTGGGAGATACCAAATGTCTGGAGTGCATTGGTACTTCCTAACCCACCTCATCCACCGGTGTTTGGCACCCTAATGATGCTAACCCACAGCCTGTCACCTATTTACTCTCCACGCAGAGGTCAGTAGCTGTCTCTTGTACTAGATGCTCCCTAAAGAAGACCAGGCTGGCTCTGAGGAACATGCAAGCCAGTGGCTCAGACACGATCTTGTGCTAGGCATCTATTGCATGGGTCCACAAGGGTGACTTGTGCTCTCCTAATGGGGCCCCATCCAGGTTTAGGGTTCTCTGGAATGGAGATCTTTTTTCCACTACCTCACGTGCTAGGTTGGCGGAGCACACAGGGCTGCTCCTCGGGTAACATATATGTGAGCTCCACAGTCTCTCTGAATGTGTCTAATCTTCCAAAGCACACCTACACACTTACGTCAAATGCCTAGCTATTACATACCTTGACAAAAACAGCTCTACAGTCACATACCCCCACTCACCATCAACCTCCTCAACCACACCAATGCCATCCCCAGATGCAGAAAATACCTATGTGGCATAATTGGCATACCTTTAGAGCACACATTTCATTCCCCCCCAACCTTGAAGAGGTCGCTTCATGCTATTTACAAATAAGGATTTTTATTCTTACTCAATGAGTTAACCTTCCCTGATTCTAAACTGTGATCTTGAGATCAAACACATATTTCAGATGTATTAGTTTACTGAGTCAAAAGACTCAGCATATTGGTTGCAAATGTTGAAGACCTTTTTCAATCCAATTACAAATAAACACTTTGTTTTCTTTTTAACTTTAACCATCAAATAACTATAGTTATATTGAGAAAGTGGAGTTTCAAAATAGAAAATGCTTATTGTAATGTCGGCATAAATGCACTGGCGCAGTGCAGGTGGCAGCAATAATCACATGGACCACTTGCACGGGTTAATTCTCCCCTAAAATAATGTCCTGGAACACCTCTTCAGCACTTGAGATGCCAAAATTGAAGCGTTTGTAGCGCCTTATCACTAGGGGTTTGAGAAGGGAGTGACCTGACGTGATTGTGGCCCTAGCAGTATATGATGATAACCGGAACTCAGGTCCACTTTTGAAAATCAGCAGGACCCCGGTGACTTTGCTCACGATGTTGTCCACCGTTGGGGTATCAAAAGGTTTGAAATGTGCATTTCTATGCATATCTGTACTTCTCCTGGTTGCTTTAGTTTTCGGGCATCCACAATCAGGGACACCCACAGCACAGGTCCGCCAATGTTTTCAATTATGTCAGCGGCTTCCAGTTTACAGAGTTCCTCCTCAACTTTTGGTCGAAGATATAAGGCTACCCTCCTTGATGGACCAATGCCTTGGAATAGTGCTGAGAATTCTTCCAGCGGTGACTCAGTTTCATTCATGTGGATGCTCAGAGCGCTTTGCACCAGTTTGAGTCACTCTGCTGTCTGGCAGCTCAGCAGCACGCCTTTCATGATATACACTTTGGACATGGTGGAGTGCCCTTGGTGCCTGATGAATAAGTTACTTACCTTCGGTAACGCCTTATCTGGTAGACAAAAGCTCTAGCTGCAGATTCCTTACCTTAGAATTATCCCCAGGTGCCAGCCTGGATCCGGAAAGTTTTTTACAGCAGTACCTCTGTGCGTCACTAGAGGGCGCCGAGCAAATCCGTCACAACATCATCCACCTGATGTGATGTCGTCAGAGTCCATATAAGCCCTTCTCCAAAGCGCTGTCAGTTTCTTCTTTTTGAAAAATGGTCATATTTGTTTTAGTATATATATATATATATATATATATATTCCACTCCACAGCGGGTCCTTCTGAGATGTATGAACTTGAAGATAATAGTGATGACAACCATGCTGAACTATTACTAGAAAATCGTGATGATATCGTTACTAACAAAGCGGCATGTACTAATTTTAAGCCGAAATCGATCTTTTACCCTGTTCTTCCACACGATTCCATAGACACATTCCATGAAGTAGTTACCAAAGAATTATTGAAACAAAAGCACAAACAACAGAAAACGAACAGAGTGATTTTTAACCTATCAGCTAAACAGAGAGAATTTATCATATCATTGGCTCAAGACAATAACATTGTAATCAGACCCTCAGACAAAGGAGGAAATATTGTATTGTATTGTGGGGTAGACAAATGTATATGAATGAAACATATAGACAAGTGAATAATGAAAATTTCTATTGTAAATGTAACACCACTGCATACAATATAAGTATCACTACTACATGGGACAAACTAGCGGGTGGCATAAATCAGGCTTGATCACTTGGCATGAATATTGTTTCTTAAAGAAAGATTATCCTAAACTACCTATGTTGTACTTACTCCCAAAAATTCACAAAAATCCAGGTACCTCCAGGCAGGCCTATTGTATCATCAGTAGGTAATGTGAACGAAAACATATCTAAATATGTAGATCACTTCTTGAAGGAATATGTTATCCAGTTACCTTCATACATAAAAGATACGAAGGATTTTTTAAACAAAATTGAGGGGTTTGCTTGGGAGGAAGGACTGGTTATGATCACCTTGGACATGAGTTCTTTATATACTATCATTGATCACGACCATGGTATCACTGCATGCATGCATTTCTTAGGAGGAAGGGACATTTGCTACCTTGAACACACTAAGATGTTAGCAGAAATGATAAGATTGTGTCTTACCAACAATATTTTTATGTTTGATGGTAATCTGTACAGACAAGTAAGGGGCACGTCGATGGGTACGTGCTTCGCACCGAGCTTCGCGAACCTCTTCCTAGGCAAATGGGAGGAGGAACTTAGACAGGATAAAGACTTGCAGAATGACTTTGACAAAGTTGTAGCATGGATGAGGTACATTAACGACCTTCTGGTTGTATGGAGAGGAAGCGAAACCGAAGCCCTAGACTTCATCCTGAAACTCAATAACAACACATACAACATTGCCTTAACACATAACATCAGCATGGCAAAAGTAGAATTCCTTGATACAGAAATTGTTATCAGAGATAACACTATAACTACCACTTTGCACCGCAAGGAGACCGCGGGAAATAGTCTTCTTCATGCCCTCAGCGCCCACCCTGATGCCCTTAAGTGGAGCATCCCGTATGGTGAGCTGCTGAGGGCACGAAGAAATTGCAGTACGGAAGAAGCATTTACCAAAGAACAGGAAACCATGCTCAGTAGATTTAGAGAACGTGGATACCCAGAATGGGTATTGAACAAAGTTTTAAGTAAAATAAAAGCGGTAGACAGAACAGAGTCCCTAGCTTATACTAGCAAGGAAGAAACCAACACACCGAGCAGGGTAATCACCACATTTAACCATCAATCGAAAGAGATCCAAAAAATCCTAGCAGATAATTGGAATATCCTTAAGACAGACACTGTCATTGGTTCTGAGTTAAGTGACAGACCAATGGTGACCTACAAACGAGGTAGAAGCCTTAGAGATATACTAGTTAGGAGTGATATCTCTGAATCCCATAAAGCCAACACACACAATCTTAAGGGATTCTATCCTTGCGGACATTGCAAGGCCTGTAAATTCAGTCATATGATCAAAGATTTTGAAGTACCAGGCTCTAAAAAGAACAAAATAATTACACAATTTTTGACGTGTAGTACCACTCACGTTATCTATGTCCTAGAATGCCCATGTAGATTGAGATATGTGGGAAGCACAACGCTTATGGCTAAAAAACGAATCTTAGAACATCTTAGGGCCATCACAAAGGTTGATTTGCACTACCCCATAGCACGCCACTTTCAAGAAAAACATCAATCCAATAACTCTCTCCTAAAATATTTTGCCATTGAACAAGTCAATATAGGGAGAAGAGGAGGAAATCGGGAACTAGCACTCAGGAAAAAGGAATCGAAATGGATATTAGAATTAGAAACTAGATTCCCGAAAGGCCATAATCTAGATGAGGAACTGGCAACACATCTACATGAAACGTAAACGGCCCAGATGTTCATGATCGATACTACTGTCACGTACACCTCACACACAAGAATATCAGAAATGTACAATAGATATTTTTTGTGAGATGTATAGTATTTTAAACTGTTTTCTTATCTTGTGTTTTCTTTTCTTTTCATTTTAGGAGGAAAGGAAGGGAACCATTTTACACAAGTCACATCACAGGCTCCCTACCCTTTTCTTCGTCAACATCGTTGTTAAGCACCCAGCACAAGATAAGAAATATTTTATAAGCACTATTTTCACTTTGGATATTATTATTTAGGAACTCTTGTTTTGGTTTTTTTCTTTTATCTAAAATCACCTGTACATAGACTAACTAAAATTGAATAATGTGACTACCATCAGACTTTGGATAAAATGAGATATACATTGGTCAATGGTGGGATCCTTTTTTAGTTGCAAATTATATATACTACGTTGATAGGTTTAATGGCACTAGTCCGAATGAATTAATCAACAGGGTTGTTTTAACATAGGTTTAAACATAGGTTTAAAGGCACTAGTCCGAACGAATTAATCAACAAGGTTGTTTTAACATACAGGCTTAAGGTGCAATAATACCCTAAGATGATTTCACGACCTGTGGTAAACTTAGGAAACTGTTACATGAGATTTGATTACGGCACTAGACCGCTTGCACCAATGTATTACACAATACACTAATGTTATGTATACAACGTTTTTCAATTGAATATGCAATTTGTAACTCGCATACATATAATTAGGCCTGGGCGGAAAACTACGCTACGCTCGCGTAGTTTGCGAAGTTTGCGCTACTTCGCACAACGCGAATTGCACGTAGCACAGTGCAAACACGCGTAGCGTAGCGTAGTGCAGCGGTCATTTTTTGCTTGCTCGCGGTCCTCAACGTCAAGTTGGCGACCGCGAGCAAGCAAAATGACATCCCGGCGAGACTTTTTCCTCGTTCGCGATCAGCAACACAAGTTGCCGATCGCGAGCGTGGAAAATAAACCTCCCGGCGAGATTCTCAACGCGGGGAGGTCAGGTTTCTCATTGCGAGTGGTCGCTTATACTCGCGACCGCTCGCGATGAGAAACTACCAGTCCGCGTTGAGAAAGCTGCCGCTCGAGTAAAAATCTACTCGAGCAGCAGTAAAAGACAGCTCGCACTGTGCAAGATGCCGTATTCAATGATTGCACAGTGCGGACAAGCATCCGGCACTGTGTAATCATTGCGAACACGCACTACGCAGTTCGCGTAGTGCTACGCGAAGCTCGCGTAGTGCGAACTTCACTTTGCGTAGCTTCGCGAAGCGCTACTTCGCGAACTACGCCCAGGGTTACATATAATACATAATCTGAAAAATGTATGCTAGCACAAACATGGTAGAAAGGACATATTTGGTTATATTTGTGTCTAAAACGCTATGAGTTATATTGTTACAAAATGGCCACCATGATAACCTTACCAAACAGAGTTGATATATGTTGAGTCCTATATCTATGGTTACTTTAGTGATTTATGCACGTCTCTCACAGAGCAACTTTATCGTGTGAACCAGACAATTCTGTCGAAACGCGTAGCGGTTTATTAAATTTATGATAACACCTTGGACCTCTGTGAGTGCGCTTTACTTACCTTTGAACTTTGGATATATATATATATATTCTGCCGACAGCCACAAAGCAATCAAGCTCCGTTCTACGGAACCGTGCGTTGCGAAGAAGACTGCGAAGGTAGGATTGTTGGCCGATAAGTCCGGTGAAGAAGTGTGTGTGTTGCACGGCTGGTGCTATTTAGCCTACGAGTTGTTTGCATACACGTTATTTCTATCTAGTACACCGCACCATGGCCGCCAGCGCTGTGAGGAGTCGTGAGGAGGCGGCAGTGGAAATGTTCGATGACTCTCCAGTCACCGAATCTGATGTTAATGCACATTTGGAAGTTGCCAAAACAGGCAGTTCTGATTTAAAGGAACTTTTCAAGAAATTAGAAAAAGCAATGCGTACGGAACAATCCAAGTGGTGGGAGCATCGGTCTCTGTCAAGGTATTTGGAGGTGGGTCGCATCCCACGGGGATTACGTATTATGTTGGTGCCCAGTTACGAAAATCCTGACCCTAATATGCTAGCTGAATGGGCAGAGTGTAACTTAGACTCATCTTGCAAATTGGTAAAGATCTTGGTGAAGTATGCGGAAAGTGATCGTATTGCACTGCAAACCAAAATAGACGAGCTCAATGAGGAAATAAATAAAATGGGAGCTTCTGAACAAGAGAAAAAATACCGTGAGGATATGCTTGCACGTCTATCAAAAGAGGAAGAAATTATTAAAAAGCGCAAGGTTTTTAAATTTCAAAGAGACAAACTAGACTATCAGAATGGTCAAATATTTACATTTGCCAAGAAATTTGACTCTTTTAAGAAATCAAGTAAACCTTTACAACCATTGCCAGTATCAGCAGACATGGGGGATACTGCCCAATCATCAACATCCATGTCGGATTTAAGTTCGGTACCGGGCAGTGAATTGGAAAATGAACAAGCCTCTACTAGCTCGAGACTGGGGTTTATGAAACTTTCACTGGCGCAGGAACTCGACTGTCTGCGCCAGGACCGAAGACAAACTTTAAGACCCCGCCTGCAGAATCTAAAAGGAACAAAAGGATCAACCTCAAGCGGCGTGAACGGAGGCATTGCCGCAAAATCAAACAGCGAAAGCAAATTTCAACACAAGAAGCCACAGAAGAAATGGAACTGCAAATGAACTGCGGCGACAGTGACCCCTATCCATTATAAATCTCACCGACATGAAACTGACCAACAATGAAGAAAATATCTTAGCTCTTGCTCTATCATACTGCCCTGTGAATGATTTTAACTATGCGCAAGTACGTATTGATTTATACAAGTACACACGTAAGCTCAAACTACGCAAGTTTCACACACTCAATAAGACTGAGCAGAGTGCAATACCAAGGGTGACATCTACGGAAATCTGCAGTCCGCCTATTTTAACTGTTGGTGATTTCAACTTGATGTGTAATCTGTATGAACTACGTGATGAAAGCATGGGTGGTGGGGTTGCCAAGACTGATCCCTTTCCTAAAATTGACGCTCCTGGTGTAACACATTTTAAACCCAAGTCTACTTTTAATCCGATCATGGTACATGACAATATTGACATTTACAATGAGCTAGTGACCAATCAATAAAAAAAATTACACAGGTCGACAACACATACACGGCGGAGATATGACCAACAAAACAACAGCTATGGGCAACTTATAAAAAAATTACAAGACAATGACAATGTGATCATCCGCCAATCAGATAAGGGCGGGAATGTAGTCCTTTGGCCTCGCAAAATGTACTTGGAGGAAGCATTATTGCATCTAAATGATCGTCAGTGTTACAGGCGTAGCGACTGGATAACTGTCAAAGCAGCATGGAGTGATTTAACCATAAAATTGTTATCATGGAAAAGTGCTGGACTGCTAAGCAATGATGAGTTCAAATTTCTTAAGGTGAACCATCCAGTTATTCCAGTATTCTATCTGATTCCCAAGATACATAAAGATTCAGAAAAGCCCCCAGGGAGACCAATAATATCAGCAAGGAACAGCATTATGGAAAACACCTCGCGGTATATTGACTATTTTCTACAGGAACACGTTAAGGGATTGCCCTCTTACTTGCAAGATACGGGAGATTTCCTGAGGAAGATAGACAAGATAACATGGCAGGATGATTACTTGTTGATTACCCTGGATGTAACTGCCTAATACACAAGTATACACCACTTGGATGGTATCAAGGCAGTAGAGTACTTCTTAAGAACTAAACCATTGTGCATGATGAACCATAGCAAAATGATCTTGGAAATGATTTCAACTTGTCTAAACAATAATTATTTTTTGTTTCAGAGTCAAGTATTTCAGCAAATGAGAGGTGTAGCAATGGGGGCTTGCTTCTCCCCCAGTTATGCTTGTTTGCATATGGGGATGTGGGAGGAGCAAGTCCTCAGCACCAAACACAAACAAGTAGTTACTGACAACATAATAGTTTGGTATCGTTACATTGACGATTTGTTCCTCATTTGGAAGGGGTCTGAGACAGAGGCCTCTTTGTTTATCCAAGAAATCAATGTTAACAACCTTAATCTGCGATTCACAGCACAAATTAGCCAGACAACTGTAAACTTTCTTGATGTGGAAGTATATGTCCAGAATAGTAGACTTGAGACTAAATTACACCGCAAAGCTACTGCGGGTAACACTGTGCTCCATGCCACCAGTCACCATCCAAGCCATCTGGTTAGTAGCATACCCTATGGTGAGATGCTGCGCATCAGACGCATCTGTAGTGTAGATGATGATTGCTTTCAGGCCCAAACTGACAGCAAGAAAAGGTTTCTGGCTAGGGGTTACTCTGCAGATGTGATTGATAAGGCTATTAAGAAAACTATGTCCATTTCCAGGTCTCTAGCCTTATCGCAGAGAGACTGTACAAAGGTAACGGCCACTGTACCTACAGCCGCTGCTGACCCTCCAAGACTTATTACAACATACAGTCGCCAGCATCGCGCTTTGCGTAAAATCTTTACTAAGAATTGGTCGGTCATTCGCAATGACCCTGTGATCGGTGAATCCTTGACAGAAGTTCCCAAAGTTACCTTCCGGAAAGCACGCTCTATGAGCGATATGCTTGTAAAAAGTAGTCCGGAGGTCATGACAAAGAATACTTGGTTACAGTCAACCAAAGGGTTCATCAAATGCGCTAGTTGCAAGGCTTGCAAACTAGGAAAAAGCACAACATCATATAGTACTCCCTTTTATGATGCACCCCGTATTATATCTAAAAAATTAACTTGTAAGACTGAGTTTGCCATCTATGTGCTGGAGTGTACGTGTGGCCTGCGATATGTTGGTAGCACCAAGTTGCAGGTCCACAAACGTATACTCCAGCACATGAGGGCAATCAACAATCAGGATGTATCATATCCTGTAGCCAGGCATTTTAAGGATATCCATGGTAGTTGCCTGGAATACCTTACTTACTTCGTGGTGGATATGGTGCCGCCACTCAGACGAGGCGGTGACCGAGAAGCCTTGCTGAGAAAATTAGAAACCAAATTTATCCTCGAGTTAGATACCAAGACGCCCAACGGGTTGAATTTGAGTGAAGATTTCTACACATGCCTGTGAACTAGCTCCACAGTAGCATTGCTAAATTCTTGCTCAATTTTAAGTACATTATCTGTGTTTCGCCTCCTACATGTAATTAGTTGTGATTTTAACATGCACTTTTTAACACTTATTTATTGTTGGCACCAAAACTTTTTTTAGGCAGAATAGTTAGAATAGTTTATTTGGTATATACAAGGTGCGGTAGTCAACATCATGAAAGCCGTTGTTTGATGTATTTAATTATTAAATCATATATGAATTGATTTTGATCTTAATATTTATGGGGTAATAAATAAATATTAATTAGGATTTTAGGTTTCTATCTATTAAATCCAATACAAATATAACTCGGTCTTTAATATGTAGAACTTAATAGCATTATAGATGAGAGGTCATTACCGTCACCTTTCCTTCTTCTTTTCCTTACATATACTACTCTGTTACAGAGCCAACTTCAGGATAGCACCATATGGGAGTATAAACAAATTGAACCCACTGTAGGTGATATTAGAAGCATTTGATACATATATGTTATCACAGAGAGATGATCAAAAAAAAACTAAAAATGCAATGTTTGTCCAATAGAATCCTGCACTAAAACTGTATACATGAACCGATTTGGGTTTCAGATATCTTGCATTGCATGTAAAGCGTTCGTATTTATACTTAGATGTTTTATTAACTTCTTCCCTACAGGGACTGTTTATTGCAGCAAGACAAGCGCTGATTTGCACTTTATATCATTATGGTGATATACACATATGGTTACCCATTCGTCACAGTTTGAGAGATTTCAGCTCTAAACATTTATTGTTGGATGGTTTCTTTGACATTTGCGTATTTGCACATATTTATATCTGCTATAGGCTGATTTTACATGTTATTCAATAATGAGCTTTTATACTCCGATTTTAATGCATTTTACCATCTTTTTACGATTGGCACTGTGTCGATTGGAGGAATTTTAGGACGATTGTGTATATATACATATATATATTTATTTTTTCTATGTCTATCTGCCGAATTTTGCACGTGATACTGCACTGTCACTTTAAATTGTTGGTTTCCTGTCACAGCGTCATGTGATCAAGGCCTCTTGAAGGCCGAAACGCGTCATGGCGGTGGTGCGGTGTATTTGGATTTAATAAAGAACCCTGCACTTAACTTTTGGGTCCGTGTTCGTCTTTCCTGGAGCAATTTGGAAGTTGGAGACGGAGTTCTTATATATATATATATATATATATATATATATATATATATATATATTTTACAAAGTTTGTATCCACTGCATGAAGACGCACTCCACAACAAGGTCATTCCCACTGAATTCTTTATTGAGGCAAACCGGCACTGGCATCCAGATGGTGAGTTGCCTAACGTGTTTCGGAGCTGCCTCGCTCCTTGATCACAGGCTGTTGGTGCAAAATGTTTTCCGGCTTGTCCAGGTCGGGAGGACTGCACCACCGTGAATTTTAAAGGGGCCACACAGGTTCAGAAGTGTCGAAAACTGTCATGTGGGACAACTGTTCTTAATCAAATTAACTGGCTCTGGTTACCCGGAAACCCACTGGAGGGTATTTTGAATTTATAAAGTGTGTGTCACGGCGCAGAGCCCACTGAAGGGCGAGAATGTACAAAGGACACTACACTACAGGTCCCAGCCTGCACCAACAATGTGAACTTACCAGAAAGGCCCACTAGAGGGCAGTAAATTTGAAGTAATAAAAGTGTCCTTTGTTTCTGCGCAGGTGCACCAACAGCCTGTGATCAAGGAGCGAGGCAGCTCCGAAACGCGTTAGGCAACTCACCATCTGGATGCCAGAGCCAGTTTGCCTCAATAAAGAATTCAGTTGAATGACCTTGTTGTGGAGTGCGTCTTCATGCAGTGGATAAAAACTTTGCAAAATACATATATATATATATGTCCACAAACTCCTTCACCCACGAAGGAAGGCGCACTCACGTGATTGGTAATCTTTTGAATCCTTTATTTAGCATTTCAATCGGATATCACACCTGACGCGTTTCAGTCTCAGCGACCTTTCTCAAAGGTTATAGTCCGGCATTAACATTGTTGCAGAAACCTTCCATCCCATCAGATTGCTGATTTTATAATACTGGCCCCCATTGGACCTCCTCGGTGGTGTCGCTTTTACTGCATTATGGGACTTGTGGTTTGCAAATTTCAAACCCTCCAGTGGGTGAATACCTGGTCTATTGATATCCGTTTATTTATTCATCTCTTGCTTTTATCCAGTCGCGTTCCCTCGCAAACCCACTTTGAAGGCTGCGCGGACCCCTACCTCGGCAGGTCCGAGGTGGCAGCCATTACCCCTATGTGTCTTCCGACTGCAACAACATTGGTCCATGGCGGGGCATTGTGTTGCTCTTGTCGGGTGGTGCGTCTTTAGCGGCGGGACCAAGCCGCTGTTAATGTCCACAAACTCCTTCACCCACGAAGCAAGGCGCACTCACGTGATTGCTAATCTTTTGAATCCTTTATTTAGCATTTCAATCGGATATCACACCTGACGCGTTTCAGTCTCAGCGACCTTTCTCAAAGGTTATAGTCCGGCATTAACATTGTTGCAGAAACCTTCCATCCCATCAGATTGCAGATTTTATAATACTGGCCCCCATTGGACCTCCTCGGTGGTGTCGCTTTTACTGCATTATGGGACTTGTGGTTTGCAAATTTCAAACCCTCCAGTGGGTGAATGCCTGGTCTATTGATATCCGTTTATTTATTCATTTCTTGCTTTTATCCAGTCGCGTTCCCTCGCAAACCCACTTTGAAGGCTGCGCGGACCCCTACCTCGGCAGGTCCGAGGTGGCAGCCATTACCCCTATGTGTCTTCCGACTGCAACAACATTGGTCCATGGCGGGGCATTGTGGCGCTCTTGTCGGGTGATGCGTCTTTAGCGGCGTGACCAAGCCGCTGTTAATGTCCACATACTCCTTCACCCACGAAGGAAGGCGCACTCACGTGATTGGTAATCTTTTGAATCCTTTATTTAGCATTTCAATCGGATATCACACCTGACGCGTTTCAGTCTCAGCGACCTTTCTCAAAGTTTATAGTCCGGCATTAACATTGTTGCAGAAACCTTCCATCCCATCAGATTGCTGATTTTATAATACTGGCCCCCATTGGACCTCCTCGGTGGTGTCGCTTTTACTGCATTATGGGACTTGTGATTTGCAAATTTCAAACCCTCCAGTGGGTGAATGCCTGGTCTATTGATATCCGTTTATTTATTCATTTCTTGCTTTTATCCAGTCGCGT
Source organism: Calotriton arnoldi (assembly GCA_963921515.1). Classification (NCBI taxonomy): domain Eukaryota; kingdom Metazoa; phylum Chordata; class Amphibia; order Caudata; family Salamandridae; genus Calotriton; species Calotriton arnoldi. The sequence continues at coordinate 376,444 of CAWUFW010014452.1, forward strand.
TCCCTCGCAAACCCACTTTGAAGGCTGCGCGGACCCCTACCTCGGCATATATATATTCCAAAATGAAATGAAGTGATGAAAGAACACCTCACGAGCCCACTGGTCAGGTATCAAATTCTTTATTCATGCATGACAAAAAGACGCGTTTCGACCACGTCCGTGGTCTTGGTCATATATATATATATTTACTTCTTTTTTTAAGAAAGAGAGAATCGGTTCGCAGAGCAGGGAGGATGGATGGGTCAGTAAGGAATCTGCGGCTAGATCTTGTAAGGTAAGTAACTGATTCATCTGGTAGAGATGTATAGCCGCAGATTCCTTACCTTAAAATGCGATACCCAAGCAATACCATCCCCGGAGGAGGGTCTGCGAACCTGGTCATAGGAAAGATCCCGGACTTAGGCTAAGCGGTCTCAAATAAGAAGGAAAGAAGAGACCAGCTGCCAGGAAGGGAGGCGAAGGAGAAAACATCTCTCCAGAAACATTGAGGAGAAGCCTGTACGGAACTGAATCAGCAACTTGTGCAAAAACACGGAAAGAAGATACCATTGCAGAAGAATAAAGATGAGTCGGGAAAAACAGACCATAGAGACATAATACTACATCATTCCCTTAAAGGCAACCAGCCCAAGAAAACGGAACGGAAGGCCAAGGACACTAGCTAAAACTACTGAGTCAAAGCTCCTAGCTATAGAAGCAAGCAGTGCAGAAAGCAACAACTAATAGTATAGGAGAAGCATTGTGGACAATAACAACAATTAGGGCCACAGACCACACTTGGTCAGAGGGAACACTCAGAGAGGGAAGGGAGCTGTTTGGGACTGTTTAAAGTAAAATCCTCATGGGGAGGGGGAGAGCAGAGAGAGAGCCAAGCAAAAACATGCGGAGGCCACCCCAGGGTGCGAGGAAGAGCGCAACAATGTAAGCAGAAACACACTCCTCCATAAGAGAGGTAGGAGAAGATCACTCACTACAGAGATACCTAACAAAGGGAGGTATACATGATATGGAAAATATTTATATATGCATGAAAAAACACATACAAAACACACACACACACATATATATATATATATATATATACATATACATACACGTACATATATAGAAACCAATACGTAGACAGAAGAAAAACTGTATAACAACAGGTGTCCAAGAAGGGCACATGTAAACGGCCACCATGTCTGGCATGGGCCAGAACTAAACAGCGAGCTTACAACCAACTACATGGCCTCGTATAAAAGGAAAAGTAGAAAACAACACCACAGACTGAGCGGTGTTAATCAGCTGGCAAAGAGACCGGTGAAAAGAAAAACAACAGGGGAGAAACAATCTCACTAGAATCGAAAAATAAGACCACTATGGAGAACTGTAAAAGGGTCATGTGGAACAAAACCATCACAGGGAGGTCTATGCAGATAACTAGTCCCCATCTGAAGGAAGAATAGCAGACTGGGAATGGACCTGGCCAAAGCAGCGGACAAGACGGAGGAACTAGCATGGAAAGACCAACGCCACAAGTGAAGGTCCAAACCAAGAAACAAGTGCAAGGAACAGAAGTAACAGATGGAGAGGTAGTGCCTACAGCCTAATGAGGATGTGGGCTAGAAGGAAAGGAAAGGTCCGAGTGCACGGGACGACCTGTGCCCTGAAAAAAGCTATGTGACATCATGAGTAAGGGTCCTGACATCATCCAAAATCATAATTGGTATGCTTTTTAGGTGAGGGAGAGCGAACCACCCAAAGGGTTGGAACTTTATTTGTGCTCATGAGAAGCGAGTGAAAAACTCCCCGGAAAAGAAGTCTCAGGGATCACCAATCTCCGTATGGACCAACCCAGAGTGGGAGAGCAAGGAATCCATGTTCAAGAAGAGAAGAAAGATAAAAAATGGCTATAAACCCCAAAAGGGGCAGAAGGCAGAACTGAAGAACAGCCAGGGCAGTACCAACATTGGGGTTGGCATCGGAGGTGTGATGGAAACATCTCCAACAACACAACATTGATCAAAGCAAAAAGTAACAGGAGCTTTGCGCAGGGCAGAAGCAGATTAAAGCAGGCCATGCAACAGCATAGAAGAGAAAGGATAGGCAGAGTAGGCCACCCATGTCAAGATACGTACATGGCACGTACACAAGGGACCTAAGAAAGAAGAGAAGGGGCAGGAGTCAGTCTTGCCCTTGCATAGTGAGAGCCAGCATCAGAAGGGCTAGTGCCTGAAGAGTGAAAAGAAGGAACACCATCCAGGTCAGGGCCAGAGAATGCACCTGAAGCGAAGAACCATGCCCCTCCCCTTGCGACTGCTAGGGAAGAAGGGTGCCAAATAGAGAGGAAGTAGGGACCCCCTGACCAGTGTCAAGGGGGGTTGGGGAGGAATAAGACCCCGTGCACCATCTTCCGACTAGCACCATTGCACCAAAGCACGGTATGTGGAGTCACTCCATAAGGGGAACCATTGTGTTTCATAAACAGATGGAGAAGTAGCTGTAAGGCATACAGACAAAGTACCCTGTACAAAAGGGAGCAATACAACAGTGCATCCGCAAAATATCATGAAAATACCCCAATGAGAACTTGAGAAAAAAAGCAAAAGAACACTGTGCAGCCATCGGCATAGAAACCCAGCAGGGTCAAGAAGTAAGATGCTTCTCAAAAAACAACTGGGGACCACAACCTGTCATCGACAGGGTAAAAGAGCAAGAAGGAAAATACCTGCCACGATGGGAGCACCACACCGGATGCCACTCAAGGCAATGAGTGAAAGGAAGAAGCCAACAGGCGCCGCCATATAACAGCTCACACAGACAAGAAGTCAAGGAGACCATCTCCAGCCAGACTGAGTATGGCTGGAAAAAGAGGACGGTATAGCAAGCAGGGATTAAGATTTTGCTTCACTCCGACTATCCCGAAAACAGCATAAAGCGGAGTCAGCTTGAGAGCCAAACAAATATTAACCATCGAAAGGCATGTCCACCTAGGCGGACTGAACAGGCTCAGAGACGCCAGAGGTGCCTACCAGGCATGCTGGAAAAGGGCTACCGAAAGAGCCATGGCTCATCCAACAGAATCTGTTGTATCCATGCCACAATGACTCAGCAATTTAGCTGCCTGACGACCATCCCGGTCCAGCGGAGCAAGTCATCAGGAACACGGGAGAAGGCGCAAGACCAAATCCCACAACACGTGAGAAAAACAGCCCAAAACACAAGCGGTATTAAGGGACCGCAAAGCGGAGCTGGTGGCAGAAAAGAGATATCGACGAAGAGCATCTAGACTTTTAGACTCCCTGTCTGGAGGGGGAGGCTGTAGCGGAGTAGGCTGTCAGAAAAGGCAGAGCGGGTCCTCAGGGGCAGGATGGTGCCTATGAGCTATAGATCGGTCCATGGAAGCCCTTGAAACGGGTTTAGCCCAAGTGTCCAACAGAATATCAAGGAGGGCTTCACTGAAGGGGAGCACAGGTTCAGTCCTTATTTGGCCCTGATGAAGCACCCCAAGTAGGGGATCAATGGCCACCTGCACAGAAGGAAGCTGCAGCCCCAGAACCACAGCAACTCTCCACATAAGCTCAGCAAAAGACGAGCTATCCTCCGAAGCAAGGCTAGGAGGAGAAAACAAGCCCGAGGATGGGGAAGAATCAAGGATACTAGCCTCACTAAGGTCAGACACCCAATGAAACTCCGGCGGAGGCTGAGGAATGTCAGTTATGTCAGCACCGACAACACTAAAATACTTGTGTCCCAGGGTGAAAATAGCAGGGGTCTCCTCTGAAAGCGAAGGAAGGTAGCCCAAAAAGAACTGTTCCACCGACGCCATTCCTGACGTCGACCGGCGTCGAAGAGGCGACACCTCAGTGTTGGGAGGAGAGACTAAATAGGGGCGATCGGCCCCGTTGACACCGATGGTGGCGGATCCAACACTGGCATCACAGGTGGGAACCCTGAAGGTCTGTGCACCAGAACCAATAAGGGTTCGATCACCGATTCAGAGGGCCTCACTGACACCGAGGTAGGTCCCACCAGTTTGGAGTCAGTCAAGTCTTCACTGACCTCCTTGGGGCCGAGATGAGCACCAAAGGGAGGCAGAGAACCAAAAATGGCATAAAGGGAGTGTTGGAAAACGAGGCAGTATCTGTGAGGCCTGCACAAATAACATGACTACATTTGTCCTTCACTGGGAACCAAACACCCAATTGTAGCGCCTGACTCTCAGAGGGTAGCGTTGCAGAGCAGTCTGAGGCTTACTCAAGGGAGGTGGTGTGGGCTAGTAATCGCCATTTGCAGGTGCACAGAGATAACACTCAATAATTGATTGTCCAGTCTGTACTTTGCTTTAAAAAAGTAAGAGTACATTTATTAAACACACACACTACTCAATACTATGCACCAATTTACAAATATACATAAGCTGTTGGAATTACTTTGTGACATTGCATAACATCTCCACCCCTCCCGCAGGGGGGGTGGGGTCTAGTACCACCACTCCCATGCATGCACATCATCTTGCCCCCAATGCAGTTAGTTGAACATAACCTGGGGCGAGGGGCCTGCGCACTGGCACCATCCCAGTGGCGACCCACCCCATTATCTCAACAAGCATTTAAAATAGGTAACCCTGCCTTGGTGACACACAACCCTAACTGAGCATTTCCTACTGACCATGAAGTATACACCTCTACATCTTAAGGGCTAGCAGTCTGGGTTCTTCACCTAAGCGCAGCAGCAAGAATACATGTTTAAACATCACTTTAGAATGACAGTACTCATCACATTTGTGGATCATTAGAATGCATTGCAAATACAGCCCCTTAAGGCATCACAGATGAAATCACAGGATTACGCATATACAGCCAGACACCCTAACAGGAATGTCTGGCAGCATAACCCCACTTTGCTTATGACATCACCTTACACAGGTACTTCACATTACACATGTGACCTTCAGTCTCTCTGAAAGAAATACCATTAGTAAATGCACTACGGGTGCAATTACACCTCTTCACCTCCAGGAGATGCCCTTCTCCAGACATCCCCAACTCAGCCCTTCACTTCTTGATGTACTTCTCAACCCTCCTCCAACTGTAAGAACAAAAGTTCCAACCCAAAAGGAGTTAAAATGCTGGCTGAGCCCTTGAGGGGTTATTCTTTTCAAGTCCCCATGAGACTTAGGGAGGGACTTCCATTTTCGTGGCTGGGGGAGACTGCGCTTCTCCAGCAGCTCCCCCTGCCCCTTGGCATTCACTTAGGGGTGACCCCGTTCTCCTGGGGCCACCACAAACAGAGAAACAGCGTTTTCTCCCCTTGCAGGCCGGATCAGGCCTGCAAGGCATTATGGGTGCTGTTGCATATCAGAGCAGCGTCTCTCCCGCTGCTCCGGGGAGAGCCGCGATGTGGGCCTCTGGCCGCTGCTGGTCTCTGTTGGAGGGTCCGGTCCCACCCGGACCCCCAGGTGAGTGGTTAGGCTCGGGGAGCCCACCCCGTTCCTTCTGTTTTTCAGGGCCCGGTCCCACCCGGGCCCCTCGCACCTCTCTTGGTCTTTCTGGGGGTCCTGGTCCCACCCCGTCTTGTCCCTTCTTCGCCGGGGGCCAGGGTGGGCTCCTGGCACCCCGTAGGGGTAAATCTTCACTGGGAGCGCGACGGCGCTCCCCTGCTTTGCTTCGGGCCCCGGGGATGGGGTCCCGGGCCCCTTGGGCACATTTTCGCGGGGGCGCGACGGCGCTCCCCCGACTTCATCTTCGCGGGGGTGCTACGGCACTCCCCCACCCCTCGGCACATTTTCATGGGGAGTGCGACGGCGCTCCCCAGCCTCATGTTCAGCGGGGGACAGGGTGGGCTCCTGGCACCCCGCGGGGGAAACCTTCACGGGGTGCGCGGCGGTGCACCCCGACTTTACTTCTCTTGGGGGCAGCCCCCGGGACCTGACCCACCCCGGGGGCACATCATGGACCGGCGGCGGAGCCCCACGCGCTTCGTCGTCGGTCCCTCCAGAGGTCAAAGGTCGCCTACCTTCTGGGGGGCGTATCTTGGCCCCCAGGAGTCCGATTTTGATGATCTTGGCCTCCTTTTGCTCCTGGTGGCGCTCCCCAGCCACTGGGAGCACTCTCTTTCGCCCTCTGGGTCTCGGAGAGGGGGGGTTCAGCAGGGAGCTGTCTTCACTGGCTCCCTGCGCCAGCCTTTCGCCTGGCTCTCCTCCTGGGCCTCTCTTCTCCCTGCGCAGAGGCCCCTGCTTCTGCGCACTGGTCCTGATCTCTCCTCCTGGCGCTGTTCAGGATACTGGGACAGTCAGGGTGTTCCTCCTTCCAACTGCCCATTGTGCCAGGCTCCAGCAGCTTCTCTTCCTGTGCCAACACTTTTTAAGAGAATGGGGAGGGGGCTGGCAGGAAGTCTCTGTTTGTCCTATCAAACAGCGACACATCACTTCACTGCCCCTGCTCCCTCCTTCCTGCCCAGGCCTCTGGGTTGGTTCAAGATGGCGTCGTCCAGGGTCTCCTGCCACATGGTCTCTGAAAGCCCCTTCCCCCCAGAACTGCCTCCCCTTCGTGCAGCTTGGTACCTGGCACCCAGTGACAGCTGCTGATGGATTAGCCTGCAGCTCCACCCAGCTTCTCTCCTCGGAGGGAAGGTTATCACTCCAGGCTGCTGGGGTCAGCCCCCAGCCAGGCCCTGGTTATGAGCTGACTCAGAGAACTATAACCTTTATGGATGACTCAAAAGCAGTACAAATATGACTCTGGACTCTGCAGAATACTTCTTCTCACACCCGTTACAGTGGACTTTAGTGTGTGTCTGGAATTTGTAGGCCTTAGGAAAGTGACACTAGCCCATGGGCGCCACTTCCCCATAGGGGAATAATGAAGTGAAAAACACAGTAAACCACACTGACTTTCCCTGGCATGTTTCTTCCCAGTGTATAAAGCCTATTCCATGTCACCACCCAATTCTGCATAAGTCCTGCCACACCATTCACTTTGTATCTGCTCCTGGGCTGCGCACGCCAGGAATCTCCCCTGCGCAGCCCCTACACGTGTGCACACGCATGTACACAGGTGTATGCATGTACCCAGCCCGGTGCCCCTTCCTCCAGCTGCTGCGCAGCGGCCTAGTCAAGCTAGGGGGACACCAGTAAAATCTACACGCAGTCTCTTTCATCATGAGTTCACTGTGGGTGAGTCCCAACTTATGAGGCTCTCCCACAGTAAAAGCTCAACAAATAGGTGCTCAAATAGCGAACAATCCGGGCGGCCCAGTGTGTCAGAACCACCTTCTAACACACGCCGCGCCCAGCTGATTCCTACAAGGAAGAAATAGCCACTCTACATGGGTATTCTTCCCGTAGTCAGCGATAACTAGTTATAAGGGGGTTCTGACCAGACCCCCCTTACTCACCAGTTATCCGCTCAGACCACCTACTCCTCCCATCCATGAAATCTCCACCCATGACAGGGATCCCAGACTACCCTAAGAACCCTCCGGGCTCTAGGTTAGATACTTCTAGGTCACTCATGGTCTACATGGACTCAGCCTAACTAGGCCCACCTTTGCCCTTGGGCATGCAACACTATGCCTACCACTTCTCTGGACAAGGGTACAGTGCCTCAGCACCGATGAGGTCTTCTGGGATAGGTCTACATCCCATCCCCTGGGTCACTAGCGGTCTCCCTTCCGGAGTTTGTTCCAACCAGTACCCTCTCTCCGTTTGGTCCTTGCACCCCAAAGATGCAACCTCTCTGGACCCTCACCCTCAGCCTGCCACTGGGGTCATTCTGCTGCCACCACCCTTTCGGGATGACTGGCTTCCCTAAAGAAAGCACAGCCATTTGTGCTTTCCCCACACAGAAAAGCACCCTTTGGCCACTGGCCTGGCTCCCAGAATAGGACCTCAGACCGGCCCCACTACCACACTGGCAGTGCCAGGGAGGAACACTGAGGGTGCCTCGTCAGACATCCTACAGCTCATTCCCCCCGTCAGTAGCTCCACACGGAAACTACCCCGGGAACCTAGACCCCTTCCTTGTTCTCCACGGTGAGAACAGGGCCTATGCACCCTTCCCTCCGAGAGGCGCGCTCTCCTCCCGGAGTACCCTTAGAGAGCCTGTGGCCCTGAGTTAGCTATACCCAGGCCCACCTCTCATGGCTCTCCCCGGTCTCCCTGCAGCGCCTTGGGAGACCGTCCAGGGACCCACATGATCCCTGGATGGCCTGCACCACCCCTTCTGAAGAGCAGGGTCCCTTCACTTAACATAGGCCCCACCTGCCTTCAGGGTAGTACTACCACACTGAGCCAGGGACCCTAAAGATCCCGGCTAGGCCTGCACCACCCTCCTCTGAAGCACAGGGTCCCTTCACTTAAGATAGGCCCCACCTGTCTTCAGGGCGGTACTACCTCCATCAGCCAGGGATCCTAAAGATCCCGGCTAGGCCTGCACCACCCCTTTGGGAAACACAGGGTCCCTTCACTTAAGATGGGCCCCACCTGCATTCAGGGTGGTACTACCTTGCAGAAGTCCACCTCCTGCCGCGAGCTAGGGGAACACCCCCATGCTCCTGGTCCTGGGGTCCAAGCCCCACAGGACCTACCTGACTGGTCACCGGCTAGGCATCGCCCCAGCCACCACGTCAGGTTCACAACACCAGCTCCAGGATGACATCCTGCTGCTTCCTTGGGTAACCACCTACCTGACCCTGACACCTCAGGGTCCACCACTAACCCTTCACCTGGAATCTAGGGAGTACATCACCCCCACTCAGATCTCCACTGGGTCAGTTACCTAGCCCACCTAGGGTACCTAGGGGCTACCACTACACACCCTCACTCAAGAACTACCCTCCTTTGGGGCCACCCACTACCAGGGGCCACCCCTGGGTTGCTCACCTCTCCACCAGTTAACCTGGGGGGCCTGCTGGACACTCAACTCTACCACACCCTCCTCCCACCGTGGGAAAAGTCTCTTGGGGTCCCCCACCATGGGAACCCCTGGGGTGATACTACCCGGGGTAAAGAAACCTCCTGCCCCACCCTTCCAGTGGTTTTGGCCTGCGCCAATACCAAGAAACTTTCAGCGGGGAAAGGATATCTGGGGCCCCTTTTGTGGAAACCCTCCCTGCACTTAAAAAGCGCGGGAACCTCCCAAGACCCCTTTCCTGTCCTGTCCCCCATAAAGGTCACTCCACCCCTACACCCCCATCTGTGATGTAGGTATCAGTTGCTGTCCCTATCTCTTGAGGAGACACCCTCCTCATGCAGGTGTCGTAGTATGTAGTGTTAGGGTTCAAAGGTGTACAATATGGCTTAGAACATTTGTATGCAATCATTTCCTGGAAAGCACCATCCCGCTAGCACATGATAATCAACATAACTTCCGTCATATCAATACAGTTTACATTTAAACCATAATATCTTCACATGACATATGTGCGTGGGGCTTCCCTTTCCCATACTTTTAGTTCACATAACCAAAACTTTGAACCCTCTTCAGAGCCTTGCGCTCTTCCATTTGCTCATTACTGCATAGGTAATGTGTGGCAAAACTGGACTTATCAAATGCAATAAATGCGCACCGGAATGGGATACTATGAATCCCACCGCTGCCACCAATGTTGGAAAACGAGGCAGTATCTGTGAGGCCTGCACAAATAACATGACTACATTTGTCCTTCACTGGGAACCAAACACCCAATTGTAGCGCCTGACTCTCAGAGGGTAGCGTTGCAGAGCAGTCTGAGGCTTACTCAAGGGATGTGGTGTGGGCTAGTAATCGCCATTTGCAGGTGCGCAGAGATAACACTCAATAATTGATTGTCCAGTCTGTACTTTGCTTTATAAAAGTAAGAGTACATTTATTAAACACACACACTACTCAATACTATGCACCAATTTACAAATATACATAAGCTGTTGGAATTACTTTGTGACATTGCATAACATCTCCACCCCTCCCCGCAGGGGGTGGGGTCTAGTACCACCACTCCCATGTATGCACATCATCTTGCCCCCAATGCAGTTAGTTGAACATAACCTGGGGCGAGGGCCCTGCGCACTGGCACCATCCCAGTGGCGACCCACCCCATTATCTCAACAAGCATTTAAAATAGGTAACCATGCCTTGGTGACACACAACCCTGACTGAGCATTTCCTACTGACCATGAAGTATACACCTCTACATCTTAAGGGCTAGCAGTCTGGGTTCTTCACCTAAGCGCAGCAGCAAGAATACATGTTTAAACATCACTTTAGAATGACAGTACTCATCACATTTGTGGATCATTATAATGCATTGCAAATACAGCCCCTAAAGGCATCACAGATGAAATCACAGGATTACGCATATACAGCCAGACACCCTAGCAGGAATGTCTGGCAACATAACCCCACTTTGCTTATGACATCACCTTACACAGGTACTTCACATTACACATGTGACCTTCAGTCCCTCTGAAAGAAATAACATTAGTAAAAGCACTACAGGTGCAATTACACCTCTTCATCTCCAGGGGATACCCTTCTCCAGACATCCCCAACTCAGCCCTTCACTCCTTGATGCACTTCTCAACCCTCCTCCAGCTGTAGAACAAAATATCCAGCCCAAGAGAAGTTAAAATGCTGGCTGAGCCCTTGAGGGGTTATTCTTTTCAAGTCCCCATGAGACTTAGGGAGGGACTTCCATTTTCGTGGCTGGGGGAGACTGCGCTTCTCCAGCAGCTCCCCCTGCCCCTTGGCATTCACTTGGTGGTGACCCCGTTCTCCTGGGGCCACCACCAACAGAGAAACAGCGTTTTCTCCCCTTGCAGGCCGGATCAGGCCTGCAAGGCATTATGGGTGCTGTTGCATATCAGAGCAGCGGCTCTCCCGCTGCTCCGGGGAGAGCCGCGATGTGGGCCTCTGGCCGCTGCTGGTCTCTGTTGGAGGGTCCGGTCCCACCCGGACCCCCAGGTGAGTGGTTAGGCTCGGGGAGCCCACCCCCGGCCGCTCCTTCTGTTTTTCGGGGCCCGGTCCCACCCAGGCCCCTCGCACCTCTCTTGGTCTTTCTGGGGGTCCCGGTCCCACCCGGGACCCCCGCATGCCCACTCGTTGGAGGGCAGCCCGGGGAGCCCACCCCCGGCTGCCCCCACCGGCTCCCTGCCCGGCCAGCACACTCGCGTGCTGCCGCGGGAGCCGGCAACGCAGTTCTGGTCTGCCCGCTTTGGCGGGCAGACGCGCGGGACTTCTCCGGCTCCTCCGGTCCTCGGGGGAGTGCGATGGCACTCCCCCCACGCCAGCCTTTACTTCGGGGCCCGGGGATGGGGTCCCGGGCCCCTCTACATCTTCACGGGGAGCGCGACGGCGCTCCCCGACTTTGCTTGGCTTCGGGGCCCGGGGATGGGGTCCCGGGCCCCTAGAAACCACTTCGCGGAGGGCGCAACGGCGCTCCCCGCCTCCTCCTCCTCTTCACGGGGAGCGCGACAGCGCTCCCCGTCTTGTCCCTTCTTCACCGGGGGCCAGGGTGGGCTCCTGGCACCCCGTAGGGGAAAATCTTCATGGGGAGCGCGACGGCGCTCCCCGGCTTTGCTTCGGGGCCCGGGGATGAGGTCCTGGGCCGCTTGGGCACATTTTCACGGGGGCGCGACAGCGCTCCCCCGACTTCATCTTCGCGGAGGGCGCGACGGCGCTCTCCCGCCCCTCGGCACATTTTCACGGGGAGCGCGACGGCACTCCCCAGCCTCATGTTCAGCGGGGGCCAGGGTGAGCTCCGGGCACCCCGCGGGGGAAACCTTCACGGGGTGCGCCGACACGCACCCCGACTTTACTTCTCTTGGGGGCAGCCCCCGGGTCCTGACCCACCCCGGGGGCACATCATGGACCGGCGGTGGAGCCCCACGCGCTTCGTCGTCGGTCCCTCCAGAGGTCAAAGGTCGCCTACCTTCTGGGGGGCGTATCTCGGCCCCCAGGAGTCCGATTTTGATGATCTTGGCCTCCTTTTGCTCCTAGTGGCGCTCCCCAGCCACTGGGAGCACTCTCTTTCGCTCTCTGGGTCTCGGAGAGGGGGGGTTCAGCAGGGAGCTGTCTTCACTGGCTCCCTGAACCAGCCTTTCGCCTGGCTCTCCTCCTGGGCCTCTCTTCTCCCTGCGCAGATGCCCCTGCTTCTGCGCACTGGTCCTGATCTCTCCTCCTGGCGCTGTTCAGGATCCTGGGACAGTCAGGGTGTTGCTCCACACCCCAGAGAGAGCTTCTCTTCCTGTGCCAACACTTTTTAAGAGAATGGGGAGGGGGCTGGCAGGAAGTCTCTGTTTGTCCTATCAAACAGTGACACATCACTTCACTGCCCCTGGTCCCTCCTTCCTGCCCAGGCCTCTGGGTTGGTTCAAGATGGCGTCGTCCAGGGTCTCCTGCCACATGGTCTCTGAAAGCCCCTTCCTCCCAGAGCTGCCTCCCCTTCGTGCAGCTTGGTGCCTGGCACCCAGTGACACCTGCTGGTGGATTAGCCTGCAGCTCCACCCAGCTTCTCTCCTCGGAGGGAAGGTTATCACTCCAGGCTGCTGGGGTCAGCCCCCAGCCAGGCCCTGGTTATGAGCTGACTCAGAGAACTATAACCTTTATGGATGACCCAAAAGCAGTACAAATATGACTCTGGACTCTGCAGAATACTTCTTCTTACACCCGTTACAGTGGACTTTAGTGCGTGTCTGGAATTTGTAGGCCTTAAGAAAGTGACACTAGCCCATGGGCTCCACTTCCCCCTAGGGGAATAATGAAGTGAAAAACACAGTAAAACACACTGACTTTCCCTGGCATGTTTCTTCCCAGTGTATAAAGCCTATTCCATGTCACCACCCAATTCTGCATAAGTCCTGCCACACCATTCACTTTGTATCTGCTCCTGGCTGCGCACGCCAGGAATCTCCCCTGCGCAGCCCCTACACGTGTGCACACGCATGTACACAGGTGTATGCATGTAACCAGCCCGGTGCCCCTTACTCCAGCTGCTGCGCAGCGGCCTAGTCAAGCTAGGGGGACACCAGTAAAATCCACACGCAGTCTCTTTCATCATGAGTTCACTGTGGGTGAGTTCCAACTTATGAGGCTCTCCCACAGTAAAAGCTCAACAAATAGGTGCTCAAATAGCGAAAAATCCGGGCGGCCCAGTGTGTCAGAACCACCTTCTAACAGGGAGAGATAGTATTTCCTCATTTTAGCCAGAGTCGCCTCGGCGCCGGAAAACACTGGAAGGCGCAGGACAGATTCCTGCTCTAACCCCGAAATCGGAGGGATAGGAGGTGTGTCAGGGACACCGCGCATACGCGGTAAAGTTGGAGAAGGCCGCGGAGCTGACTGCCTACAGCGTGACTGACCAGGTGACAATGAGGATGAAAAATTTCGGGAGCTGGTCCTCAAGCGGTCCTCAGAGGGAGAAGAGGACCGCGACCGACGAGGGACCTTCGACCACCACACCGCTAACAGTGTCATGCGGTGCTCCTGTAACGCCGATGACTGAAGCTGAAGACATGAGCAGTACCGTTCAGAGTCAGGGTGCACGCCCAGACATCACATGCAAATAGAATGAGGGTGTGGGGTCAACATCGTAGTCCACAGAACCCCAAAAATATCCAGAAAAAGCACACTGTTTCATCGACAACATTGAGATAGGCCAAAAATGGCCAGAGGTACCGCTCTCCGAATCCGTGTGGATGCGTGGAAAGGAATAAACTGATGTCAGCGCATCAGAGGAGGGCTTATACGAACTCTGCCGACGTCACATCCGGTGGACGATGTAGTGACGGAGTTGGTTGCTGCTTTCTACCGACGTGCAGAGGTACTGCTGTAGGAAAGTTTCCAGATCCAGTCTGGCACCTGGAGATAATTCTAAGGTAAGGAATCTGTGGCTCGACGTCTCTATCAGATGTTGGCTTTAAATACCCCGCATGGGGAAGGTGCATGCTGTTCCCAAATGCGTAAGCAATGACTCTGGTTGGGTGGGCGCCATGATGTTAATGGACGCTCCCATGTCAATGAGGCCTGACGTCAGTTACCCTTCCACATGTATCTGGCATTTGGGAGTAGTTCTGGCCTTGTTGAGGACTGGTTCTACCATCTAGACGATGTGTGTTGTGCCTTCTTGGTCGTCATCATCCATGTCGCAGGCTTCCAGTGGTTCCACTGGATAGTCAAGGGCGTTCACTGCTTTCTTTTAGATGGTCCGTGATTGTGGAAAAGACTGTCACACTTTCAATAAGTAATTCAGCTTTCCGAAAGTGGAGCATTTCTTCCCTGAGGCTGGGAACGCTCCAGTGTGAGGGCAGGATCCGCCACACCATCGTCAGATCTTGTGGGACACTTGGGATTACTTTCTGTCTTTCTTCCATGGCAGGGACCATCTGGATATGGATACTAGGTTCACAGGCTTTTGCTTGACCGGTCATTGCAGTGCTGCTTCTACGTAGGATTTTCACGCTTTGGACAGTTCTTTAGAGCATCCCAGCATAAGGATGTCCTGCATAGACTTTCCTAGATTTTGCAGGGTTTGTTCACAAAGCTTGGCACGGGTGCAGCTTTGGATGAACTGTGCTCTTTTTTCATGTTGCTCACGTGCTGGGAAGTTCACATAGGAATGTGGAGAACATGTCCTCCAACTCTTCGGAGCTTGGGTGGGCCTGAGGCAGAAGGAATCTCTTGTAATCTGAGTTGATGAGAGGCTCAAAATGCACCACGCGGGCAGTCTTCAGCGTGTCATAGACAAATGGAGGGCCAGCCTCTGAGATATTTGTGGCCAGCTTGAAGATGTCTTCACCCTGCAAGGTGAAGTAGCAGCGGCTGTTTCCAGTCGCGTTCGAGGGCCAGGGTGCCGTGCATGTTTCTAACTGTTCTACCCAGGTTCTCACTTCGCTGGGGCTTGATGGGGGAGAATTGCGGACATGGCTGGGTCAGCAGGGTGGCTAGTTGTGTGCTGTTCACCAGGCGGTGCAAAACTTAAATACAGTATAGGCTTCTGTGGACAGACGGACCATCTCCTATCTTCCGGTCTCACAATGGCTGGACTAATATGTCAGCCCTGGATGAGGGTGCGTTTCGCTCGTTGTTTGTGTGCGCCCTGCCCTGGGCACTGGGGATGCTGTGGACAACAGACTGGGGGGTCAGCATGTTCTATACGGAAAGTGTCCACTGGTCAACTGGTCATGATTGGCCACATGGTAGTGTACTAGGCTAGCACTGTTTGTTCTTGGTGGCCCACGGTGTGGTTGATTGAGGCTTCCTCACTCCACGCCAGCAGTATTGTAGGCTGCTTGGTCAAGCGGCCAGGTGGGGACGAATCCAGGTCATTAGTTCCACCTCCAAGGAAGAAAACAACTGGAAAGGGAGGTTGCGATGTATGCCACCACCATGTGGTGGCGCTCTTCCCCTGCCAAGTATGGGGAGAGGTGACTGAGGCTGGAGTGGGGACCACGTAGCTGGCAGCGGATGAAAGGCTAACAGGGGGGGTAGCAGCAGAGGCGTCCTGAGAGCCGCTGTACTTGTATTCCGTGGAGCACCACGGAGCCAAAGGAAAAAGGGTTTTGTGCCTGGTGATCAATTGGTGGGTAGTCTTCATGGTTCCCCCATCGTTGCCATTGTAATGTCAGAGTGTGGAACCTGGCACAGAGCAGGTGGCAGCAATAATTACACAGACCACTTGTGCGGGTTACTGCCTTGATGCCTCCCACCATCTGGGCCTTTTTGTACCTTCCCTCACATGATCATGGACCTTACCAAATGGCCCAACAAACACAGGGTGCATCCCTTTGCCTGCCCTGGCCCGAGCCACAGATGGTTCCACCCTCCAAACATTAAACTTACGTTTACAAAAAGACATAACCGTCAACCAGTAATATGGACATGATTGCTGGAGAACCAGTCAAATATGCAGTTTCAGATGCAAAAGCACAATCTAGCAAGTACGTTCCCCCAGGGCTGACTGGTTCGAAATCAGTCTAACCTGCATATACAGGGTTGGAGGGCCCAGAGTTCCTGAGCATGCCCTCTCTGTGAGTGCTGGAGTGGCAGAGGCTAATTCAGGTGAGTTGACTGCACGCAGCTGAGGCAGGCTGGGTTCGAATATTCTGTGTTCCTCACACATTCCGTGCAACTCCAGTGACAGGAGGTTACTCGAGGTTCCTCCTGGCAGGTTAAGTATTTGGTCCGCGCCACGATGTGGGGGGAAGTTGTGCGCAAGTCCTTATGCTGCTCCCTCATCCCGGTGTAGCTGCATAGGGGTTCTCACAGGAGCCTCCCTCATCCGGCAATGATCCTGGTGTGGCCACACTTCTTGCTAGTCCTGGTGACACCATCTGCCATACGGAGTCACCATATCTCTACTGCACACAACTTTGACCCGATCGGTATACCAGATGCCTCCATGGCAACCCCCCCCCCCCCGGCATATGGGGTAACCGGTTCTTCACCACACAAGGGCCACGACCCACTCTGTATGGAAATTTGTCCACGGAGGCCCCTCCTGACATACGGGAATGCTGTTCCCTCACTGCACATGGGCTCCGGCACTTCGTGGCGGCCCCTCCTGCCACCTGGGGTCACCAATGCCTCACTGCACATGGGCAACGACCTGATCGGTGCAGCAGCTGTTTCCTCGGACCTCACAACAGGAGTCCACTCAAAAGAATACCCCACTGGACTTCTCTCTCTCCAACACTCTCCTCTTCCTCACAGGACGCATATGTCTTGGCAAGCAGGCAGGTGCTGGTGCTCCAGGTGCCAGGGCAGGTGGTCTTGGATTCCCTGAGCCATGTCCCCTCACCCAGCATGGAGACTAGCAGGCCTTGGCCCCCAGTCCTGGCCACATGCAGAAGACTTGCAGAGCTTCTCCTCTTCGCACAGCCTGACTAGCTGCTTGACAGTTTTTGAGGTCTCTAGCTCCCCTTCTTATAGTCAATTTCCAGACACCAAATGTGATTTAGAGTCTGAGCCTTTGAAGTTTATGTGGGGGGGGGGCTTCCTTTTGAAATGCCCACTCCTCTGCCCTCTCTTACTCTTGAAAGTAGCTTTCACAGCAGGAGCAACTCCTGATAGCCCCACAACACAGGCTATGGAAGTGACTACAGTTCACAGCTGGATGTCAGCCACAGTGAAATCTTTATCAAAACGTTGTCCCAGGGCCTCAGTCCTACTCTTTATGATTCTCTTTTCAGCCTGTCTCCTTCCTGAGATGTGCCCAGCTCCCTTCTTTATGACCTCTCTCTGAATCAAAGAGCACCCTGTGAAGGGTGCTGGGGAAGCCTGTCTCTCCCTTCTACAGTGTGCCTCACCCCTCTCACAGGAATGCAGCAATACACAAATCTGGGAATTCCTCTACCCCCTCTCCTCATGTTTCACCAAGCAGCCCTGGGTCTCCCAAAATAGAACCCATAGTCTGCAATGCACTGTATCATTCACAGGCACACATACAACCAGCACATGCATTTAATATGCATACACTGCCCAACACTGTATCCTACATGTATTGTACCATTCACAGGCATACATACACTCAGCACAAGCATTTAACATGCACATATGTCACAGCACTACATCTTTTATGTACTTAACACTCACAGGTGCACATGCATTCATCATGCATACACTGCACCATACTGAAATATCTCTGTATTGTACCACTCACAGGCACACATACACCCAGCTCATGTACACCACTCATGTGCTGTGTAGCACTACACACCAACTCGATGTAGGCCAAGGGGGGAAACAGCCTTTACAACGCTGCTGTTACATCGCGTTACCTTTACAACGCGGGCGTTACAACGACTGCGTTGTTAGAACGCGGTGCCTTTACCACGCAAGTCATTAGATCGACTTGCTCTAGATGGTGCTCCAACCTAAGGAATAGTATAATTCACTATTCCAACACCTTCCCTACTGTTGCGCAGGGTGGAGTTGGAATAGTAAATTATACTATTCCTAAGGTTAGAGCGCCATCTAGAGCAAGTCGATCTAATGACTTGCGTGGTAAAGGTATCGTGTTCTAACAACGCATTCGTTGTAACGACCGCGTTGTAATGGAATGCAATGTAAAAGCATGCGTTGTAGCATGCTATATTCGCCAAGGGTGAGTTAAGCACACAGCAGTGGAACTTTGAATGAGTGAGCCTGTAGGCCTCACTCTATTGACACAGGTTAAAAAGGATCAGTTCACTCCTATTGTTCACTACGCTGTATGCTGGCACCACCGCACTCATGTTGCTTAACTCCTGTTAAAGGCAGTAGCTTTTCCCCACTATAAGGGTAGCACATTGGGGTGCACCTCCCAGTCCAACAAGACCGCAATCCATGAGACAGGCCTATGTCATAGCGCATACACATGATGCATGTTTGCCTATGACAACAAAAATCACCATTAGGGATCCAGACATCAGTACTGTTGGGACACTCAAGGCAGAGGTGCTCGTCCATTACCATGCATTGGTCTTTTCCATCCAAACACTTCAGTTTTAGAAAAAATACTTTACTGCCATTTCTTAACCAATTAACTAATAACGAGTAATCAGGATAACTTTTACTACAAAAAAAATGTCATTTCTTTACTTTATTTTGCACAAAAATAGAACCTTACATTAAAAACAGACTTCCATTTGACCACAGATCAGTTTGTGCAAAGTTCATTGCAGGAAGCTGGCTCTGTATATGGTATTATCACTAGGTGGTTATACCATGCACAGAGTCCAGGGGTTCCCCAAAAGTGTACAGGGCTCAATGTAAAACCCAAAGTGCTCTATTAGGGGTAGTGTGGGCGAGCATCCTTAGGCCTCACACAGTGGAGTGTAAGACATTTATTGCACAACAGTGATCACTAATGGACACACAACTCAAGAAGGAGATCCAGACCAATTTTAGAAAATTATACTTTGTACTTTATTTTAAGACCAAGATCTTCGCAATAAGGTAAGTATGTTTTTGATTAAAAATACATTTCACTTTGAAAAATTGACACTTAGAAACTTTTCAGCACAGTTCAATGTTGTCATTTGAGGAAAACAAAATCACGGTTAAACAGGTAATTAATGCACTTACAGTCCCAGTCTTCGTAACCAAAAATCAGCAAGGGCCATGGGTCAGGTGAGTACCAAAACTGCACCACCAGCGGTACGGGGGCGGCCGGGTGCAGAGGTCAAAATCTGAGTTCGTCCCAATGCTTTTCAATGGAGACTGGGGGTGCCTGGAGCCACACTGCTTGCAGGTAAGTAGATCAATCACAGGGGCCAAGCTTTGGGGGTTAGGCTAAGCACAGGGTGGCCACAAAGCAGCACCAAACATACAACACCAGCAACACGGGCGGTTGGGTGCAGGGTGCAATTTCAACGTCGGGCACCCTATGCTTTTTAACTGAGATTCTTCTTTTGACAAAGAGGCTGCAGGCGTGCCACCGGAGGTTGCAGGAGGAAGACCAACAGCAGCAGAGGTAAGTTGAAATGGAGGGGGGCATTGGGGCACCGTTGGTTCAGCTCACCAAGACTCAGGGGCTTCGGGTGCAGGGGTGCCTTTCGACGTCTGAGTCTTCCTACCGGAGTTGGTCGCGGTCAGGGGGAGCCTCTGGATTCCCACTGCAGGGGCCGTTGTGGAGATCAGGAGAGGTCAGCCAACACTGGACACGAGGTCAGGATCCCTGGGGAGACTTCACTGCCTGGATTCGGGGTCCTTGGAGTTTTTCTTCTTGGACAGGTCCGCTGTCCATGGGAGGTTGGAGTCTTTTTCGAAGGCAGCAGTTCTCCTAGGATTTTCAGAGGTTGCTGGCTGCAGAACAAGTCGCGGGTTCGCAGAGGCTGGAGGCAGGCCAGTAGGGCTGTGGCCAAGGCAGGCGTTGTAGGAGAGTAGGATCTGCTTCTTATAGTTACCCCCACTTTTTGCTGATGTTTCACTGTTTTTCAACTTAGCCAGACTGAGGCCCTGCTAATCAGGACCCCAGTCTATCTGCTTTCTACTCTAAATTGATTGCATGTACTTTAGGTACACTCCAGATTGGATTCTGGGGTACCCTTATAAGTCCCTAGTATATGGTATACTATGTGCCCAGGGCATAGGTACTCCAGAGGCCTCCCAGGGGCTGCAGCATGTATTATGCCACCCCTGAGAGGCCACCCAAAATGACACAACAGGTCTGCTACAGCGACCTGTGTAAGGTGGTGTATCCACCCCTTACTGAGATATAGGTTCCCTATATCTCTCCATATCACTGCACGTGTAAACCTATCAGTCACCCCTATGGCAGGCCTTAACAATCCTGAAGGCAGGGTGCTGGGTTTCATGTAAGAGGGTGCCCATGCATGAGCAGAGCCCCTCTGCAGCTTTTGGAATCTTCATTCCGGGGTTGTTTGTGATGCAGCCAACCATATACTCTTAAGTGCATTATAATCTTGCGGTAAATGCTAACTTGAGAATGGCTGCATGGAAACATGTCGTGTTTGGTGTCAAACACCTTGGAATCATACCTCCACCCCAGTAACTGGGGTGGGAGGTATGATTCCACCCTACTAGAGGGAGAAACATGGCACCACCGGTACACCCGGTACCAGCTTAACAGAACCCTGGCATCACAAAATGGATGCTGCAGTCACAGACACGAGTCTTCCCTCCTGCTGCTGGACAAAACTCCAGCAGGGGAGGCCTGGACAATAGGTTTCCTGTCACAGGGAGGTGTGACCACCTCCCAGACAGGCTTTAGTGTATTGGGGCTGCGTGGGTGCACTCCAAGAGTGATTTGAAGTCTGCACTGGGGGCACATTTGGTGTCCGAAGGACTCCGAAGAATATTGCCACACAGGAGGTGGGTTCCCAAGGTTTCTGAGGTCGATCTGTGCCCACAGCAAGTCTGAGGCCCGTATCCCTCGTGGAGACCGTGCAACCCGAACCCCTGGACACCGCGACCATTTGCTGAAGCATCAGCTTTCCGGCGACCCCTGAGGCTGAGCTTTGGGTTACTTGTAGCCCTGACCCCGAGCAGTAATTACACCGAAGATTCCTGGCCTACACTCAACGAGTGTTCCGTGGGCCACCATTTTGTGATTCCTCTCGAGGTCCCTTTGCGATCCCTGGTCCGTTGACCTGTGGGTCCCCAAGAAGGCAACTCTAACTTTAATTGGGCTTTTCTGGTTGCTCCAGACCTGCCCTGACTCTCCATTGCTTGGGGAGTCCCCAGGACCTTGCTGGTCCTCACAGAAGCATCTTTTCTCTTCCTGCGTGAGTTGCTGTTGCCAAGGCTTGTTGTATTCAATCCGAGCACCGACACCCCAGCACTCGACATCCTTTGTGGGACAGCTCGAATCCCGCTCCTGGCTGTCCTCGACATCTCCTGGACCCCGTGGCTGCAGAGTCAAGCTTCACCTCTTGCACCTGAAGCACCCGACATCGGTGGGCATTCGATTGCTCCGCTCCTGGTCACTGGCTAGTGACCCAGACTCTGTCTCCTCTGCTTTTAGGTTCTTCACATCTTCGATCCAGGCTTGGATCATCCCGGGCACTTTTCTTCTTCACGGCAGCAGCACTTTGCAGCAGATCGCCATTGAAAACAACAACGATTCCCGACACCCTTTGACACCTATGCACCCGGCTTCCTGGGTGAGGTAATTCGAGTACCCGGTGCTCCCGTGGGTGTTGGCCCTAGAACCCCTTAAGTCTAAAGGGGTTTGCTCAAAGTCCTCTCCTAAGTGTCCTTTTGCTTTAAAATTCCAACCGCGACTTTCCGCATAGAATCCTACGGCGCTCGCGGCTGTGTTCTCACACTGCACAAGTCCCCCGTGGGTCTCCTGTGTCACTACCTTGGGTGGTTCCTTGGGGCCCCAGCGATTCTTACGTGCTCTAGGCACTGTGTCTAGTCAAGTCGTGGTTCTTATACCACTTTCTTAATATATGGTTTGGTCCCCTCGGGCCCATTGTATATTGTGCTATTTACTGTCGTTTTAATACTGTGATATTGTGTATCTTGGACTCTAATCTCATAAAGAGATTAGTAGTGAGTGTTTAGAAATAAATACATATATTTTATATATACCTGGTGTGGTTCTCCTTTCATTTGGTCATTCAAGAGGTTATAATCTGGTAAACCAAGCTGCTTTACACTCCTTCAAGACTTAGCCTGAAGGCTGCTCTCCATAGCTACCACTAGGATAGCTTTCAATAAAGGTTGTCTTTAAACCTATCATCAATAAGGGTCGTTTGGACTGGTGCAAGGTGCCCACTATAACTAGTGGACAGCATTTGCCAGGCCAACTTCTCACAGGCGTCATCTTCAGTCTTCTTTGCAGGGTCGTCTTCTTGCTTCTTAGGTCGTCGCAGATCTGGTTTCCAGGTCTGGGGGAGCCACCTAAATACTAGATTTGGGGGCGTGTTAGGGGCACGTTACCTGGGATGGCTACACCCTCTATATGCCACCCTCCTGTGGGAGGGGGCATTGACCTAGCCCTGATTGGAGAGGTCCCTTCATCTTCAAGATGGCGGGGACTGAAAGATGTGCTTCACCTCGGCTCCCCCACCTTAGGTGTGGAGTTGGCAGAGGTGGGAACACCTCCTATTTTCCTACGTTTTCCCGCCCAAAGTGGGGGTGTAAACGAGGGGCTGCCATCTGCTGCTAGCAGCGAAGGCTGGGGGTCACATTACAAAGGTGGCAGGCCTTTGAAGCTTCCCTCTAAGAGCACTGGCCCATCCTGGGTGAGGAGTGACACCTCTGCCCAGGATGTGCATTGTATCTGGTCCCAGAGAGCAGGGGCTCTCTACCCAGGGGTCCAGAAACGTGTCTGGTGGTGGCTGAGACCCCACCATGGTTGGTAGGTTTTCAGGGGGCATCTCTGAGGTGCCCTCTGGGTACATGGTACAATAATGTCTGGTGGTGGCTGAGACCCCACCAGGGTTGGTAGGTTTTCAGGGGGCACCTCTGAGGTGCCCTCTGGGTACATGGTACAATAAATCACATACTAACATCAGTGTGGATTTATTGAGAGGAGTAGTTTGGTACCAAACACTCCTGTGTTCAGTGAAGCCATCATGGAGCTGTGGAACTCGAGTTGTTGAGTTCCCAGCCCCTGTACTCTCTATGGCTTCACTGGCACTTACAATATTAAGGAATGGACCCCAATATTGTAGGGGCATATCTGCTCATGCAGATATGCCCTCAACTGTGGTATAGTGCACCCAGCCTTAGGGCTGTGAGGCCTGCTAGAGGGGTGACTTACCCATGCCTTCAGGCAGTGTTAGCTGGGATGGCTCCCAGGCAGGGTGCCATGTCGACTTTGTCGTTTTTCCTCTCACAAGGGGCTGCAGGGGCAGTGGCATGGTCCCAGTGAAGGGTGAGGGGGGCAGGGGACCCTCTTCAACTCCCAGGCCCTAGGTACTCAGGAAACCATTTACTAGGAACTAGCAGGGGTCAGAAGTGCCAATTGGGGATTTGTTTTTTAGGGAAGGAGCACTGGCTCAGGGGACAAGGGTGGCAGGGACCCTGTGCACTACATTTTTAACCACATCAAAACTAAGAAAAATGTGCGAACTAACCATGTAAAAAAAGGAACTTTATCACATTCAATATTTGTGATAACAGTTCTTTAGGTTTAAAAATATAATAACTGTTCGAACAAATTCATACAAGGTTTTCAATCTCCTCCCAGGCATGCTGTTCCCTCACAAGGAGCTCTCAATTGGAGTTGTTAATACTGCCACTGGGGACTTTGGAATCTAGCCATCTTTTGCAGCTCCTATGTCAGATGAAATATCTCTAAATTGGGTACCTCTAACCTACACTTAACCGAGGGGAGCATTATCGTGGTAATGGTCACTCACCTCCTACCAATGCTCCAAACAATTGTAGTGATTGAGTTCAGCACTGTACAAAATGTGCAAGTAAGCAGTAAGGGTGTGTTCACAAAGTAGTAGGAGAGTCTTGGGAGCTCAATCATTTTGGTGAATGCCACCAGACCTGTTATTGATATTGGGAGGCGATTCCAGAAGGTTGCTTGTCTGTGCAGTGCTGAGACAACCAGTGTATAGTTACAATCTACAACATCCCTCGGGTTCCGATATATTCGAACGCGAGGTATTTAAAAGAGTAAGAAGTGCATGATACCCATAATCCATAATAATGTTCTGATTCTTTCAGGGGAACAAACTGGATTTCACTCTGTTAATGGAGAGACTAGAAATCTCCCCAAAATGCTTGAACGGAAGCACTAAAAATGCCAGGTCATAGTAAGCAAATCCTCGGCATTGCCACTTCCAGGACATCATCAGATTGCAGACTAAAAAGTGTAAAAAAGAAAACACAAGGCAGCAGACCTTTCAATATTTGCATCCAGGAGCTGGAAAAACATCCCCTTATACATCAGTTCTGCCCCAACACTGCTACAATTCAGGAAAGAGTTGAAGACACACCTCTTTAAAGAACACTACATCACAATGCAGTGGCAATCCAATCACCAGCTACCTCTCCTATCACTCGACTCTGTGCTTGCCTTTGACCCTATACAGCGCTCCACTGCCTTTTAGGCTAGGTTTGCACTACACAAGTACCACATGCATGCATGCATACACAAACAGCAGCCAGGAGCATGTAGGGCATAGCAAATGTTTAACTGTGGCTGGCTGCTGATAACGCAGTGAAGCACAGCACAGCCCTTTAGGAGCTGTAGCATTAGGCTGATGAAATACTGCAAGGTGAGCATGCCCGTTTTAGTTTCAATTTCAAGTTCTTACCTGCACTTGGTAACAACACACACTGTGGTGGATTTTATTAATTTGACAACTCCACAGGCACAGTCTATGTCTGCCTCTGCAATTGGAGCTGACAAGAGCAGCCACAATAGCACAGCAAATCACCTGGTTGGTATGCAGACAATGTGCTCTGTGTTTCGCATAATGGACATTTTGCCGCCTGCTCTGCAGCACCAAATCAAACAACGCTGCAGCTGGAGGTAGCGAAATGCCTATGGGCAGGGTGAGGAGGGTGAGCACAGGCAGCACTGCGGTTCAAAGGAGAAAAAAAAGGCAATTACTGCAAGGCAAACACCGGCATCAAGAGTGGGTCAGGGTGTGCCCCAGGGTGAAATGTCCACAAATCTAGCTGGTCAAATGGGTACCTCAAATCTCGATCCCCCAGTATCACTGCAGTGGGTATATCATTGATTGCAATGCCCCTGCTTGTGTGTTTAAACTATATCTTCAGAATACAGTAATTGAAAGCCAATAGTGCCCTTTATTTGCACCAGTAAGAATCATGTTTTCCTTTGATGTGTATTAAAACTAAAAAGTGTTTCTGTATTTGTTCTAAATCTACTGGGCTGCTAGGAAACACTGTAGGAAAGTAGAATCTGCTTCTATGGTTACCCCCACTTTTTGCATGATGTAATGCTGTTTTTGACGAGTCTGACTGGGATCCTGCTAATCGGGACTCCAGTCTAGCTGCTTTCTCCCTAAACTGTGTGTTAGTACATAGGTACAATCCCAGATTGGATACTGGGGTACCCTTATCAGTCCCTAGTATATGGTACCCATGTACCCAGGGCATAGGTACCCCAGAGGTCTCCCATGGGCTAAAGCATGCATTATGCCACCCAT
Organism: Calotriton arnoldi; assembly: GCA_963921515.1. Lineage (NCBI taxonomy): Eukaryota > Metazoa > Chordata > Amphibia > Caudata > Salamandridae > Calotriton > Calotriton arnoldi. The sequence goes on from CAWUFW010014452.1 coordinate 401,990, forward strand.
GAGAGACAATGCAAAATGGAACTACAGGCCTGCCATTGCAGCCTGTGTACGTTGGTGCTTGCACCACTTACTAGAGATATAGGTTTACTATATCTAAGGGTCACTGCACTTAAAACCTATAAGTCACCCCTATAGCAGGCCTTTGCAATCCTGAAGGCAGGGTGCTTGGTTCGAAGTGAGAGGGTGCCCCTGCATGAGCAGGACACACCTGCAGCCTACGGAGTCCATTCTCCTGGGTTGTCAGTGAAGCAGCCATATACTATATAGAGGGGCACCGCGTAATTACGCGATGACCATCTCGAAAACTGCTGCAACTAATCCTATCATGTTTGGTATCAAACATGTTGGAATCATACCCCCACACCATAATTGGTGTGGGAGGTATGATCCCAAGCACTGGAAGAGCCCTCCGTTAGGCTATCAGTGTTCCCGGTGCCAACCTTCTAGACCTGGACAGCACAAAATGGATGCTACCGACCAGAGACACATTTCTGCCCTCTCACTGCTGAACCAAGCCCGAGCAGAAGAAGGTGGAACAATAGGCATCCTGTCACAGGGAGGTGTGACCACCTCCCAGACAGGATTTAGTGTATTGGGACCGGGTGGGTGTGCTTGACAGCGCCAGAAAGTCTGCATGAGGGGCACATTTGGTGTCCCTGTGCATAGTCCAGTTCAAACCAATTCTGGGAGCCGTTGGCTTCCGCTCTGGCATGAAACCGGACAAAGGACATGGGAGTAACCTCCCCCTGTCCAGACCCTCCCCTAGGAGGGTCCCCTGAATCTTCCCAACCCTTTCCCTAGGGTACTTAAGGGCTTACCTGGGTGTAGGTCCCTAGATTTGTCGTGGGATAAGATTCAGATGAGACACCACTTCTACTTCTACCGTCTGGGCACTCTGGATTTCGCTGGACTTCGTTTGGGCCTGACTTAGTCTCCTTTCCAGTATGCTGCATCGTCTGTGCCTCATACAGGAACCTTCCAAGGCCTCTGAAGCATCAAAGACACCTGAAGAAATCTCCCTTGGAGTAAAGGAGTCACTCCCCTGCATTTGCAGGCACCGCAACTAAGTCGACCGGTCTGCTGATCCTGAGCTCTTCCGGACTCTGTGGGCTCTGCAACACAGGTGGTGGTTTTCCACAGCTCCCTAGGCCTGCCTTGCCCTCTCACCACGTTCGAGGCCAGTATCCCTCGTGGGGGTTGCAATAACCGAACCCCTGTGCACTGCGTCCAACTTGCAGTTGCAAAGGCTTGTTGGCTTCCTTCCAAGAAGATCTTCAGGCTCCACGTAGCCCCAACCTCAAGCATCTCCTGTGACCAGAATCTTCAGCCACACTGCATCGTGTGCATCGGCATCGTGTGCATCGTGGCCTGCATCTTTTGGTGAGCTGCTTGAGGTCCTCTCACGACTCCAGTGCCTCCGGCCTGTGGGTCCATTTGAGGGTCACACTTTTTTCTTTTGGGCTCCCCTGATTGCTCTGGGCCTGCCCTGACTCCCCTGCTCTTGGTGAGTCCCCTGGACCATGATGGTCCCAACGTTGCTCCTTCTTTGATTCCTGCTTTGGTTGCCTTTGCCAAGGCTTGTTGGTTCTCCCGCCGGACACCAACCCCTCAGCACTCGACATCCTTCGTGGGAAAGCTTGTGCATGGCTCCTGGTTCTCCTCAGCGTCGCCTGGTCCTCACAGCTGCAGAGTCAAGGTCCTCGTCATCCATCCTGCAACACCCGACATCGGAGGACATTCGTCTTCCAAGTCTCCTGGTCATCCCTGAGTGACATGGACTCTGTCCCCTCTGCTTTCAGGTACCTCTCATCAAGAATCCATCCTTGGATTCCACCGGACACTTCTTTCTTCTTCCACAGCGGCACTTTCCTGAAGTCCTCCATTGGGTTCGACTGCGGTTTCCGACACCACTTCACACGTATGCACCCGGCTTCCCTGGTGTAGGTAACGTGGGTACTAGGGTATCCACGGGTGGGGTGGCTCTCCAAACTTCTGTCTTCCAAGGGGTTCCTCCAGGGTCCACTGGGAAGGGTCCTTAATCTTTAAACATCCAACCGCGACTTGCACATAGAGCTTGTACGGAGCACGTGGTCGTGTTCACACACTGCACACGCTCTCCGTGGGGTCCCTATCTACTTACCTTGGGTGGTTCCATGTGGGTCCCCAGCACTTCTACGTCCTCTCCACATCTGTCCTGACTCCGAGTGGTGGTTCTTATACCACTTTCTAGATATATGGTTTGGTCCCCTCAGGGGCCCTCTGTGCATTTTGTGCTATTTACTTGTATTTCTTTGCTAAAGTATTGTGTGCATTGTGTTTATCTCCGTGTGGGAGATACTTGAACGTATTAGAAAGTATTATATAATAAATACATATTTTTATAAATACTTGGTGTGGTTCTTTTTCACTTAATCTATACGATAAGATTGCATTCTGGTAAAACAAGCTGCTTTCCACTCCTCCTGGACGAGTCCGGAAGGCTGCTCTCCACAGCTATCACTTAGAGAGCTTTCTAAGGTTGTCTAAGGCCTCTTAAATCACCATAAGGGTTGTCTGGACTGGTGCAAGGTGCCCACTTACATAAGTGGACATCATATAACAGGCCAGCTTCTCACATTGGTGGCAGCAGTGGGGTTCAAGCCTACATTATTTTACCAGATAAATCTTTGTGTTGATTAATTGAAAAACCCATTACTAATACTAGGCACATATAATACAAGCTTAGAATAAATAAGTTCTACTGAACTTAGGGTTGGGTAGTTAAGGGTTAACACACCCTTTATCCAACCTAAGAGTGTTTAGTTCCCACTAGGTTAAGTAGGTGCAACACCACACTTAGTATGTCTTCCAGAGGAGATGCCAGTGGCTCTCTAACTGCTAGATACAGTGCGCTTTTGTTCCAAGAACTGAAAGCCCTGTGTACCTCTAGAAAGTTGAAGACAGGGAAAGGTGCCAACACTCAACGCCTCCTAGAGGCCTTACTGTTAGATGACCTCCAGGAAAACAAGTGGGTGAGATGAGCAGGAAAGATGGGTGGGCATGGGGCAGAGGAGAGGCCAGAAAGGATCACTGTGACCTTGACTCTAACCCTGACCAGGTGCGAGCCTGATGACTCCCACCTGGACAATTCAGACCTCCCAGAGGAGACCACAGGTGGCCAAGAGGATGCCCCCTTGATCCTCCTGGGAAGGTGCAGAGTAGACCAAGGAGGTCTAGATCCTCCTCTGCAGAATCCAATGGCTCAAGACAGTCAGTAGGGACCTCCAGTTTCTAGTAGAGAGGGGAACTCTTTGGATAGGGAGTAGCAACTTCTTGAGCTTGAGAAAGCTAGGCTTAGGCTCAGGCAAGAGCAGTTGGTCCTTGACAGAGAGTCCCTGGAAGTCCAGAGAGCTAGGGAAAAGCTTGGGACTAGAGTCCCATGGTGGCGGCAACAGTGTCCTAGAGTTAAGGACCATTCTTTTGAACATAGGAACTTGAGCAAGATTGTCCCTCCCTACCATGTTGGGGATGACATCCACAAATGGACAACTGCTTTCGAGAGGGCCTGTAAGGTTCAGAGGGTCCTTCAAGAGCAGTGACAGCTAAGTTGTGGCTCTCCTTTGCTGACCAAGGTAGAGATAAGCTCCTCACTGTTAGAGAAGAAGATGCTGATAATTACTGTTTTGAAAAGTGCTCTCATTGATGGGTTTGGCTTAACCACTGAACAATGCAGGATTAGGTTCAGAGATACCCAGAAAGCACAGACCCAGGACTTGGTAGACTTTGTGGATAGTGCCATTAAGGCTCAGGAAGGTTGGTTGCTTGGCAGCAAAGTGCATGACTATCAAGGATTGTACAGTTTGATTATCAGGATCAGCTTTTGCATTAATACCTGGTGGACTCAGATCTGACTTCTGCCCAAGAATTGGGAAAGAAGGCAGATAAGTGGGTCAGAACCAGGGTTAAGCAGAAAAACCAGAACAGTGGTGGTGACCAGAATAAGCAAGATGCTTCTAAAACTCAAGATAAGGGTGGGGACAAGGGCAAATACAAGAAAGAGTCTGTCTTCTCAAGGGCCCAAAAAACCTGCATCTGGGGGGGGGGGGTCACAATCCAACAAGAAAGGCAAAAAGAAACCTTGGTGTTACTCTCTGTAAAGTAGAAGACCCATTGGACAAAGGATGCTGATTGTCCAAAGGCCAAGGAAACTACTACTACCACTGCCCCTAAGGCAACTGCGCACCCTAGCTCCAGGTACAAGTGGTAGTACAGGAAACAAGAGAATAGTAGGGTTAACTTTGGGTTCTGAGGTGGGTTCTGACTTAGTCAGAACTCCAGCTCAGGCTGTTCTAGTCTATGATGGTGGCATAGATCTTGCCACCTTACTTGTCAGTCCCAGTAACCTAGACAAGTACAGACAACAGCCTTTGATCAATGGAAAGGAGGATATGGCCTACAGGGACACAGGGGCCAGTGTCACTATGGTGACAGAGAAACTTGTGTCTCCTGACTAGAACATACTTGGACAAATATACCAATGTTAACAATGTTAGGACTGACCATTCCTTGGCAGTTGTTAATTTCAGCTGGGGAGGGGTAACTGGACCTAAAAAGGTTGTGGTTTCTTCAGACCTACCAGTAGATTGTTTGTTGGGCAATGATTTGGACACTTCAGCCTGGGCTGAAGTGGAGTTCAGGACTCATGCAGAAATTCTGGGCATCTCTGCAAGTGTGTTTGCTGTGACCAGGTCACAAGCAAAGCAACTTTCCACTGAACAGGCCCTGGATCCTGGAACAGTGGACCAGGTGCCTTCCAAGAGAAGGAGCAGAAGGGCAAGGCTGGGCCTACCCCCCAGACTCAGAGTGAGGATCAGTCTCCTGAGGGAGGTGACCCAAGCCTCTGTGAAGGAACTGCCCAGATGAACTTGAGCCTGATCAGGTTGGGTTCTTGGGGGCAGGGGCCCTTCCAGAGCAGATCTGAGTTTGGAACAGCAGACCTGCCCCTCTCTTGAACCCCTCAGACAGCAAGCTGCTGCTGAGGTAGCTGGGAATGTCAGTGGGTCCCATAAGATCTACTGGGAGGAAGGACTTCTGTACTCAGAGGGTAGAGACCCCAAGCCTGGTACCACCAGGAGGTTGGTTATACCCCCAGAAGTTTAGAGGTTTCCTGCTCACCCTTGCACATGACATTCCCCTAGCAGGACACTTAGGGCAGAGTAAGACTTGGGATAGGCTTGTCCTTCACTTTCACTGGCCCCACATGTCTGAGGACACAAAGGAGTATTGTCGCTCCTGTGACACCTGCCAAGCCAGTGGCAATTAAGATGACATCACAAAGGCCCCCTTGATCCCACTTCCAGTGGTTGGGGTTCTCTTTGAGAGGGTTGGGATTGATATCATTGGTCCCATGAACCCCCCAACTGCATCTGGGCACAGTTACATTCTAGTGGTGGTGGACCATGCCACTAGATACCCAGAAGCAGTTCCCCTTAGGACCACTACAGCTCCTGTGGTGGCAAGGGCCCTCTTAGGATTTTTTTCCAGAGTGGGCTTCCCTAAGGAGGTCTTAACTGACATAGATACAAACTTCATGTCAAGTTATATTACTGCAATGTGGAAAGAGTGTGGAGTGAATTACAAATTCACCACACCCTACCATCCTCAATGCAATGGGTTAGTTGAAAGATTCAACAAAACCCTAAAGGGTATGATCATGGGCCTCCCAGAAAAGCTTAGGCGAAAATGGAATGTCCTTCTACCCTGCCTTCTCTTTGCCTACAGATTTCCTTCAGAAGAGGGTTGGCTACAGCCCTTTTGAACTTCTGTTTGGGCATCCAGTTAGGGGTCCCTTGGGTCTGGTGAAGGAGGGATAGGAGTTACCTCTCAAACCTCCCAAACAGGACATAGTGGACTATGTACTTGGTTGGCGCTCCCAAATGGCTGAGTACATGAAGAAGGCCAGTAAAAACCTTGAGGCAAGCCAAGAACTCCAAAAAGCTTGGCATGACCAAAAGGCTGTCTTGACTGTTTATCAGCTAGGCCAGAAGGTGTGGGTGTTGGAGCCTGTGGCCCCAGCAGCTTTCAAAGACAAATGGAGTGGACCCCACACCATACTTGACCAAAAGGGTGAGGTCCCCTATCTGGTAGACCTTGGCACTCCCAGAAGTCCCCATAGGGTACTTCATGTGAACAGGCTAAAACCTTTTGTTGACAGGGCTGACATGGGCTTGCTCATGGCAACTGATGAGGGACAGGAAGAAGAGAGTGACCCTCTCCCTGATCTCCTCTCACAAAACCCTGATGATGGATCAATTGATGGAGTAGCCTTGGCAGGCAGCCTCACTGATCAACAGCAGATTGATTGCAGGAAGGTCCTCAATCAATACAGGCATATGTTCTCTCAGACTCCCAGTCAAACCACCTGGTGTACCCATGAAGTGGACACAGGTGAGAGTCTACCTGTGAAGAATAAAATCTACAGGCAGCCTGACCATGTCGCAAATTGCATCAGGACAGAGGTCCAAAAGATGCTGGAGTTGGGAGTGATTGAGCCATCAGATAGCCATTGGGTTTGCCCAGTGGTCCTGGTACCTAACCCTCACACCAACGGTGGTAAGAGAGAGATGGGTTTTGTGTGGACTACAGGGGACTCAATGCAGTCACTAGGACTGATGCTCATCCTATTCCTAGGGCAGATGAGCTTATTGATACTTTGGCCTCAGCCAAGTTCTTAAGCACATTTGACCTTACTACTTGCTATTGGCAAATCAGACTAGCTGAGGATGCCAAACCAAAAACAGCATTCTCAACCCCTAGTGGGTATTATCAATTTATTCAAATGCCCTTTGGCTTGAAGAATGCACCTGCCACATTCCAAAGGTTGGTGAATAAAGTTGTCACAGGCCTGGAAGCCTGTAGTGCAGCATATCTAGATGATATAGCTGTCTTTAGTCTTAACCTGGGAGGATCACCTGGTCCACCTGAAGAATGTTTTGGTGGCTCTGCAGAAGGCAGGCCTCACTATCAAGGCTACTAAGTGCTAGATAGGGCAGAGTAAGGTTGTGTACCTGGGCCACCTAGTGGGTGGAGGCCAGGTTCAACCACTTCAGAGCAAAATCCAGACCATAATGGAATGGGTTGCTCCAACTACCCAGACTCAGGTCAGAGCTTTCTTGGACCTGACTGGGTACTACAGAAGATTTGTCAAAGGATATGGATCCATAGTGACCCCTTTGAATGATCTTACATCTAAGAAAATGCCCAAGAAAGTTCAGTGGACAGTTAGCTGTCAGAAGGCATTTGATGACCTCAAGCAGGTCATGTTCACTGCTCCCATTCTGTAAAGTCCTGACTACTCTAAAACATTCATTGTCCAAACAGATGCATCTGAGTTGGGGGTGGGGGGTGTGTTGTCACAGCTTAATGCAGAGGGCCAGGATCAACCAGTAGCTTTTATTAGCAGTAGGTTGACCCCCAGAGAGAAACGTTGGTCAGTTATTGAGAGGGAGGCCTTTGCTGTGGTCTGGGCCCTGAAGACTTTGAGGCCATACCTGTTTGTCACTCTCTTCATTGTTCAGACAGACCATAAGCCCCTCTTATGGCTTAAACAGATAAAGGGTGAAAACCCCAAACTATTGAGGTGGTCCATTTTCCTACAGGGGATGGACTATACAGTGGAACATAGACCTGGGAGTAACCATGCCAATGCAGATGGACTCTCCAGATATTTCCACTTAGAAAATGAAGACTCAACTGGGAAAGGTTAGTCTCATCTCCTTATGTTTGGGGGGATTGTGTAGGAAAGTAGGAACTGCTTCTATTGTTACCCCCACTTTTTGCTTGATGTGATGCTGTTTTTGACTAGTCTGACTGGGATCCTGCTAATCAGGTCCCCAGTCTATCTCCTTTCTCCCTAAACTGTGTGTTAGTACCTAGGTACAATCCCAGATTGGATACTGGGGTACCCTTATCAGTCCCTAGTATATGGTACCCATGTACCCAGGGCATAGGTACCCCAGAGGTCTCCCATGGGCTGAAGCATGCATTATGCCACCCATGAGAGACAATGCAAAATAGAACTACAGGTCTGCCATTACAGCCTGTGTAAGTTGGTGCTTGCACCACTTACTAGAGATATAGGTTTACTATATCTAAGGGTCACTGCACTTAAAACCTATAAGTCACCCTTATAGCAGGCCTTGACAATCCTTAAGGCAGGGTACTTGGTTCGAAGTGAGAGGGTGCCCCTGCATGAGCAGGACACACCTGCAGCCTACAGAGTCCATTCTCCTGGGTTGTCAGTGAAGCAGCCATATACTATATAGAGGGGCACCGCGTAATTACGCGATGACCATCTCGAAAACGGCTGCAACGAATCCTATCATGTTTGGTATCAAACATGTTGGAATCATACCCCCACACTGTAATTGGTGTGGGCGGTATGATCCCAAGCACTGGAATAGCCCTCCGTTAGGCTCTCAGTGTTCCCGGTGCCAACCTTCTAGACCCGGACAGCACAAAATGGTTGCTACCGACCAGAGACACATTTCTGCCCTCTCACTGCTGAACCAAGCCTGAGCAGAAGAAGGTGGAACAATACGCATCCTGTCACAGGGAGGTGTGACCACCTCCCAGACAGGATTTAGTGTATTGGGACCGGGTGGGTGCGCTTGACAGCGCCAGAAAGTCTGCATGAGGGGCACATTTGGTGTCCCTGTGCATAGTCCAGTTCAAACCAATTCTGGGAGCCATTGGCTTCCACTTTGTCATGAAACTGGACAAAGGACATGGGAGTAACCTCCCCCATGTCCAGACCCTCCCCTAGGAGGGTCCCCTGAATCTTCCCAACCCTTTCCCTAGGGTACTTAAGGGCTTACCTGGGTGTAGGTTCCTAGATTCGTCGTGGGATAAGATTCAGATCAGGCACCACTTCTACTTCTACCGTCTGGGCACTCTGGATTTCGCTGGACTTCGTTTGGGCCTGACTTAGTCTCCTTTCCAGTCTGCTGCATCGTCTGTGCCTGTGCATCATACAGGAACCTTCCAAGGCCTCTGAAGCATCAAAGACACCTGAAGAAATCTCCCTTGGAGTAAAGGAGTCACTCCCCTGCATTCGCAGGCACCGCAACTGAGTCGACCGGTCTGCAGATCCTGAGCTTCTCCGGACTTTGTGGGCTCTGCAACACAGGTGGTGGTTTTCCACAGCTCCCTAGGCCTGCCTTGCCCTCTCACCACGTTCGAGGCCAGTATCCCTCGTGGGGGTTGCAATAACCGAACCCCTGTGCACTGCGTCCAACTTGCAGTTGCAAAGGCTTGTTGGTTTCCTTCCAAGAAGATCTATGGGATCCATGTAGCCCCAACCTCGAGCATATCCTGTGACCAGAATCTTCAGCCACACCACATCGTGTGCATCGTGCCTGCATCTTTTGGTGAGCTCTTTGAGGTCCTCTCGTGACTCCAGTGTCTCCGGCCTGTGGGTCCATTTGAAGATCACACTTGTTTCTTTTGGGCTCCCCTGATTGCTCGGGGCCTGCCCTGACTCCCCTGCTCTTGGTGAGTCCCCTGGACCTTACTGGTCCCAACGTTGCTCCTTCTTTGATTCATGCGTTGGTTGCCTTTGCCAAGGCTTGTTGGTGTTCTTGCCGGACACCAACCCCTCAGCACTCGACATCCTTCGTGGGAAAGCTTGTGAATGGCTCCTGGTCCTCCTCAGCATCGTCTGGTCCTCACAGCTGCAGAGTCAAGGTCCTCGTCATCCATCCTGCAACACCCGACATCAGAGGGCATTCGTCTTCCAAGTCTCCTGGTCACCCGTGAGTGACATAGACTCTGTCCCCTCTGCTTGCTGCTACCTCTCATCAAGAATCCATCCTTGGATTCCACCAGACACTTCTTCCTTCTTCCATCAGCAGCACTTTCCGGAAGTCCTCCATTGGGTTCGACGGCGGTTTCCGTCACCACTTCCCAAGTATGCACCCGGCTTCCCTGGTGTAGGTAACTGTGGGTACTAGGGTATCCACTGGTGGCGTGGCTCTCCAACCTTCTGTGTTCCAAGGGGTTTCTCCAGGGTCCATTGGGAAGGGTCCTTGATCTTTAAAAATCCAACCGCGACTTGCACATAAACTTGTACGGAGCACTCGTTCGTGTTCGTGCACACACTGCACACGCAAAAGGGTTGTCTGGACTGGTGCAAGGTGCCCATTTACATAAGTGGACATCATACACCAGGCCAGCTTCTCACAAGCACCTATACTGTTCTCTTAAAATTATGTACTTGGGTTAATTTGTTTTTAAAATTTCATTTTTTTATTGAAAGCATATGGCTACCTTGTATAGGCAGTGCATACATGTTAATATTTTAAAACTTTGCAGGAGATTTTGAAAAAATAAATTGAGGGACTTCATTTTCCCCATTAACATACATTGAAGCAAAGGCAATTTTAGGCAGGAGACAGCTAAAATAAAGCCATTGTTTGCTTACAAACAATTGGGAGTCTTCCATCTGACTTAGGACTGTTGGCATATCTGACAGTGGCACTGCCTCCTTGCCAAGCCACAAAAGCCTGACCTGCCTAGCTAGGAGAACTGTAGTGTCCTGCAGGACATGTCATGCAGCAGCCCCTCCCTAGGGGCAGAGTCTGTACCCACCCCACACCCATCCATCACAGGCATCATGAGTCAGGTGACCCTGCCAATAAAAGAGGCCGGATGCACATGCGCTGGGCCAGTTGCACCCACCAGAACAACATGTCTGTGTCATTCATTACTTTAGCATGTGGGCCTAGAGCTCACAACTTTACATTGGCTAGGAGGAAGGTTCTATAACCGGACCCCGACACCATCTCGCCATCTGCCTTACCTGCCTGGAGAGGTGCACCAGACAGCGTTACAGGTCAGCTAAGGCCGCAGGAGGCTGTTGGGCGCTTCAGTCCCTGCTAGGTGAAGGAAGGTCAAAAAGAGAGAG